>JAJGOT010000235.1:0-472500 GCA_022457155.1 Cladopsammia gracilis | reverse complement strand
TCGTTTTTGTTGACTACAATTCCCTACCATCAAAACGCTTTATGACGATCAAGAATAACACCTTCTTGAGAAACAATGTTGCACGGTCATTTTCTTCTAGTTATGTTCGTACTAAAACGCAAGCTGTCTTAGCCTTAAACGAGGGGAACTTTACCGTAGAGCACAATTCCTTTAACAATCCTTTGTTTCCGCACGAAATTACAACTTTGATGAAAGACCACGAACGAGTTTTTCCAGCCAGAGAAAACTGGTGGGGTTCAAGTGACGAATGCAAAGTTAAAGCAAGAATTTTTGACTTCGAAGATCGCGTTGAACTGGCACAAATTCAGTACTACCCATTTCTAGTTTATCAAAATGTCACCAGTATCATACTCCATAATGGTACAAGGTCTATGTGTTTTCTTCAGGGAACTAAAATGGGTGGTATACTAAATAAGTCAGTCAACGTACCTGGGAACAGTGCCACGTACCATGTGAACGGTGATGTTATAGTGTTGCCTGATAGCATTCTAACAATCGAAGAAAACGTTACTTTGGAATTTGAATTACAAGCCGTGTTTCTAGTTTATGGTCAGATTATCGTCAGAGGTACCAACATGAACAGGGTGAAGTTTATCCCCAAGAACCCTCTTCAGAAAGAAATAAGGCTGGTTGACGGTCCGGCTCCATGGGAAGGGAGGCTTGAAGTATGGTTCAACAATACATGGATGTCGGTGTGTCTGGACAGATACTATTACGAGTCTACGATAACATGCAGGCAGTTGGGATATGAAGGGGCTGGCTACTTTCGTCAATATTCTAGTGGAAAAGAAAATGCATTTCTGCATAACGTTCGATGTAGCAACGATGAAAATGACAATATTGCAAACTGCAATCGTCAGGCTTGGTCCTTGCTATCATCTTGCTCAAATTACGTTGCCTATATCAAATGCAAAATTCCTTACTGGAGTGGCGTTCACTTGCCATTCACGCCAAAGAAAAGCTTCATCGCAAACCTCGACATCACCTACGCAGGTTACCCTTACAGAAACGACCTAAACGTTCCTGGTATTGCCTTGAGAGTGGATCTTAGTCACCATAACATCAGTGGAGTTATTGTGAATAATTCCGCTTATATAGGTGTGCAGATAATGTATCCAGATCCCTTCAAAAACTCTTATGACCTGCAGAATTCTACCATATCTAGCACCGAATCGGATGGAATACGTTTAGAGTCTCCATTTGTCGACATCATACACACCGATGTTGTAAACACAAAAGGTTGTGGATTTTTGTCCGATTTTAATTGGAATTCTCTTAACACTCATTTTGTTAATATGGCCGAAACCAAAGCAAAAAGGTACTTACAAATGTGCTCCGACAAACAAATATTTCTCGACAATTCCAATCTAATATACTACCTAGTTGTGAACACGGGAAGTACCTACCACTGCGAGAGTATAATCACAGCTCCACAGGACTATGACATCGGAATGCAACTAATTTATCACGACCTACACTCTTATGTCGCATTCCACGTTTACAGTGGGAAAAACGCAACTTCAGAAACTCTCTGGGATATTCACTCATTAACATGGGCAAGCCGTCCAGTTTGGATGTCAAATACAAGCTCAATCCTTCTAGAAAGGAAATCTCGTTATAGCGGACACTCGGTACATTTTGTGCTGTATCTATTGAAAGGTAATTTACGTTGAAATTGTTGCCGTGCATGTTAAATGCAGTGTAATAGTGAATGTATCGAACCTCTATAAAACATCATTATACGCCAAAATGAAGTTAGCGTACGTCCAATGCCTTAAAACTGATGTCGCGAAAATAATCTGCATTTCATTTATAATAATTAAAAAGAGAGGGAACCACAGCCATCTTTTTATTATGATTTTTATTTTCTATTTACCCTCAATTTAACAAAATTGGTAACAAAACTAGACCATTGTTTTTAGATCTTCTTTCATACAAATACATAATATATTTCGAAAGTGTATTTAGATTTTAAAACACTGTTTAAACAAGGAGGTTTGGTTTAGCAATCTATGGTCAGGTATATGGTTCAGGATACCTACCAGAACTTAATGGTGTTAATGTTGTTTGTTTGACGACAGGAAACAACCATAAAGAGTTGAGGTCACCAAACCTTATCATTTCTAACAGTAACTTCATTTCCAACACCCTTGGCGGAATTGTCCTCAGTAATGGACGTGACATCTTAGGAAATGTCTTCATCCAAAACTCTGTGATTCGCGACTCGTCAGAGAATGGACTTCAGACCGCATTTTCAAGTGTCAAAAATATCAAACTCTTGAATTGCTCATTGATCGGAAATAAAAATGGGGTAGTACTTTCTAAGTTCTCTGGTGATGTAACTATTGAATATACCGTGGTTTCAAATTCGTCCTACAAAGCACTATACGTGCCTTCTGAGGGTCAGAAAATAGTCCATTTAAGAAACTGTCGTTTTATTCACAATAGAGGATATGCAGTTCATGTGTATGGATATCGCACACAGCTAAGTATTTTTGCAACCAACACCTTCTTCGGATGGAACAAAGCTACTACTGTTTTATCAGACCCTGGTTACGGCCGGTATGAGTATGGTATACCAATATTTTCCTTTAAAAACTGTACATTTCTAATGAACCACGGGCCGGTTATCAACATAAAGGAATCACCTTCTCTGAGTCTTTGGGAATTTTTAGAAAACGTCTTCATGAAGAACACTCAACCATCGGTTATCAGGACAACACAATACACTCGTGTAAGTTTTATTCCTAAAATCGTCGTGAATAGAAATAAGTTTCTATTCAACCTTTGTCACGATAAAGGTGTTATAGATGTCGTAGGGGGTACAAAAAAGTTGGTTATTGATGGAAACCTATTTGAAGGAAACAGTGGCAGATCCATTTATCTTGAAGAAACATCTAGGTCGCCTACGACGGTTCAAAATAACATTTTTAATAAAAATAACTGCTCCGAAAAAGGCGTCTTAGAAGTTGGGGCAATGAATAAAGAAATAAACATAGATAACAATGTCTTTCAATCCAATGAAGGCCTGTTTATGGTTCTTCTGAACTGCGGTTATTCTATAGAGCTTCAAATGATTAACGAGCACGTGAATTTTACGAACAATTCTTTTGTCAACAACACGAACGTGGAATCAAATGATCTTTCTTGTGAACTTAGTATTTCAGGACTAATGGAACACAAAACGTTTTTTATACACTACAACAAGTTCAACAGCTACCACTTTACAAAGGAGCTGTGCTTGTACATCTTTGCATCTTCCCACTCAAGTAGTCTTAATGTGTCCTTCAACTTCTGGGGTTATAACGATGAAAGTGCAGCTCAGAAAAGAATCTTCGACGCAGAAAGCGATTATGAGCATGCTTTGGCTACATTTGTTCCATTTCTGAGCAGATCAGGAAACATTATGTATGGTTCCAAAGCAACAAGTGGTTTTGAAGTTAAAAGCATATTAGGTGGACGCATATCATCAACCGTCCAGTTGAATATAAGTTGCAGTCCCTATAAGGTTCTTTCTGATGTCATAATTTTGCCACAAGCTTCCCTGATAATAGATCCAGGCGTTGAGATGCAGTTTGATGCTGGCGTTGGCATGCTGGTTATAGGCTCCCTTTTTGTAAATGGAAATGACTCTCATCATGTTACATTCTCTCTGTTAAAGAAAAATCAAAGTGAAAAGTCAATGCCGGTTCGACTTGTCGGTGGTACATTCCCCTGGTATGGAAGAGTAGAAGTATTGATTAACGAAAACTGGGCTCCGCTGTGCTCAAACGAATCGACTCCATTTGAAATGAACATCGCTAAAGTCGTATGTCAACAGCTCGGCTATAAAAAAACATTAAACAGCGATCAAAACATATATAATGGTCTTCAAATGTCTCCAGATGCGATGACGTTTAGCATACTATCTAGTTGTCATGGAAATGAAACTGAAATTAGCGAATGTTCGTTAACGTTTCGGAATCACAGCTGTTGGAATGGTTCGCGTGCAGTGTTTGTAAATTGCACTGAAGGATTACCGTGGGGAAATATTCGATTTCTGCGCGAATCAAAAAGCCCATACGACCCGGCTACATCACATTTAAAGCACTTGAAGATCGAGCACTGTGGTATGAAACATGGAAAAGAAGTTGCCGCGTTCGAAATATTTCAGTACGTACCAGAAGTGCATTCTGTACATGTTGTAAACTGCTCGGCAGGTGGTTCCAAGATTTGGTTTCCAGAAAAAGACGTAATATTCACAAACGCCTCATTTAATAATACAGGAGGAAGTGGAACGGTAATCTTGACCACGGAAAAGAACGTTACCATGCAACAACTTAAGTCGATCAACAACAAGGATGGAGTGTCTTTTGGCGATCCGAATGGTCAGTGGATGGACGGCCTATCCTATGGACAAATCATGCTGTGCGCTATAGACTCAGCTGTAGATCTTGTGAATGGTAGTGTTTTTCTATACTTTAGACATCCCTTCATGACTAACTATAACCCGACTGTCAGATGCAAGAAAGTAGTTCGCACCGAAGGCTATGGCGGGTTCGCTATTAAGCTGATAGTAATGAAGAATGTAGATTATATCATAATAAATGATCCTCATAGAAACGAAATCTTAAAGTATTCCTCCAGGGATCTCGCTCCATTGTCAAGACGAAGACTCGTTCCATGGAACACTGTCACAATATATTTCAAAGGGTGGTTTAGCACTAGCGAAGTGCTTTTGCATCTCGAGCGGATTGAGGAAAACGGTTAGTATCGGTTTCCGTTGCTTACTTTATTTAAAGGCGATGAATTAACAGTGTTTCTTAGGAAGGTATTTTTGACCATAATATGTTTACCACATCGTATTTTTTTCACTCCAGACCGAAAAAGTAAAAAAAAAGAAATAATTATTCTTTTTCTGCCTCACAGGTTTTCCTTGTACTTTTGAGAGAAGCGATTGTGGTTGGAAAAAATATCCTGGATCTAATCTGAATGGCACTGCGCTAGCGTGGCAGTGGACTGACAACGGGTATTGCGGACTTCCCGACCACACGTATTTCTATCGTGGGAGTGCTGGTAAGGGTTGGTTCTATTGTATAATTAAACACTGAATAAATGATATTTAATGTTTCATGTTAAATAACCCTGTAACGATCCCAGAAGTCGTTGCGAAAGTACACTCCGCCCAGTTTCCTTCTCGTTTCTAAAGTGGCGAACTTCAATTTCGAATTACCTAGGTGAAATTTGCAACGCGTAACCGCAGCTATTAGTAAATAAAATGTTAACCAGCTTTACTTGCCCTGTTCCTAGAATTTCATTGTGTCGTATCGTTAATATATGGTTTATGATTTTTCCCGACAACGTTTCTTCAATTAAAGGCATACACAGCCGTTTTTAAAACCGTTTTCATACAGAAACGTACATGGATAGATGTGTACTTTGTTTAAATGCACGTGCGCATGTGTGCATGTCACACTAGTCATCATTTAACTTGTCAAAATAAAGGTAAAGCTAAAAGCATTTTTTTTTTTGTTTTTCGTATGTAAAACGTGCCAAATAATTCGCCAACTATAATGATCGCTTTAAAGGGAAAGGCATAATTCAAAAACGGTAAAATTGAAACAAGAATATATATGAGGTAAAACAATACAGAAATATGTGGTGGTGCTATGGGTATAATAACAAAGGTAAAAAGTAAAACTACTTATACAATTCTAATTAAAAAAGGTATAAAAGTAAAAAAGCGATTCCATATTCCGTTTATAACATTGCCGTTTAAAGATCAACGATCCGCCAATCGCGTTCGCAAAGAAATCCATTCTCTGGGATCCATGATTAATGGCTTCGAACAACACCTCAGTCACTTCTGCAACGCTAAACTGCGCGTTATCATAAGCACCTCGAGGTTGTTCAGTCGCGAGCTCCTCGTCTAGCTTTACTGCTTACATTTAACGAACCACTGAAACTGTTCCGAGTACGAAAGAAGTCGTCTGCTAAGTCACTCATGTCTTCTGATCTTGGAGTAAATAAAGCTCAGACACGACGCAAAACATGTTTGTTCTGTACTAATTTACCACGTCGAAATCCCAGTGCGTACGTTCAGCATTTTTATTCTATTGTTCTCCACACATACAAAGGCATTCCGATATGTGCATTGCACAAAAGCGTTCGTTTGTCATTGGGCAGTCAACCTCGCCCATGTGGAATATAAGCCGGTTATTTTTAGGCAACGAGGGGATACGTGACCCTTACTTACTCCTCTAGAAGGCTTAAACCAGTCTGTAGCGAAGCCGTTGTTCAAGGCTGCACTTTCAATATCTTTATGAAAGACTTTGATCCATTTTCTAATGTTATCACTAAAGTTGAATTTTTGAAGAGTGCTCTGCATACATGACCATTCCAGCGAGTCAAAGGCTTTTTTAAAATCAACTGAAATAAGTATACCTAGGATGGTATTTACCCTGGTTTGTTCCATTATATCGAATATTAGCCTTACATTCTTCCCAATATACCTTCCTTTTACGAAGCCGGTTTGGTCAGGGTGCACAAGTTTCGGCAACATTGGTTCGATTCTCATTGCTATGGCTTTTGATGCTATTTTGTAATCCACGTTGAGTAGAGTAATGGGTCGCCAGTTTTGTAAGAGCAGTAATTCAGCGTCTTCTTTGGGTGAAAAGGGAGCTTACGAATCGACGACTTTCGCACGACGACGCCGTTGGATTGCGTGACATGCCTACTGCGCATGATTTTGTGGGAAGTTGCCGGCGTCGAGCCAAAGTCGACGACGTTGTTTTGAGCAAATTGACGGCGTCGCCAAAACAGCAGAACGTGAGGTCAGTTTTCGAAGTTTTCTCTCGTTAATTCAGGGGATTCTGCCAGATAATTCAAAAATCACATCAGGGAGATGTTCTTGACATAAATGTTTCTGACTTTTTGTCTGTTTTCATTCAAGTAACGCCCCAAAATATCAAGTAGAAATATGACAAGTGAAACAAGTGAAACGCCAAGTGACACGAAAAGGTCAGGATGAGATTGCTGAATGAAAACTCGTTTACTGATGTTAACCACACCTTATTGAAGGATAAGGCATTGCTTTTGTTTAACGAATTTTCAAAGAAATTAAAAGGGGTGTATATTTTATAGTCGGGTCTATAGTTAAAAATTAATAGAAAAATATTTTACTGGAAACCGGGACTGGAAGCAATACACGCTGCTAGATTTCAAAAAGTTAAGCTTTGTAATTAGATGAGGTTTTTTATTCTTGTCCTGAATCGTCTTTTAGCCAGCCTGAAGTTGTAGAAACACAAATTTGTCTCGGCTTTTCTGCTATGCGAGCGAGCAGATTGATTTATAGGGACATCAGTTACATAGGCTTGTAAATGCGTAAATGTCGGGCAATTTTCGTTTTCTAAGCTTTGTCTATTTTTGGTCGCTTCGACTGTTAGGATAAGTCTGCCGTAGATATTTCGCATTTTAAACAATTCACTTGTCCAGCTGTCCAAGAGATCCAACACCGCCCAACGATTTGTGCGCGCCCACCAACGTCGTCGTCTTCATTGGGAATCGTAAATTAAAATTTCTGCAGGACGACTACGCGGGACTATGACCTGACCCAACGGCGTCGTCGTGCAAAAGTCGTCGATTCGTAAGCTCCCTAAAGAGTAATCATACGCCGACGCTGGGAGGTTGATAACCTCCAAAGCTCATAGGCTATATTCAGGCTAGCTAAAAGATCTAATCCTATTAAATCTGAAAAGTGATTATAGAATTCTACGGTTAGGCCGTCAACTCCTGGTGATTTACCATTTCGAAACGATTCCAAAGACTTTTTGCATTCTTCATTTGTCAAGGGGCCGTCCAGTTCATCCCTTTCCTCGTCCTCAAGTTTAGGGATCTCCAGATTTTCGGTAAATGTTTCGAAGTTACCCTGTGTCTTAGTTGTTTTGGAATTATACAGGTCATTATAATACGTTTTAATCATCGACAAGATTTGCTTTTCATCTGTGGTTGTTTCCTCATTTTCCAATTTAATTTTATTTATGGTTTGCCGATTGTAATTCCTTTTATCTAAGTTAAAGAAGTATACTTTGTAGCTTTCTCTCGTTCTTCGACCCATCGGCATTCAGACCGGAAGATCGCAGCTTTATCTTTATTGTCATAGTGTTGTCGGAGTTCCTTTTTAAGGTCATCATATTGTTTAAGGATAGGATCAATATTATCAAGATTCCAGTTCATCTAATTGTTCTTTAATCAGTGTTTCGCGCTTGTTTCGCGCAAATGAAATAGTCATGGTTCTTATTTCCGTTTTTATCAGTTCCTAAAATAACTGTTGGTCATTTCCGTAAGAGTACTTTTTGCGAAGTTCAGGATATAATTCTCGAATTTTGGTTGTGTACTCCTTGTCGTTTAATAGAGTAATATTGAATTTTCAAAATCCCAGTCCACGAGGGTGCTCGTCTGGCCAGGATAATAACAAAAGTATTGCATTGTGATCAGGCACTATTGAGGTTTGAATATCCACTTTTCTAACAAATTTTGTTTAGTGTTTATGCATCAGTCAATTCCAGCAGTGCCCATCCCCCCGGGCAACCCCGGGGCATTTGCTCACGTTGTCAGTCCCTGGGGTGGGGCAATAGCAATGTTTTCGCCCCCCCCCCCCCCCGGACATTTGACTCGCACGTGGTTTCCGCGGAAATTCGTAAACATGGAAGAATTTCTCTGCAAAGACGAGGGTTTTGTGGCATTGTCCGTCAAGGCCTTGAAAACCTTGTGGATGTTTTTAAAGGAACGTTTTCTCAATTTTATATTGCTTCATTTCCTGTATGCCTTTAAAATCAACAATTTGAGTTAGCATTTTTGATCACTCTGTTGCGAGATCCCTAGCTTACGATAAAAATAAACATGTATTTCGCATTCAAATCTATTTAATATACAAACTTGTCATGGGTATTTTTTAAATATATGAGATATATTTATACGATTTGCGAATTCTACAAGACAGAACATGCTTTAAAATGTCATGATTTTCCGCATAATACGTGAATTGGGCCGGCCTCTGGATGAAAAAAAAAACGGCTAGTTTGAATTAAATTTCCCCACAACTATAAACTTCCTAACTTTTTGTTGCATGTAAAAGATGTTAAAAGGCTTTTAATTTACGGAATATAGTTTGATTTGGATATTGGAATGCGAATTTTAGCAGTGTGCGAGTTTAAATTTAATACCGGTCCAGCTGAAGGTGACAACAAAGCGAAATGGATGCACTTCTCGCTACAAAATCACACGCGTGATCCCCGGGATGGGGCATTTGCCCAATTTTTTCGCCCCCACCCCGGGGCATTTGAACAGCTTAAGTGTCCTCACCCCGGGGAATTTGCCAATCTTTTTTAAAAAATTGCTAATGCCCGGGGGTTAGCCCGGGGGGGGGGGGGGGGAGGGGATGGGCACTGCTGGAATTGACTGATGCATTAGCAACTAGAGAAAAGTCTATCCTTGATTTAACACCTAGTGCCCTTGACACATAGGAGAACGCATTGAGTTTGGATGGCGTGTTCTTTGAATATCAACTAGATCAAGACTATTGATATCCATTGTAATTTTGACCAAATTCCTATACGCTGTGGGCCTCCAGGGGACACCACCATTTTTGTCTTTCTTTCCCAAAGTACAATTCCAATCACCCCCTACTATTAGGGTTGCAATTTCGGCTTTGTCAATTAAGAGGCAATTCAGTTCTTGAATAAAGCCCAGTTGTTGCGTGTGGTCGTTTGGCGCGTATATATTGCAAAATGATAATTTCAAACCATTGTATGTAATGTTAATTAAAATTATTCTTCCAGAGCTGTCACTGGATGTGTATGTCACCTTTTCCTTTACCGCTCGGTTGATCAAAATGCAAACAACTTTACCGTGACAGGTGCCATGAGAAAAGAAAATTGGACCTTCCCATTCATTTCTCCAAATGGCTTCATCGCTTGGTTTGGAAAAAGTTTCCTGAAGAAAACAAAAATCGGATTTCTAATCTGTTAAGTACACAAAAAATGCCCCTTTTTTTAGAAGAATCTCTTAGACCTCTTACATTTAAAGAAGTTACCGTATATTGATAGCGTTCAAAGTGGCCATTAACTATCCTCGATGCACAAAAAATCCTGCAAAATACTGCTTCGTTCAATGATCGCTAATTTTGCTTGAGAAGGAAGTTTACAAACGCGTCTTTATCTGTAGTTATTAATCTGAGAATAAAGCGTCGAAAACAAGCCATAATGCGTATACTGGTAATTCAGCGCTTACTGCCTTGAACTGAAATCAGTGACTGCCATTTTGGTGTATGCTTTCATTTGTACTTGCGACCTTTTCCACACCCAGTCGCTCATCATTCATTAAAATTTGATCCATGCATGTTAGAGTACATTGAGGAAGCCTGGAAGCGTCAATCTGTTTGAGTATGGATAAATACTTGAATCAAAACACTGATTTCGTTCACGCTTTCGCTTAATGGTACATGTATGATATGTCGTCAGGATGGTAACCGCTGACCAGACAAACATAAAATGCACGGCTGTAATTACACGTGGCTTTTTATATTTGGTTTTTATGCCGACAACACCTGCAGGGTTTCGCGTGGCAAGTGTAGTTTAACTGTACTAATACATGTTTTTGTTCTTTGTTTGTTTGTTTTTATAAAACGGAATAGTAATTTTTGCGTTTCTTGCATATGATTATTCGGGTTACGAGGAGTTGCCCGCTAAATAATTTTGAAAGTGATGTTGATTTCATCGATATTGACATATCAGTGTTGTATATTGAACATGTGATATATTATATTATCATTTTAAATGAAATAGCTGTAGCCTTTACAAAAGCTTTATTCCACAGAGGAATCTAATAAAAATGAAGGTATTAAACTATGTCTAGCGGGCAACTCCTCATAACCCGGATAATCATATGCAAGAAACGCAAAAAAATACTATTTCGTTTTATAAAAAGAAACAAACAAGCAAAGAACAAAAAAATGCATTAGTATAGTTAAACTAGACTTGCCACGCGAATCCCCGCAGGTGTTGTTGGCATAAAAACTTACACACGCCATTTGTAATTACAGCTGTGCATATGGTGGGTATGGATTATATACTGGAGCTGAGACCTTAAATCGGGCATCATAGCGGAGCAGTCGCCGGGCCGAAGGCGCGACTGCGCGACCCCATACCCATAGGACCTATTCCTGTCATTTTTCATGGTCATGGCTAGCGGAATGTTCCGCGGGCGCGCCTCCGTGACATGTGTCAGTCTGAGCGTCGCGCAAGGCTAACTCGCGGGCGCGTATGACGTCGCAAAACATGCGCGTATGACGCCACACGCGCGGCTACACAGCTGTCAGCTCTGTGAACACATTCGCAGTGTTTAGTGGAGCAGTAAATCGGTACTTCCCTGCATTTTTTCGCGGTTTGCTGCTCAAGACAGGGATACTAATTAAGGGATACTCAGAAGCCGCTTTAGTGGAAAAAGAAGAGTTTTCGGGGATAAAATCTTGCTTCGAGGAACCCTCATACGTTTTTTATCAATGTAGGAGCATTGCAGGGAGATGCCTTGTTTTTATTTCGGATTTCAGAAACGAAGAAGCGGATTTTTAACAAATTTCCAAGCAGTCCAGTGACTTAAAGGTAAAATAAATCACATTTTTCGATGGGAATTTATGTTGATATCAATTTTTGATTGACTTTTCCTTTGTGTTCTCTTAAGTTTTGGAAACATGTTTATGAAACGTGCTCAAATTAAGTCGTGTTGTTATCTTGAATTTCATCGAGGACAGCTCTGCCTTGATGCGCTATAAATGGTACGTGTTTTGCTTTTAAACACAAACTAATGGAGATTTGAATAAAATTTTTTGAAAGAAGATTGTGTTGTCCATTTTTATGTGTTTGTTCATTCATTACATTGAATACAAAGAGATTTTATGTAAACGAAACAAGACTTAGATTTTCTATCTTCACTCGCGTCGTATTATGCAAACATTTTTGCATCATTTTGTAATAACTTACGCATTTTGTAATAGCAATTGCGGCATTTTGTAATAAATGGAAACAACGCATTTTGTAATAAGGGTTGCAGCATTTTGTAATAATTGTTAGTCTACGCAATTTGTAACAACGTGTTGATGCAAAATGTAACAACTTTCTTTAAATTACTATTTTATAAGAAACAAGGATTAGTTGAATTCCCAGCAGCATCAACCTGATAAGGTATGTCCTAGGTTGAAATTGGCAACTCCAACTCCCGTAAATGGAGAGAAGAATGAATAGTAAGTTGAACGTTGAAAATGTCCGAGGCAGCCTGCATAGTTTTATGATCCCCATATGTACCAACTTTGTTCATTTCTGTCAAGTAATCAGACCACCTTTGACCAGAAAATAGTTCCAAGGGAAAGCCCTCTGAGTCATTTGGATTTTCTCGCAAGTATGTTACGATCTCTCTTTATAGGCTTTCTGGTGATCGTTCAATACCGATGCTCCTTAAGAAGAAGCATAGTGCACTAAACTGACAATTGCCATTTCCTAGAGGATCAAAAACAACGACACCTCTTTCTGTAAACGGCTCTAATCTATCCTGTCGAGTTAAAAGAATACGGAATTTCTTTCGATGCAAATGTTTCTGCCTCTTTTGCTCCTGCTCTTCCTCTTTAGTTTCTCTTCACGAGAATTGACGCTTGTGATATCTTCTACAGAAATCCACTGTTGCACCCGTTCATGTGAATTTGGATTGATAAATGAAACTTTATACATTGAGGTTTTGAGATTCCTTGCAATTACCTTGCCTTTCAAAACGTACCTTCGTTTGGGGGCAATCCTCCCTTTCCGAGACTTCAGCCTCAGCAATACTTTTTCTCCAGGTTTATACTCTATTGGAGGATGGTTCTGACGCATGTGCTTGTCCATCATGCGTTTTTCAAGGTTTCGGTTGTAAGATTTGGCTCTTCTCCTGATGTTCTTTATGCCCACGTGGTGTTTAGACAAGTCTTTCCTGTTTGGGAATTTTAAAGATCCCACAGGACAACTGTCAATGTCGTAGTTTTCTAAGGATGCCTTTGCCACAACATTTAATTTTCTTCCATAGTAAACTTCAAATGGGCTTAACCAACCAAGTTCCTCTTTCTTTTCTTCGTTAAGAATTCTGCAGTAGCTTGGCAGGTTTTTTACCCAGTAGATTCCTTTCCTCTTCATAGCAAGCAAGTCGTGCGTCATTTTGTCACGCAATCGTCTATGCGAACGTTCAATAATAATTAAATAATATATTATAATTATAATAAAAACCTTCCCAGCACCCTTTGCACTAGAAAAAATTTCGATGCCAAATAACTCTGTCAAGTTTGAGTGTATAAGGATACTACACCACATGCTATTTGCAACTACCCTAAAATACCTGTTTTAATTGACTAAGTGCTATGACGTCATCAGTCAGGTGACTATGCCGCCAGGTGCCTTTCAACGTTTTTTAGGAACATGCTTTGATGAATGTAAATATAGTCAACTTGGCAATTTGCATATGTTCGAAAGTAATTTGAAACCTTTTCAATAAAAAACATCTTGTGATTCACAAAATTATAAACACGCTAGCGAAGTTTTAACGAAGCTTTACAATATCTACGATATTAAATCGTTTGGATCTTCTGCTTTCGGTTTTCTCCCTACACAGATCTATATTTGCCATACTTGCTGCGAGCAAGTTCCGTTTTTTTTTTTTCACGTGGACTGTTACATGTTTGTTGACATTAACGCTCGTTTCCGGTTTGCGCTGATTGGCCGAATTCTGACAGCTCGGACAGCGGGAAGCCACGGGAAGTATTGGGGGCGGCATTCAAATTTCTGAGACATCGTTGCAAGCTCTCGCTCTCCGCTCTCTCAAACCCCGAGCCCGAGAGCTTGCTCGCAGGCTAGAGAAAATAGGGGTCTGGGGACTAGTATCTTTGTATACATGTATCTTTGTAAGGGTGAAATGCAAAGTTAAATTATTTCGTAATGTTGGTAGATATAAGTCTAAAAATAAGTTCTTTATGAACGTCATCAGTATGACGTCATGAAACACGTGACCAGAACGCACGGAAGTTGACTGATTTTTGGAACTTTTTGGAACCATCAAACATTTTTATTAACTTAAATAAATCTCCGTTTTTCCGCCCAGGTTTAAATTATGTCATTTTTGTGTATAAAAAAGGCGATTATTACTCCTCTAGTAAAAATGAAGGTGACGAAAAAAAGTTTTACACGTTGGAAGTCCTAGAAAATCCATCCTTTCCTGATCCTGTTCAGCGACTTTTCAGTTTAGAACTATAAACAAATCTGCATAAGTGGTTTTTATCTAACCTCTTACCAATGGCGTTGGCAGTTTTTCTGTAGCATTTTTCTTTCATACCGATCAGGGGTTAGACTTTTTTTTTTTTTATTCCCCCACCCTCCCCTCCCCTTCGGTCCACTTCCCTCCCCTCCCCCGCTCGGGTTTGCAGGACATGGTCAGCGGGAGGACTGGTTCAAGTTTTCACACCAGCTGTCCCGCATCCGCCATTTTTCCTCGCCATTTTATTTCGTCGATTCAGAGCCCTGTTTAGTGAAAAAAGGCTGGCGAAATTGCTTTGCAAACTGTTCTTTTCGTGGCTAACTTACGACATAGCGCAAAGAAGTCTGCCAAGAGTGTACAAAGGAATTCGCCGGTCGCGAGAGATTAGCCGGAGAAACTTGAGAAAGGAGAAGAAAACCTGGAAAAGGTAGGTGACTTGAGTTTTAAATTACATGTAGTAAGACTTAAGTTTAATTTTCAACCTAATGTCCAACTGGAAAGGGTTCAGGGTTATTTTAGACCGTTTGGGGCGATTGATTAAGCTTATTAGTTTCTATTTGATATTGTGCACATCTAACTAGTTTACAATTAAGCTTAAACTTAAGCTTATTATTAATTAATAAGCGACTTTGTTTACAAACAGATTTGCAAAAGTCCGCGACTCTGAGCGCTGAAAAAAATAAATATCACAGGGCGTAACATGTCGATCTAAATCGATCATCGAAAACATAGTCGATGAGTCGATAGTACTCGATGTTTGTCGATAATTGTCAATCGACAGGTTTAATTTGTCGATAATTTATAAAAGTCTATAATCACAAGATTTTCATGGCTACGAAATTAACCAAACTAACAAGACTTTTTAACAGCTCGAACGACTTTTCAGGTTGAAGTATAAACCGCTCTGAAGTAAATCTTTACAGCAATAAACTTACATAAAAAAAAACTGAGCGACCAAGTGGATTGTTAATTAATGTACTGTAGAATCGAATAATTACCTTGAGAAATGATAAACCAAGATAAACACTGGTTCATTCAGGGCTTGATGGACCCCAAAAAGCCGTTAAATTCTGTTAAAGTTGATAAACGCTGGAGTTTAGTCAGGTTTAATGAGAACAGAACAGAAGCAGTGTGACACAGCATGACAGAAGGCGGCGATCAAGAAGTAGCATGAAAATGAGATGCATAAATCACTGATAAGACGTAAAATGATTTGACATGAAAATGAATCACTTTTACTGGAAGAAAAGAGTAGTTTCTGATTTCAGCTTGTGTTTATTTGAGCTTCCAATTACAGTGTAAAATCGGTAAAATAAAGTCTTTGACATAGCCGATCCTGCTTCGTTTATCCGCGTTCGCCAACTTTGTTTTTTATATTTCGATACTTGTTGATCGAAATCGATTAAAATCGAACTGTAAAAAAAAAAACACCAATAATCACAAGAAATGGTGTGATCGACTTTTATCAAATTCCAGTATTTGTCGATTGATTAGTATTGAATTCAATCTACAAGGATCGATTTTTATAGACTATTGAAATTATTGACATGCCCTGATATCAGCTTGATAGTAGCTTTTGTGGTAATTTTCAAAGTGAACACGTAATTTATGCTATACGGTAAGGTTTTAAGCTTGCTTTCGACAGTTGAACTTATAAGAGGTTTTAAATATGACGTGTACATGTAGCTAGAAAGATGTTTTGTTGCCTTTAGTTTCAATTCACCTGTTTCACTGTATTTCAAGCGCAAAGATGTACAACAGATCTTTGACAGTGGAAATTAGAGGTGGAAGTAAAACCAAAACCTAAAAGTCTGCATCTTGCATCATGCTCTAGAATTAAATTTGTTATCAACTACAGTTGTATTGCCATTTTGAAGTTTTGTTTACATGTATTTTTGTTCTCCTAAGGTAATCAGACTTTCAAAAACTACAGTCACATGTACATATTTTGGTTTACATTTCAAAGAAGGAACAAGTCGGATAAAGGTAATGGATCCGTCAATTCCAAGCCCGCCCATTACCCCCCCCCCCCCCCCCCCCCCCCATATGGCTCCGTCAATTCCAAACCCGCTTAACCCCCCCCCCCCCCCCTTCACAGGGTATTTGTCGGACATTTGTCTCTTTTTTTTTTTAAATAATGTTGCAAATGCCCCACGGTGAGGTCAGCTTATACATGTACATACAAATCCCCATGGTGGGGCTTCTGAAAGAGTGCAAATGCCCAGGGATAAGATCAAAATTTATTTTAATAATTAATTATTTTAATTATTAATTAATTATTAACTAGTAATTTCAATGTGAAAGTGAGTGTTGGCGAAAGGGGATAAAACAGCGGGAAGTGAATTGAACATTGGACAGCTCCGGTAAATTTTTTCAACTTTTTAAGGGAAGGGGTTTAAAGGGTGAGTAGAGTAGGCTTTCCCTGGATGAGTTGTAAAAATTACTACAGCAAGTGGTGTTTTTGAAAATTGCCAAACCATAGCCTTACTGACTTGTATTACCCACACTGCTAAACTAACTATAAACTATGGGCTGCTTTATAAAAAAACCCATTACCAAGAACTTATTGTTCAAGTTACAGATATTTTAAAGATACAGTAATATTGACATTGAAGAGAAATAACTTTTACAAAGGACAATTCAAGAGGGTTTTGTCTCAAGCTAATTGAAGATTTCATAATAGCTTTCTTAAAAAACAAAACAAAAGTACATTGCTTTGCTAAGTATCTTTACTTACGGCTGTTTGTTTACATTTTTAATAATTCATTGTTCAAGTTAGAGTTATACTAAAAACATGACTCAACGGTCGAATCAGCCGGCCCAGCCGGCACAGATTTTGAATTATTTGCCGCCACGGGCGAAGAACTCGTCTGAATGTGCAAAGAGTCGTTGGATTTCAGAGTGAAACAATCATCTGATTTCACAGAATAGTTCGCTTCGACGAGCGATTAACATTTTTTCAATTCTTTCGCCTCAATGGGCAAAGAGCATGACTCAACGGTCGAATTATCCGCCACAAACGGCACAGATTTTGAATTATTTGCCTCAACGGCGAAGAACTCGTGTGAAAGTGCAACGAGTCGTTTGATTTTACAGTTTAGTGGTTCGCTTTCACGAGCGATGGACATTTTGAATTGCTTATAGCAAGCAATCGTTCGTGACTATGATGAATAATTTCACAAGCAAATGAAGACATTAATTTTAGCAAACATTTAGAAAATATGTACCACCTCGAAAGCGAAAGCGTCTGACAGCGTGACAGATTCTCACGTGGATTGTCGATTTAGACAGTTGTCACGTTCGTTGTCATGGTTGATTGATTGCGTTGCGAAGTAAAATGACAGATGTTGCTAGGCGACAGTGACAATAAGCCACTGCGCATGCACCCCATCTTACATCCGACAAAATTTTGGATTTTTCCCCTATTGCCAAGAATAGTGTGCTGCCTCGCTAACGCTTGCCAGCAATTATTTTAATAATTAATTATTTTATAATAATTAATTATGGCAGCAATAATTGTTCACAAATAAATGGATCTTTATTCATGCTAGAAATTCTTTCATTTTCCTCAGTATTACTTACATCCGTTCCCTCATTTGTTCTAAATATTTGTGTTTAATTTATTGTTCCCACAAAACGTTTGACTCTGAGATAGCCCTCTAAAATTCCCTGATCGAATTGACAGTTTACCTTGATATTATCTTCTGTGGCACTTGAAAGGTAAGGCACTAGCCTGCCTGTCATGAAAATTGTGTGAAAGCCCAAAATGGAATGTGACTGCGTTTACTCTGTTGCTTGCTGTCCGGTTCTCGTGAAAAGTGTGGGACCCAAACAATGTTTATCAACTCAGTTTTTGTATTTTTGAGGGCAATCGAGAAATTTAAAATAAAAAACTAAGCATTGTATGAGTCAACTTTTAAAATCTGAAAGATAAGGTTGTTTTGACAATGCCCCACCCCTAGGCTGACCTGTTTTGGTAAATGCCCCACCCTTGGGAAGGAAAAGCTATAACATGCCCGACAAATGCCCGGGGTGGAGGGGGGGGGGGGGGGGGGGGGGGGGGGGGTGAGTGGGCTTGGAAATGGAGCCATAATCTGTTCTTCAATTTATTAATTTTAAATGCCCAATCTTGCAGCATGTGTTATAACTCAGAGTTCTTTCTACAATATTTTTAGAAGCAGCTGGTAGAAATACTTAGATTTCTAAAGAGACACAAATGAATGTAATTATAAGGCACGTGAGTTTAATATTCATGTAGTACATGTAGAGTGTACATGTGAGCGGATGTTATATAACTTATGTTAAATGTGAGTTGGTATGATTTGGTGCATACCTACATGTATGTCATGCAAAACTGTTTAAAATATTTTAAAATCTTTTTGTTCTTCAATTCTTGGACTTCAAACTTAGTATGGAAAATTATAACCAATCTGTGGATTTCAGATAGATTTGTAGCATTTACGAAAATGTCACTAAATTGCTGTCATTGCTTGCTTACTCGGCTCATCCAGCTGTCTCGTTTCACACAATGGATCTTTCTGTCATCCTAAGATGTGTTAATTATCACAGTGACGCTGCTAAATTACAAAACATCAAGAACAACTAAAATTATCGTTATGCTGATTCATATTCATGAGATGCATGGCTCTCAGAGCCCTTTCATTGCACTGTGCATTAGGGGATTCCCTCTGTCCTCCCATGTAATATCAATAGTATTAGAGCTGTGACAATGAAACTTGGATGGTATAATTAAACAAGAAGCTGTACACAGCTTGAACTTGTGGTGTCTTTAACCCATTGATTCCCAAATGTTTTGAGTGCTTTTCTAGAGAAACATAAAATTGTGTCTAAAAAGTAAGACTACATTCAGTAGCTGACACTGGAAACCACCATCGCTAACTGAAATGCAAAGTTATATAAAACACAAAACTTGCTGGAACAAAATTCCCATGTGGCAATAAGCGGTGAACACAATATCAAACAGTCCTATCCATCCATGAATACCCCGCATTGTCTTGATCAGTTTTACTGATCGAAACGTCGTTTTATATAAACATTTTAGTTTTATATAAACATTTTAACCTCAGAGAAATCCCGAGGAACATTTTAGAGACATTTATTTGAAAAGTAAGAAAACTAAATACAATGTATTTAGAATACATGTATTTATGGGGGGGGGGGGGGGGGGGGGGGTTGGCCAAAATGATGTAGCATGGCACTGTGACATCAACTGTATGTGCAGTAAGGATGCACATAAACAATAAGTGCGAACATGCAATTAAAAGTTTTCTATTTCAACAGACTGTTGAAGAGGCATCCCTTGGTACAGTATATTCAGTATAAGCATAAGGTGGATTTTCTGCTACTGAAACAGTAAATGGATTTTTTTACAATGACTAAAATATTTTCAATTAATAATGACACTGTCTGTTTGTAAAAAGCGTTATAGTGTAATTATCTGACCTTCCCTTTAAATCATTAAAGGGTCAGTCTCAACCAGGGTACATTGCTTTCTGAGGTTCTGTTTGTGGCTATTTTTGGGTGCTGCGAAAAAGGCCACCCTGCAGTCGTGACAGATTATTGCAAAGATTTAAGGTTTTATTGAGGTACATGTATATTGAAACATTGGCAAACTGGATTTCTTTCTTTCTTAAAAACATGAAAACAAATAGTAAATTAAAGTAATAAACACTTGATGGATAGGACATTCTTCTTAGTGAATTGGTTATATACAATGTACATGTACATGTACGGTTTTATCATTCCCAGATCATACAGAATAGAGAGTTTAAGCATCATGAAAATGTTCTTACTTTTTCTAAAGCTTTGTCACCTTCCAAGTGAATGTACACTGGTTGATATAGGGAAGAAAAGTGACAATAGTTTAATAATAATGACCAGTACATTTTGTCAAATCAATTACCTTTTATGTGTGTCAGAAAGTCTTTTTAATGTATTATCATTGGAATTTAAATAAATATGTATTTTTTTCAAATACTGCTGTTTTATAAATAAATGTATATGGTGTTATTTTGCAACATGCATGTGGCATTTGACATTACAAATACATGTATGCACCAAAACAAGTGCAAATACAATGTATGATACATTATTATTCGACATAGCATTGTAGAGTGCAAATATGCATCAAAACGAGTGCAAATATGACACGTTATTACACTCTTCTGACCGTGCAATAGAAAAAACAGCTACAAAAACTTAGCCTTCAGGAGAATATTTCTGTCGTACTGTATAATAAACATTTATTCAGTAAAAAGTTGTGTAATACAATTGCCTTGGGCATTTTTACTATAGTCAGTAAATACTCAGCCGTATTACACAACTTTACGCTGAGGGTAAGCGCATTTTTTTGCTGTCCCCTCAAACTCTATATATTTAGTATGAACCCTCCCAACACCACAATTAGCACCTTTGAAAAGCAGGCCATGTGATGTACACATGTTTATTTGGAGGATTTACTTGAATGGCGCAGATTTTGCTTCAACATTGTTGAATTTCTTTTCTGGACTATAGTCTATGGAATACATGTATGTTAAATGAATTATAATATATTATTTCCGGTTTCACTTGTAATAATAATAATAATAATAATAATAATAATAATAATAATAATAATCAATTTATATAGCGCTTTTTATATTAAATATTCAAAAGCGCTTTACAATGTAAAACAATGGAGCAGTTAACAGTATAATAATAAAAATAAAATGAATAATTAATGAGATAGAAAACAAAAAATAAATAAATAAAAAATAAGAAATAAAATAATTAAACGTGTATGTCTATAACTAACTGTCATATGCTTTTTTGAATAAGAATGTCTTCAACTGTTTCTTGAAAGTATCTAAGTTCGAGGCCATTCTAATTGACAATGGAAGTTTATTCCACTTTGATGGACCAGCAAAAGCAAATGCTCGATCACAAAAAGTCTTGCATTTGGTCCGAGGCACCTCTAACAAAATAAGATCGTTGGATCTTAGAGAACTTCTGGTTGATGCCTTTTTCTTAATGAAATCACAAATATAACCTGGAGCTATACCATTTAATGCCTTGAAAACAAGTAATAATACTTTAAACTCGATCCGAAAACTCTACGGGTAACCAATGAAGTTCTTTTAAATAAGGTGAGATATGATCAAATTTGGGTACCAGACAGATGACTCTTGCTGCGGCATTGAGGATTTTTTGAAGCCGATCCAGCTGATATTTCGGAAGTCCAGAAAAAAAAAGAGAATTACAGTAATCCAGGTGTGATGTTACAAAAGCATGAATTGATATTTTGGTAGCATCAATAGAAAGGAATTTCCTGATTTGTCTAATGTTGTAAAGACCCTTAAACGCTTTGTTGCAAATGTTTCCAATGTGAATGTCCATTGCCATGTGCTCATCCAACCACTTTTTCCGTCGATGACCAGCTCCCTTACCACGATATCTGAACAAACCAACATTCTTTAGATCATTTAAGATAGATTTACACAAACACTGTTTATAGCCAGATAGTAAATTGATCAGATTGCTCCTTGTGTCAAATAGGCGAGTATGAAGACAAGAGACCATATTACTCGTAAGGAGAAAATTATCATGCTTCACTGAGATGCATGGAAATCCAGTTGTATTAATTGGTCCAGGGTTGATTTCAATATCCATGAAAACAGTCAAATATCTTGAAGGAAGTAAAACACAAGCAAAACCATGTTTTACGAAGGTAGTAACCGAATGGCGTGGTAGATTTACCCTTCGAGGATTACGTTGTAAAGCAAGCTTTCCGAGCGATCTAAAGCCAGAGAAGTAAATACTATCCTTGCTCCGCTGATTCCAGTCCAATGGCTTCGATAAACTCAACAATAAGGCAAAAATAAAGTAAAAGAATCGCAGCTCCAAAAACATGGCTGCCATCATGGCGCTCATACATAATTCAACCTTACCTTACCTTACCTTGGGACTGTGGATGGTAAGGCCTACTTCGAATTCTTCTAATTTTATACATCTTGCAAAGGTTTTCTACCTGCCCATAAAATTCTAGGCCCTGGTCACTCTGAAGACGATCCGGTGGTCCATGCCTTTCTTATATATTTTTTAGTATCCTTGCTGTTTTCCCGACTTGACTTCCTTGACAGTGGTGCGAGCCAGAGATAACGACTAAATACATCCATGACAGAAAGAATGTACCGGTAAGTCTTCCCAGCAAACTCGACTGGCTGCTTGCTGAAGTCAACCAAATCAATTTGGTGTTGCGATTGTACATGGTGTGCTCTAACAGGCTTTGGTACGGCTTTATTTCTAAACGCTGCGTTGTGCACTCGATATTTAACGTTGCTTGAAGTGACTTGCCATATCCGTCGCTCAGTAAGTCCTACATAACTATCGTCTGATCTGTGCTTTAGCTTTTTGTAACCGGCCGATTTGGTTTGTTTGGATGTTTTAGCAACAATTCCAGAAACATCCGACTTTTTCATTACTTTCCTTCCGTTAAAATATAGTGTAGGGGTTTGCTTCAGGTCCAACAGTAAAGAGTTTCTTTCCTCTCCAAAACTGCACCACAGCACTCTTCTGGGATCTGGTCCGCTGTGCTACAGGCACGTGGAATTTTCCCTCGGCAAGAAGTAACAAAGTCTCGTTCTTATCGTCATCAACTGTATGCATAAACGTATCTCGCTTCTTCTTTTCTTTTTCAACACCTTGGACAAACTAAAGTATACAGCAAAAGAGCCACAAAAGATAAATACTGGAGAACATTTTGAATCCCGCACATGGCATAATGAAAGCATCTAGAGGTCAAGTTGCGATTTCCGGGTCAGGGTCGCGAAACTCGTGTAACCTAGTGGCATTTACACAGCGGAAGTAAATTTCTTCACAGGTTTCAAACGAAATTTCGTAAACGACGGCTCTTCCCAGCACGACTATACCTTTCATATTATGTTATCTTGTCATTGTTCATTAATTTTAACTTTCACTGCGACGCATGCATCCCCAAAAAATGATTGTCTGTCACAAAAATCTTTCTTGTAATGGACGTAATACTACGAAAATGATCCTTTATCAGTCTGCCACAATACCAAACACGGACCTTCAGTCGCAAGAAAAGGGTGATACATATGATTATCCATCCAAATACTGTGTGACGAACTAGTACATGTAGATGTCACGCAAAAACCTTCTTACTAAAGAGCCTTAAAAGTGATATTGAATTGTCTCTTTCAACATACTCCTAAACAAGGTAATATTTCATTCCCTTAAAACATACAGGGGGATTAACCAAAAGGCCAAACAAGAAAGTAATATTTCATTCCCTTAAAACTAACAGGGGGATTAACCAAAAAGCGAAACAAGAACTTGGCAAACGACGAGCGTGACAGGCACTAAAAGCCCCAATTCACCTGGCTCAGGCGATCTAAACGAACCGCTTCCCTCACTTTCTTCAGCCAATCATGTTCACTTTCGAAAACATGGCAACTCGATCGAGATTTTTGACGAACTGCTGCGGCTAGATCCGGGTAGAGCACACATTCAAATTGACAAACGGCAAAAAGAAAAACAGAAAATCTCTGTAAGTTATGTAATTTTGCCTAAAAAAAAATATATAGGAAAAATGGGCGAATTCCACCTGCTTGCCGAACTGACATTCTCCTTCGCCTCCACCAAGCAACTTTTAACGCTTGACTTCAATACTGCTTTGGGAAGTCTAACCATTTCTCATATAAACAAAATGATCATTGACAGGTTGAGTAGGGAAACGTATTACAATTTGCGTCAGCAAGTTGCTACAAATTGCGTAAATCGACGATTATTACAAAATGCTGCAACCCTTATTACAAAATGCGTTGTTTCTATTTATCACAAAATGCCGCAATTGCTATTACAAAATGCGTAAGTTATTACAAAATGCTGCAACCCTTATTACAAAATGCGTAAGTTATTACAAAATGCGTCGTTATTACAAAATGCCGCAGAACACTTGTTCAAAGTGCTACGCCGTTAGGCTCTGCCTATCTATATATATTATGAATATACATTATACTAGTAGTTGAGACGTTTCTGAAATCTGATTGGCTGAGACAGGCTGTATTTCAGCCTAATTAGAAAACCTACATGTAGAAATTACAGTTACCGTGGCAACGGGAGGGACGGCTTTGTCTTGTTGTTTAAAAAAAGGCAGTTAGCTTCCTGAATTTGATGACAGTGAAATACAATAATTGAAGAAAGACCTATTATAATAAAAAGCGTTGAAGCAGCTCGCGCGCGCCTATCAAATATCAAATGACGTATGCAAACATACCGTTAAGAATTTGAATTAAAGTTTTGAATTAAAGGTTCTAACAATCGGGGCAATTCGCCAAACAGTTCGATCTAATTAACTTTGAGTTACTAAGTAATGGCTTACATGGAGGGCTTGATATTTTCTGCATAAAACTTGTTTTCATACCTGCATTTTGAAATTAGTTCCGATCTCCTGTTAAGTAAGGACAGACCACTTTATGGAGAAGTTCACCTTACTAACCTTCAACTCCCAGAGGGCAAATATCTTTATTTATACAACTGCACGACTTCTTGGGTGCGTTGGATACGTTAGATCTGAGGATTTTGGTAATGCGACGTTTGATGATATTGGCCATGTTGTCCCTACAGCTGTAGCTAACCTTGATGTTATTGCGGTTAAAGATCTCTCTCAGACTTTTAAACTAATTATGTATACATGCACTTTCGTCAACTTCTCAGGCAATTGTATGCGGCTTGGCTGGAGCTGGTTTAATGATGGCCATGGCGCGTTTTCTGGTCCTCCAGTTTTGAAAGAATACAATTACTGTTACTTGGAGTTTTATTATATGCTACGGGACAATGGTTACACATCGCTGACGGTTTTTATCCAGGATCAAAGTGGAAATAAATTGACTCTATTGTGGAAAACTGACAAAACCATGCACAATTCGTGGAGGAAGAAAGTGCTCAAACTCCCTTCAACACCATCCAACTACTCTGTCGTTTTTCTCGGGTACTTTTATGATACAAACCTTGTGGCTGTAGATGATATTCAGTTCAAGCGTTGTGATTCTTGTAAGTATTTGTTTTGGCATGCATTATACATGTGTTTATTCTATTTGCAACTATCGATCTCCCGTAAATTTAGTCTCATTTGTTGCGTTACCCCTACCAAAATGGTTTAAACCAACGTGTAAATAATCTAAGACCTACCCTATCCTTAGTAGTTAAAAGCTGTTACCAACATGTGAATATTGGAATGAATATTGCTTGTCAACTTTTATTTTAACAATTGCCAGCGTATAGTTCAAACCAGATGGATTTAAACTTGACGCATGAAAGGAACATTACCCTAGAACATAGAAAAAGAACGAAATCCCCCGCAGTACTTCAGGCGGTTGTAGGCGGGGGGGGGGGGGGGGGGGGGGTGGGGGGGTGGGGGGGTTGGAATTAGTGGATTCCGTTGGGTTTCAACCATTGTGTCGTGAATACTATGGTAACCTCGAGTTTTTGTGATCGCTCGACATAACACCAGCAAATTGCTGTGATTCTTTCCATGGGCATTCGTGTGGTTTCTATAATGTAATTCCAAAGAGAAAATAGTCGTACCTTCACCTGGCTCGGTGTGTCGGTGGATACATACAATAGTCCAGAAAATAATACGTACAGAATAAATAACTTTGAAGATGCCATATTTCGGCCGATATCCCAATAAAAGGTTGGTTGCTTAGGACGAAAACAATTATCACATCAGCATGTGTCCATGAAAAATATGAACAACAACAACAGCCCATAAATCAACACTCGGACGTACAAGACCTTTTATGATTACCACATGCCGTCTTCAGTAGCTGTTCGTTTATCCTTGAGACACATTTTGGTAATGTTTGGCGACACCCGATTGCTATGGTAACGACATATGACGTCATAAGTAGCATGAGGTCAACCCATTTTTTAATAATATAAAGACATGTAAAATGCTACACAAAGCATCAAATTGTTTAATTGTATGTTATTTTAAAACTTTTGCCAAAAAAATATTTACAATTTCCGCATTTTTACGATAAATTTGAATTTTTAGTAAAATCCAAGATGGCGGCCATCTTGGCGGCCATTTTAAATGACGTCACGGACCCCCTTGTACCCCCCCCCCCCCCCTTGTACCACGGTGGGGGTAAACATACAACATGACACATGAAAGCTGGCATTGTTACGCCGCAAAATGTAACAACTGACGCAAAATGTAACATTAACCCGAAATGTAACAACTTTTGATGTACAATGTAACATTAACCCGAAATGTAACAACTTTTGACGCAAAATGTGACAATTTCTTTAACGCGAAATGTAACAACTTGTTACTGCAAAATGTAACAATGCCTGAAACGCAAAACGTAACAACACAAAATATAAAAACGTTTTCAATAAATATTGACTAAATTACTATTTCACTATGTGAAAACAGGTTTTTTCGGCACTATGGACAATTCTCTTTTGACTAGGGGACGGCTTGTCAACCTGTGGAATATTCGCCACCTTAGCGTGCGAAAAATCATGCTCATAAAAGGAAAGGGAAGCGGAGCAGTTATTCCACTGCGTGAAATAGTTAATCACGTTAAATGGGCGTCAGCATGGCTAAGCCTTATTGCGACAGGGTATGGCTGGTATGGCGTCTCGCATATCTACTGGAAGAATCAAAAGAAATGACTATGATGACATATACCAGTCATTTCTAGCCATTTCCTTACCCTTCAAATGTTTTAATACTTATTTCGCGTTCCTGTTTTACCTTCGTTTCTTTCTACTATTGATGTTGTTGATGTTATTTTCTACATGAAATGATTTGTTAACATTTTTGATAGGATATTTAGCGCAAACGTAGCTGGTGTAAACTTCTATGTAACTACTGTATCTAGTATACGTAAATAAGAAGAATTGAGAACTAACGTTATTGTCACAAAGCTATATATGATGGATGGAACGTTTTGATTTTAACGGCTTATGTTAGTGCAAAGAAATCTTGTAGGAATTAAAAGTAATAAATGTTTACATTTATCGATGCTCTAGTTTATCCAATCAGTCAATACTACCGTCTTACTCGCATTTGTAAATGTTGTTTTAGTTTCCAATCTATTTTTTTTTTAAATAAGAAAATATTGAGCATGGGCCTGCCCAAGTCTTGGTGATTCTATTGTGTAAAATAAAGGATATATAGTACACTGGACAAAGCAATTGAGAATTGGATTAATTGATAATAACTGCGCTTTACCAAAATGCCATTAAACACGGGAGCACAAGAGACAAGAAAATTTCACACATTGAAAACTTTTAAAATGCCTCAGTGTTTACATCAAGACCATGAAAAAGGCGGGAAAATACACGCAACCGATAGGTTTTCGCGCAAAAAAATCGCCCTGGTCGTGTAATGTTTATATTTTTATTTATCAGTTAATCGATTCAGTTTACCTAGAATGATAATACCTGGTTCCCAATAGTAACAATTATCACGAAACGCCTTTTGAAAAGGCAAATTTAAACAATATTTTCTAAAAGCAGAAACGTAGTCCCAAAAGATTTGACCCATAAAAAGAGGAAAGGGCAGATAGAAAACATTTATCCACAACAAGAAATCATGAAAAAGAAAATTTTGAACATATCAAGGCTCATTAAAGCTGATGTAGTGGGAAGCGGCGCACTTGCCGAAACTAGAAGTTTTGTATGACATATTAATACATAACCGCTTAGGCTTTTGGAAAAAAGTATCGGGAGATTGAGAAAAGCAACCGCAAAGCTTATCTCGGGGGCGGAATTACAGGAACGACTCGACAAAGACCATCGTGCCAGCACCGAATTTTTGCTTGCCGACTGCTTCACATCAATTCACAAAATTGATGTAAATATAGAAATTAGTTCAAGGACTGGCAATTTGCCAGCTCTATCAATTAAAAGAACAAAACAACGATTTCTGCAGCGAAGAAAACTGAAGCGCAATGTAGATATTTGTAGGAAACCGATGCGATCGCACACGTTTTTCCGCCTTTGTCATGGTCTTAATGTAAAAAATGATGTATTCTAAAAAAATTGTGTGAAATGTTCTTGTTTCTTATGTCGCCGTTTTAATGGAATTAAGGTAAATCATTAAAACGTTTTATAATTTAACTCAATCCCCACTTGTTTTGTTCAGTGTACTAAGCAGTTCTAAGCAACTTTTCGAAGTCATGCGACTTATAACATCTAGGACATGTTGTGTAAGTTTGTTTATTGTCTTTTTTTTTGTTTGAAAGGTATTTATAGGTCAGTGTGATGAGAAACGGGCGGATGGACGGACACGAACAGTTTTTTTAAAAGTCGATGATGTATTATGTATGTATGGCGCAAAGCTAAAACCTTTCAACTCAGTAATACCGTATTGGAAGACTTCAGAATTAAATTTTTGATCTTATCGTGTGACCAGTAAACCAGTAAAGTTACACAATTCGACTAAAAGGTGTTGCTTGTTTTGATAAGAGGGCAAATGTGTCCAAGTTTCCTTGTTTGTATTTCAAGATCAGAGTTGTTACATTTTGCGTTGTTACATTTTGCGGTAAAAAGTTGTTAAAGAAATTGTTACATTTTGCGTCAAAAGTTGTTACATTTCGCGTTAGTGTTACATTTTGCGTCAGTTGTTACATTTTGCGGCGTAACAGGCATCAGTTTTTTTTCTTCCAACAAATAAAGAAACTACTACAAGGTGGTGAAAATGGTCATAAAAAAAGAACTACTCTCTATATAGATAACATATTGTTTATCTTTACAGCATTCTCTACCACGCATACCATAAGCGAAAGCACTATTAGTGGAAATCTTGGTCACGGAATTACTTACACTTCTACTCAGTCCGAAAGCCACCTTTTCAGATTGGAGCGTTCGAGAGTCATGAACAATGGTCTGGCGTCCTTCCTCGGCGGAAATTTCCCGGGAGCGGTTCACCTTAACGCTTGTAATCAAGTGTTTCAAATATTTAATAATTACTTTGCTGGAAATAAAAACGGAACTCTTTATTCCCGACTGCAGAACGAAGAGACCGCACCCATCCCGCCAAATAGCCAATTTCATGCTAACACCATCGAGTCGAATAGAGGCAGATCTCTGTTCCTGGAAGGAATTTCTGGACCACTTTTGGACGTTAAAGTGACAGATAACCATTTCTCTCTGAACTTGGCTACAGACCTGAATCAGAACGCGCACAGCATTTGTAAAGTTTCAAATGTAGTAGCACTTTTTCAAGGAAATCTATTTTACAATAACAGTGGCCAGTATGTATTAGAATATGAATTTCCAGTTGTTGCTGTTATAGGTCTTACTTTTGTGAACAACACTTTGTTCAGAAATCACGGCTTAGGGGTGAATTTTGGTGTAACTATCCTTTGCAATGGTGGAGCAGATATGCATTATAACGTTTTAGAAAATCCCAGAAACCGCTATCAAATAAGCACGTCATTAAAAGGAAGCCCGGCTGTGGTTAATGCGACTTCGAATTGGTGGGGAGAAAGCGTTCTTGAGCTGATTGTACCCCTGATTATGGACAAGACCAAGGACCATAGGCTGTCACTTAAAGTCATATTTAAGCCATTCATTCAGCTACAGCCTCAGACCGCAATCGCTGGTAAGTATTGCTCATTTCTGTTTTTTTTTTTCTTTCTTTTCAAATCTTAGCCCGACAACAGCTTATCAATGAACCAGGGATCCCACAGAGTTGTGATAATCGAGCCATCAACATCTGCTAGGGGCTGAACAACGTAGAACTCTAAATTGATAAGTCAGCGTTACTTAACTAACTAGACTATACTAAACACGACTCCCAGTTGTCGCAAAAAACGTATTTAAAAAGGCTAAAGCATAAATATGTTTTGTAAATCCTTGGGACATTAAATTGTCGCATTCCTGGCTTAAAAGAAAAACGTAAGACTTTACTAGCATCCGTGAGATTTACTAAACAGGAACCATGCTGCAGATTATCTGTTGGATGACAAATCAAACGCTATTACAAAACAACAGAGTTTTATCCCAGCTCCACTGTGACACACTACTCAACTATAGAACTAACTAAGGAGCTAAACATTATCGCAAGCGTTCACGATTTCACTGCAGTGGAATTGTAGACTATGGCATTTCGAGACTCGGATCTAAGACGCCTTTATCCGTGATGGGAAACACTTTCTCACAAGTCTGGCACACCGCAGACTTTAGACAGAATTTAACGATCCTAGCAATTTCAAAGCGATAACAAACTTTAACCGACAAGTATTTATCTTGCAACAAACGTGAGCCAAAGAAACTGCAATGTATGCCAATAGAGCTAGCGGCATAAAGAAATAAAATAATTCTAACGGCATCATCCTATCAATTTGAGAGATAATCCGCCGAGATCAAAAGGTCAATATCATCGACAAGAACAAATTCATAACTGTGAAATAAAAGCGGAAATCTCTCTGAAATCTTACTGGGAAAGCTTTATGCTTTAGGTTTTTTAAATCATTTTTTGGGACGAGTGAGATTGGTGTTTAGCCTGTCTATTTTTATACCACTTTCTTTGTTTTGAGGACACTTCTCCAGTTAGGAATTCAATCCAGTCACGCAGTTCGTTTAAATATAATTCTGGAAATTGTGTCACAAGTCCACGAACGAGCACAATATCTCTCCCTGAAAAAAAAAATCGAAACAAGATAAAATCATGTAAAACAGATGATTGATGTTCAGTAAACGTCCACAGAACGATTAGAAACAAAAATATCATACCAACTACTGATCGTCGCTTGCCGCTGTCACGATTTTCCGAATCATTGTTTGAGCGCGTGGTACACACATTTTGACTCACTTTCAGAAGCCGGACGATTTTCTGCGGCGAGAGATGATGACTCACGCGTAGAAAAACGACTCTCGAACGCAGTGATGTTCCGTATTTACGAATCATGTTTATGTTCACGTACGAACGAAGCATGTTACCACTTTCACTAACGATTCTACAAAAACACTTGGAAGTAATCGAAAAACTTCGAAAATTTGATTGACGGCAGGGTAAAACGCAACCGTTGGTGGTAATTTGAATGCGATACCGGTTTTTCAAGTCAAATCTTCCGTAGTCTGGCAATTAATTTTTCTTGAATCGCATATGTCAAAGAATAACGTTTCCCGTGAGAAAGCCATTGCCAAGAGCTATATAGCGAATAGAAATCGAGACTGATTCAAAATCACTGTGAATCACTGGCGGCCAGGATAGAACTTTGTGGTATTTGGTAATGCCGTTTTGACAGAAATTGATGCTGTTCGCATTCATACAAAGTGTCCAAAACTACATAATGTTAACTTTGTGGTGGTAATTAGGCTTGAATACTTTTGAATTTTGTTATTGCCGTCCGGCTGATCGCAAAAATGAAATTCATCACAGCCATAAGTAAACACCACGCTAAATGAGGTAAATTTAAAGTGCCCCTGTGATCAAATTTTTGATTTTCATTTTTTTACATTTTCGTGTACAGTTAGACTTTCTTACTCATCTTGCCAAATTTCAATTCATCAGAAGTCATTTTATTTTAACATTTATTTCCGAGAATTTACGGCCGCCATTAAGGTCGCGGGGGACAGGTTCCGCTCATCAGTATGCATTTATGAAAAGAGTATGCACGAAGTGCGACGGCTGATACCGAAAATGCGCGAAATATTCACGAACAGGCTCTGTAATGTTTTTGCATCAATAATTGCACGTGCAAAGCGCTGTCTGGTAAAATACACTATTTTTTAACGCATTGTTCTTTCCGCATGAAGTGTTGACAATAGCCCGTGGATTAAAATTAGCAAAATTACCATAAACTTATATTTTTTTGCATTTGTGTTTGCTCGGGAAGCCTTCGGATGCCTAAAAACAAGCAATTTTGTGTCCAAGAATTCAGCGCGGATAGAGAATTTCAAGAGTTGACACTGCAAGGAGGTAAACTAGGTGTATTGTAGATTGTCATATCTGACTCAAAATTTTTAAATAGGCTTTCAAAGGGAAGATATGAGGCTTCAAATTCTAACGTGTACAATTTTACTCCTTTAAAAGCTAATAACTTTTAATTAAAGTTGAAATCAAAAAATCGGAGTCAGATATGACACAATAGACGTTTTAACGGATCAGTGAGTGGGGAAATCAACTTGCTTTGTGTTCTTCTCGAGGAGCAAACTTGGACACAAAACCACGTTTTAAGAAAAGATAACTTTAGTGGCTTGCAGCATTGCCGCAAAGCGCGATCCCTTCAATAAAAAACAATCCTTACGCACTTCCATTATTCGCCAATATCTCTGTTTAATTTTAGCGAAATCGGCTTTCAAACCTTCACGATATAACGTTTTTTAAAGTGACACCCCTGCCAAAATTTTGCCTTATGAATTTATTCATGGCCAGGTATCCCCCGCGACCTTAATCAACCTTGTTCCAAGGCTTGGTTGCGAATGGGAGAAAGTGACGTCAAAGACTCAAACATACCTCACGGGTTGAAATTATAATTACAATCAGCATAGAAAATTGCACGAAGCACAAGTCCAAAGTTTTTGTTGCTTTTCGCGTGATTTACAATACTTATTGTTATTATAATTCCAACCCGTGAGGTATGTTTTTTTTTAATCTTTATTTAAACACGGAGAATCATCAGTTAAGTTAATAATTAAAAACTAAAACTTGTACAACTGCTTTACATGATTGCCGTGTGGGAATCCGATATCTCAGATACTTTCTTAATTCCCCGTTTAAACTGCCCAATAGAACAAACGCTTTTTAAATCTTGGGGCAAGTTGTTCCACAAACAGGCCCCGCTGTAGCAAAAACTTCGTTTTAGGTAATGTTCGAGTCTTTGACATCACTTTCTCCCATTCGCAACCAAGCCTTGGAACAATGTTGAATAATGGCGGCCGTAAATTCTCGGAAATAAATGTTAAAATAAAATGACTTCTAATGTTCGTAATGAATTGATGAGAAAGGATGAGTAAGAAAGTCTAATTGTACACGAAAATGTAAAAAAAATGAAAATCAAAAATTTGATCACAGGGGCACTTTAAACCTTTGGAGAACTGATGGAATTTGTTAACATTTATTTAAAAAAAATTAAGCTTAGCTTATCGCGGTCGATCATTGACGATGCAGGATCGGGACGCGCATCTCCGCTCGAGCCGGAATATTTTTATTCTCTCTTTATCTTCGCGACTCATTGATGTGAAGTTCTTAGAATACCTGAATACTAATATTATTCAGTATTATTATCATTGCCTTTTGTACCTTAAATACTTTTTATGCCGCATTTCTTTGAAACAAGAAATGAGTTGGGATGCAAGTTTCGGTTTTTAAATAATAATTAAAGCTCTACTTCGGACAGCATCTTTGTTTATTTTTTAAGCAACCGGGCGACCTTTTCAATTTCGGTGTTTAATAGAAATTACTTTAATTAGCTCAGTAAAGTATGCTTGGTTTCATCAACTTCTTTGTTTGATTCGCGCGCTTTTTGTACGAATGTATGTATGTACGTATGTATGTATGTATGTATGTATGTATGTACGTATGTATGTATGTATGTATGTATGTATGTATGTATGTATGTATGTATGTATGTAAAGCACCATGAGACAATTGTGATATGTGCGCTATATAAGTGTCTATTTACTGACTATTTATTTCTTTACTGAATGGCTTCTTCACTCTCTACAAAGTTCATATTTACTCATGCGCGTAGCGGCATGAGTTAAGGTTTGGGCTCTGTTTATATCATTATTTCCTGGCTTTCTCTTTTCCCTCGGTCAACGCAGTACATATTTGACTTCCGGTTTTCAGGAATGACGTAAACAGTAACGCCACGAAAACAACGACATGAAGGCGCGCAGCCCATCGGATTTAAAAAAAAAGAATTGACTTCGGGACAGGACTTCTGTGGATTATGGACTGTGTAATGTGTGTCATATTTATGTCGATTTTTACTGACTTCATGGCTTTTAAAAGTAGTCTTTTCAAATGTAACAGTAATAATTCACGGTTTGGGAAGTAATAGATGATTGTGGATTTGATCTGAATCAATAAATTCGAATATTTAAACGAGTACAGAAAAATTGGTGGCTTCAAGCAACACGTCTTAGCACGCCGGGTGGGCACAGAAGCCTCAGAAAATGGCATATATTTCCGTCGTAACAAAATGGCGGAAATACCAACTTCCAAATGCCATATCTTTGGATCGCATCAACATATTTACGAACTTTCTCACTTTTGAAATTATTATGGCGTGTACGTTCAGAAACTGTCTTCTGCTATCCCATAATACTAATTTAACATTTTGGCGCCATCTTTTTGACGTCATTTTCCCACCAAAATCCTTAAATTTGAAAAACAAAAATCACAGGATTTTTGCCAATGATAACTTCTATATTGTTGTTAAATTTCAGCTTCCTAGGTTCAAAACTGTTAAAGTAGTTTGAAGCGCAAGTTTTCAGTTGATTTGACTGAAAATGAACTTTGACCCCAGCATAATATGGGCGGGAAATTCAAATTTTGAAATGTCATAACTTTTGATCGGATCAACATATTTGCGAGATTTTTTTTCAGTTTTGAGATGCTTGTAGCGAGTACTTTCAGAAATTGTCATCAGACATCCCATAATACTAAGTTATTTTTGGCGCCTACTTTATGACGTCATTTTCCCGCCAAAAATTGCAAAAAAATAATGGAAAAAATATATTCGATTTGTGAACATGAGTTCTGTGTTGTTGTGAAATTTGACGTTAACAATATCAAAACGGAAAAAGTTAGTTACCCTTGCCACTTTTTGAGGATTCTGTGCTCACCATGAGCGTCTCATGCGCATGAGTATAGGCTACTTGTAGCCTCTTGTTTGGTTAAAATTGGGAAGAACAGAAATTTAGTCTAGATAAATTTATCATGAATGCCATTTTAAAAAAAAATTATATAAAAGAAGAAAATAAAGTAGACAATTAATGCAAATAACAGCCCACGAAGACGCCAATGTCACTTCTCAGGTATGCAACTCCACGCTAAATACCCTCGCCTCGATAGCCAATAAGAATGCGAGTTTTCTTTGACATATCCGATTATATTAAAAACTTAACATTGTCTTCTGCAAAGTTTGGTATTCTTTGCAATTTTTCGTTTACTTTCTCCGGGCGCCGGAAAGAAAAGCATTTTTAAGTTTTTACGATCAGACGCAAAAGAGAACTATTTCAGGCACAATTTCAGCACATGGAGTATCGATTCGGGTATTCAAAATTATACAATGTGGTGCAGGACGAGGGTCCAGATACGGTGTACTTTCTAAGCTGTGAAACCTGTCATTTCGCCAAACGAAACCAAAGGGACAATATATATACATGTACGATTAAACTCAGCCTAACCTTTGATACTTTAGCTCTTGTACTTCCACAATGCCTGCTTACCTGCGCTTATCTCCCGGAAGTAAACCTGAACGTCCACGCAACTTTAGCCATTTTACTTTTTTCCCTTCAGTTTCATGTCCACCTAAATGGATTAAAGACGACGATCTGTGCTTATTGTATATGGGAGGGTCCTTCAATTTCCAGTACGCTAAGATCTATTGTGAGGTAGGCATTACACTGTAGGTTTAAGAGGAAATTTAACTTACTGCCAAGTAATTTTAATTCATCCTGCCTTAAACGCAACTGCGGATTGATTGACTTTGCATTTAGGATTCGTGCCAGATTTTGAAGAAAACCCTGTTCTAAATTACAACACAAAAAGTGCTCTCACTTGAATTTGTGAATAGATAACTTGGAATCTTTATTTATTTAAAACAAAATTATATTGAAAATAAGAATGAAACTTGGAACACCACAAAGCTCTCTATTTTCCCATAACCTGGTTTTCTGGTAATTTAGCAAATTCAGTGCCAGTTTTTGAAGAAAACCTGTTCTAAAGTACAACACAAAAAGTGCTTTCACTTGCCTTTGTGAATGGATAACTTGGAATCTGTATTTATTTGAATATATATCCAAAAAAAACGGAAAAGACTAAGGATGTTTTTTGACACACAAATAAGAATGAAACTTAAAACATCACATAGCTCTTTGTTTTCCTATAACCTGGTTTTCTGGTAAGTTATCCCATTAAGACTACTACATACAATGATTGGTCAAAAGCAAAACCATAGACACTACACCTTTCAGAAGATACTTTACTTTAATTACATTTAAAGTGTGAAAATACCTCCGAAGAACATCCCGCAGTTCTCAATGTTTGAGTCAGCAACGAGGAGATGGATTGATATTTCAGTTTAATTCAAAACTATTTTCAAACAATGGACAAATTTACAAAACAATCGTAGCATATAGATTACAAGGATTACAAACATCACACGCATAATTTCGTAAGGAATGAAATAGACAAAGGAAAGAGTCCTAAAAAAGGTCTATGCAAACAGTGCCTGAATTTCTTTGTGGCGTTTATCCCGGTGTTCAGGCAGGGTTTGACAGTTTTAATATAAATTTAATATAAAGGGATTCCAAGAAAAAGCTGATAGAAATTACTGTTGGTCGCGAGAACTGAAGCATTGCGTAGTTAAGCATTGTGGAGTGGACGTAATGGTTTATTTTGATGTCACATCTTTTGTCGTTGATGGCATTATGTGGACTGTGTATTTCAACAATGTGTCTAAATTGTTCACAATACAATTGTGTAGGTGACAGTACATGGCTGAGTTTTGATCAATAATTCCGTTTTCATCAAAACGGAGTATAAGACAGCGATCCGTTTTGCCGTTACAACGCGCTTCGCATCCCAGACACTGAAGTTTAACATGCGACTTGAGGTTGAACGGGATGGGATCTTTTGTGCTTTAGAATGATGATAGCTTTCTGGTTTTATATAGGACTTTCAAATAAACCCTATTTTTTGCGTCAGGACTCTTTGCTTTGTTTATTTCATTCCTTACTGACAAAATTATGCGTGTGATGTTTGTAAATGTGTCCATCGTTTGAAAATGGTTTTTGAATTAAACCGAAATATTACCTTTCTATCAATCTATCTCCTCGTTGTTAACTCAAATATTGACTACTGCAGGATGTTCTTCGGAGTTATTTTCGCACTTTATTATTTACACCCGTCGGCTGGAAATGGCTTCTGGTTTAATCGCATTTACTCTGTTATTATTACAAATACGTTCTTAGTTGAATTAATTTTCATGTATTTATTCTAAACAATGCCGTTCGCAGAGTTCTGGTGGAAACATTATTTCCATGTATACGGATGAAGACGAGAGGTTAGTCAAGGAATTGAGATGGAAAGAATCTTTAGTAAGGCCGACTGTAGTACCTGCCTTGTGGACTATCAAAAGGCATACCTTGAGGAAGGTAGGTGATGCATTCAAGATTTCATGATTTATCCAGAATTAACCGTGCTCCATTTCGTTATAAATGTTTTCCTTAACTCGTCTTATTGTGCTGGTCAGGTTTATCATCCCCAAACCCACTTTGGCTTGGGACAAGTTGACTGCGGTTTACACATACTGCACACAATTATTTCTTTGAGGAATAGAGGAATTTTAACGATATGCACTTTTTTGGCCTGACTTCCTGACTGAATCGAAGTCTTAAAATAGCAATGAACAATGATAAACGATTATGCGTGACGTGAACGGACACCGATCGATATCAATGAGCGACGATAAGTGGCAACCGACGTCCGTTCAGAATCACCATAGGTCAGTCATAGGTCATGGTTAGTAATCAGTTCTTTTCTTCTTCAAAATCTCCGTAAAATTCTAAGATGTTTATATCTTATATATAAAGATCTACAACACGGATAAACGTAAACATTTTTCCGATGCGTTGTGGCACACATCAAAGATTTAACTTGGATGATCCTAGCTTGTTTTTGCACCGGTTCTGCTCGACAGTTCTGACAGTTCTGGTCAGAATTAATTCTGTATCACGATGATCCACAATTTCCATCTACAGTTTCACAGTTGAGACCAGTTGAAGTTATCGAACTCCCCGTAATCTCGAACTCAAATCCATTTCCCTTTGGTGACCTTCGATTTGCTTTTTCAGTCATTTACTATATGAGTCTAATGAGAGTAGATGTCGGAAATAGCGGGGTTCAACTCCCGGGTTGGGGGGGGGGGGGGGGGGGAAGGGGTACTCTGCAAATTTTTTGGTGGGGTGTTCCGCTGGGACTCTGAGACCCTTGACCTAGTACCATTTTAGCTGCATTTTGCAACCCTATTCTAGACTAAACACCGAAAAACCCTACCCTATCCTAGACCTATTCCAGACTCGCTATTTTCCAGAAATTCGTTCACTATCGCAGTTATTAGTTACCAGGGGTCAGTAAAAATGCCGTACTGCTCGCCGTACCGATTTTTAAATGCCATTTGCTAGTAAACCTTAGTCTAACCGAAATTCTTCACGACGCAACTGATCAGTTTCGCGTAAAATGATACCCTATTCTAGACCAAAAATACTATACCCTATCCCAGACTAAACTGCCTGAAAACCATACCCTTCACAGCGGCACATACCTATATAGTTCATATATGGGAGTACCCCCTCCCCCGGGGGGTTCAACTGTATTTTCGAAGTCTTCAATGCATGTATTTCAGAGTAATTTTCTGAACTTACAATCATGGGTGGTCAGCGACCACTGATATATAAATTTTCAACGGTTATCTTCATCAAGTTCCTTCCCAAAAAGTCATAAAAGACCATATAAAGAATTGACTTACCTTTTCCATCCTTCCGAGGCTTTTGAGCCTTGTGTGATTTGTGTCGACTTCTGGGTTTTTTCCATTTTTTCCTTTCCTCTTTTCCTCCTTGTGTTTTTCCATGACTGTGTGTGTACTTGTGATACGGGAAGAGTTACTTATTGACCCTTATTTGACGATATAAGATCACCAGAGATCACCAGAATTCAGAACACAATGAATGACTTTGAAATAAATGAGCGCCAAAATCAAAGGTCACCGATATGTATGTGTACGTCCGATCCAAGAGAGAGGAAGAGAGGGGCCTTGGGAACGAGGTTGGTAGACGTTTCAATAAACAGACCGTTGGTCGTCGCGTGTTGATATGAACGATATGGTCAATAATGTTTAATTGTTATTAATAAATTGCACAACTTTCTAAAGTCGATGTCTATTCTCATGTCGGCAGTTTTCGGGCCACGTCGCTTGTCGTTTTTACCCCGGGGGAGGGGCGGGGGTACTCGATATATCCTTGGGTGGGGAGGTGCGGCCCGGCCCCTCATACCCTGACCCTGTTTAAGACAAAAATCGCTGATTTTCCTACCCTGTTTAGACAGAATTCCGATTTTTGATACCCTGTTTAAGACATTTAACCCGAAAACATTTTGCTGTAGTTTAGTTCGTAGAACATAAGCGCAGGCTGCTTATCGTCCAAGAAAAGGGCTTGTTTAAGACAACAATTGATAAAATCGCTACCATGATTAAGACAAAAAATGATAAAATTGATACCCCGTTTAAGACAAAAATCCCGAAAAACATACCCTGGCTGGCCGCACGTCCTCATTAAGCTCTTATAAGGAAGTACCCCTCCCGGGGGGGGGGGGGGGGGGGGGGGGGGGGTTACCAAGGCTTCTTTAAGCCGAGATGTTTTGAAAACAGCTTCGCATTTTTAATTGGCTACTAAAAGGAAACGAAACCTAATCACTAGCTCTATTCATACAAAATACACCATTCTGCCCGAAGACACACAATTTGAGTCAACGAAACAAGTGACGAGTAAAATATTTTCATTTGCCTTTTTTACAGTAGTCTACCTTAGTGAAGTATTTAGAGAAAACATTCCTTTTGTAAGTCTTTTTTTCTGAACTTATTCACATGCACAAAGTTCTTGTTTTGTCTCACATCCACATATACACTGCACATATAAATTGGCTGTTTAAAAACATTGCCAGTAAATCAATTTTAATCCCAAATGGAAATCGTTGCAATATATTTTAGTTTTGTTTAAATATCAATAAATAAAGATAGTAAACTTTTTTTAACCTTCGTACATCTTTCCCAAATTTCGATTGATAAGAAAATCGCCATTGTAATGCCATACAAGTCATTGCTACTAAAATACTGAGACTGATACAAAAAAATAGAAAAATTAACTAAGTAAAAGGGCTCTCTAGTTAAGATAGATTGAATACAAGTTGTTTTGCCAACCCCATCCCTCCTCACAAATTTCCCCCGTAGCAACCAAATTCGCCTCCACATTCGCTTAATATAATCAAATTGAAGTTTCCCCTCAGTAAAATGAAGACTATTTTAAACAAATACGCTAGATTAACATGAAAATTATTTACATTCACACTCGTGATTATTTTGTTGCTCATGACTTTTTTGGTTTGGTGGCTCCTAAAACAGCTCTTAAGTCCTCTATGACTGCAATGTCTAACTCTACGATTAGACCTACAGGTATTTTCAATATTTCAACTTCCGTCAATAGACCATTTAGCAGCTTTACACATATTACCTATCACGTCTTTACTACATTTACCTATCAAAGGCACCCAACTTTTCCAATTCTTGTTGTTGTTGTTGTTGTTTATTAACCCTACATTCTCTCGCATTAACGAGATGGCTTTAAGAGCCCTTTGATTTCTTAACACGTCGTTAATGGTAGAACAAGATATTTTTTATAAGGAAAAACAGATGAAAGAATGATAGTATAACGGACAATAAAACCGTCTTTTCACATTTCAGGAACAATAAAGTGGAAATTTTACATTATATAGCACTGTATTGTCTAAAAGTTCTCCTTTAACAACACAAAAAGGTTACTCTGACTCACGTTTCAGAGTAACAGATCTAGTAGATGTACCTGGTAAACAAAACATGTATGTTCTTTTCGATATGCAGCACGTTTGACCAAAACTGCACTTGCAAAGTTGAAGCATGCAGGTTCACTTTTCGCCTTCACTCTAATCCAGAAAATAAATTGAGGGCTCGACACTAACTTTTGGCACTTTAACTTTCTATTGTGTAAAGTAATTGTATAATTTTGCCTTTCCTTTCCAAAAAATGTGGGACCACATAATTCATTTACCAGGCAAATAATGTGTAATAACGAAAGATTTAGATATACATTTAAGAATAAATATCAGCGATATAAAAACATGACGTTTCGGCGACGACATGTCACCATTATCAAATGTAAAATTATTTGTGAAGTCGAAAGTGTGAAAATAAATAAATAAAAGATGCGAAGATGAACGAAAGAATGTGGCTTCGCCCTAGTTGCTGACCTTACCGCTGCTACTGACTTCCTTTCAGTTCTGAATGACGCGCACCCAGCAATCCAATTCACAATGGAAACAGCAGTCAACAATAGTTTACCCTTCGTAGGCATGGTTATCACCAAGACCGATAACCACCTTAACACCTGTGTCTACAGGAAAAAGACCAACAAAGGCCTTCTACTACATTATCAGAGCCATGTTGACAATAGATATAAACGATCACTAATAAGAACTATGCTTGATCGCGCCAAGCGCCTGTCATCTACGCCGGACCTCTTCTCAAATGAATGTCAGCATCTTAAAACAATGTTCCGGAAACTGAAGTATCCTGAGAAACTTATTGATTCTACTTTCAAGAGATTCCACGCTTCCCAAGACCAGAACCAAAACCGAACTGATCCAATCGAAAGTCCTATATACATTACCCTGCCGTTTAAAGATCAGAAATCCGCCGACTCCGTTCGCAGACAGCTAAGCGACCTTGGAAAGAAAATCGATCGTGTATTACAACCAGTTTTCACAAGTAGGAAAATCTCTGAAGATTTGAAAGTCACGGAAACAAAGCCCTCACTAGTTAACCAACAAAGCGTTGTGTATGAATTTAAATGTAATTCGTGCGATGCGAATTATATAGGCTACACGTGCCGTCACCTCCACCTTCGCATTGGGGAACACAAATATTCTGCCATCGGCAAACACCTTAAGTACGAACATAACCAAAGACCGTACAATCTTCATGAGCAATTTACCATCCTAAAGAAATGCCGCGGAAAGTTTGAGTGCCTTATTTATGAGATGCTATTGATAAGGAAAAAGAGTCCGTCTCTTAACACTCAAAAAGACTCCATACCAGCGAAACTGTTTAGTTAATTAAGCCACATTCTTTCGTTCATCTTCGCATCTTTTATTTATTTATTTTCACACTTTCGACTTCACAAATAATTTTACATTTGATAATGGTGACATGTCGTCGCCGAAACGTCATGTTTTTATATCGCTGATATTTATTCTTAAATAATGTGTAGAAAATGTATGTTATGCTTAGCTAGATACTCGTCATGTCTAGTCATTGAAGTTAGGGCGCCTGGTCCTTGTGCCACTGGCCCACAACAACTGAAGCCCTGTCTGTGGGTCAAATTCAACAACAGAGGGGCCCTCAATATAAATCCTCATCAGGCAGTCTAGCATTTTAACTGATAGGCAGGATCTCCAATCTGATTTGATTTTGCCCATGATGGAAAAGCCACGTCCACAGCATGCTGTTGAAAATGGTAAAATCAGCATGATGCGAACCAGCATCAGCACATTTGGGATTGTTTCACTGTGTTGGATGAAAACCCTTTTCCACAAAGCCTTTGATGTAAGATGAAAGTAGTTAATAGCAATGCATACTTTGAGGCCACTCCATTCCCCGTACACAGCGGCAAAGTCAAAATTGTTGTTCTCAAGAATAAGCCTAAAATGATCTGCAATGAAACGAATCTTATCTTCTCCGTAAGTAGCTAAGGTGGCTTTATCATCTGGCCATACGGATGTGTCAAATACACACATTGCCTGGAGAGTTTGATCTGTCCCTCGGATGCTTTGGAATCTTTGTTCTAAATATGTAATGAGACAGTTAATTATTCTTGGCTTAGAGGCATCGTTGAACTGAACTAGATCATTTGCACCGCTTTTAAGTGTCACTCCTTGATACTCATTTCCATCTTCAACTCCGATGTCTTCAAGACACGCTTGGAGGTGAGTGCCAGGTCTTGCCAACATAGCTGTAAGCTCAAGTACCGTACTTTGCAGTCCATCTTTAGCACCAGTCACTGTGATATCTTCTTTATGGAAGAGGGAACTGAGCTGGGAAATGCAGTCCAAGACATCCACCATGAAAGTTGCAAACAGAACGGATGTATATTTTTCTTGTTCTTTCAAAATCTTCTTGGCCCTTCCATGCATTCAATGCTACTAGTGCCAGCAGCAACAGTATTGTGGAAATGAGAGTGGATCACTTTGAAATCCTTAAGAAAAATCTTCAGAGCTCGGTGTAAATGTGGCACCCACCTAGTCCCTTTCAAATTGCCTTGCTTTTGTATATTTTCTCCCATCACTTCTGCCAACTCTTTCAGTTCAGGCAGTACTTTTGGGGAATAGTGGTAGTGCTTATAAATAGAATACAGCATCTCCTTTACAGAAGAAAGCATGTTTTCCTGTTTGATGCCATCAAGGACGGCCAATTCTAAGTTGTGAGCTATACAATATATGAATGCCTACTAGCCATGGAATATTTTGTCTGAGTTTTGCAACCACGCCATTGTTAATTCCAGTGTATACTGAAGCACCATCAGAACGCAGTGATACCAATCCATGTTTACAATCATTTATTCGAACATTTAACTAACGTTGCATCTTCAAAACTCTCAAAAACAATCACCCCATCAGCTGTTCCATTAGGACGTGACGACGGCCTAGCAGTGCTTAACCAGACCCCCCAGACAGAAAGAAATTTGCAGAATATTCGCCAAAAACAACCTACGAATCACTATTGAAGCAAACAAGAAAATTGTCAACTTCCTTGACGTAACGCTCGACTTGACTACTGAAAAATTCAAGGCGTATTCAAAACCAGCAACCACCCCACTCATGTACATAGCAAATCAAACCACCCGCCGAACATTATTAGAAATATTCCTAAAGCAATAAACAGAAGGCTATCTGAAATTTCATCTGATGAAGATGTATTCAATGAAGCAGCACCTCCATACAAGGAAGCATTACGCAAGAGCGGGTATTCCTACAACCTTAAGTTCGAGCCTAGTACACCGCAAAGAACACCAAACCAAAACAAAAGGCGGAGAAATATAATATGTTTTAACCCACCCTTCAACAGAAACGTCGAAACCAATATAGAAAGGGCGTTCATCAACCTAATTGGCAAATGTTTCCCAACTGACCACAAATTGAGGAAAATATTCAATAGAAACACCATCAAACTAAGCTACAGCTGCACACCAAACATGAAACAAATTATAGACGGACACAACAAAGCCATCTTAAAGACAGCCACACAACCCAAACAAGAACAAACCAAAAAAATGTGCAACTGTAGAAACAAGAATGAGTGTCCATTAAAAGGTGAATGCTCGCTGCAAGAAATTGTGTACCAAGCCACAGTCACCACCAGGGAAAAGAGCAAGACATATGTGGGCCTTACAGCCACAGATTTTAAAACGAGATGGCGGAACCACCTAACGTCTTTTAAACATGACAAAAAGCGGAATGACACTGAACTGAGTAAATATCTGTGGCAATTGAAGGAAAAGACAGAAGAATTTACAATTTCGTGGAAGATCCTCGCAAAGGCTAGAGCGTACACTAACCTCACTAAACGCTGTAATTTATGCACCACAGAGAAGTTTTTTGTTATATCGAAACCGCAATTGGCGACCTTAAACAAAAGCAATGAACTAGTATCAACTTGCAGGCACCGACGAAAATACATTCTTATGTATAAGTGATCGTACATTAAATAGCCAATCACAATCGCAAGCATGTAATTTTTAAATTTTTGAATTTTAACGGTCTGATGTAACCATGTCGCGCGATCATGTTGCTGATGTAAACCTTAACGATACTTCAGTGTATATGGAGATTAACTGATGAGTGGATCAACTTTGTGTTGGTCTACGAAACAGAACTGTATTAAAATCCATATGTGCTCATATTGAGTAGTCTACCTACTTTTATAAACGCTCCTTTACTGTAGAGCACTATATCTTTCTACACCGGTGAAAATAACCTGGATTAATATATATATATATATATATATATATATATATATATATATATATATATATATATATATATATATATATATATATATATATATATATATATATATATATATATATATATAATTCATCAAAAATATCCTTGTCGTGATATTAAATCCAGACAAACTTATAAAACAATCAGAAACTGGAAAATTCGACTTTGCCGATATTTCGTCTTTATTACAAAAGACTTCATCAGGGCAACCCATATATATATATATATATATATATATATATATATATATATATATATATATATATATATATATATATATATATATATATATATATATATATCCCACAACACTACGAAGCGCACATGCACAAGGAACAACTGCCCCATCTCAAGCACTAAATTATGCTTACTAAGGAATGCCGTTTACCAAATTACATGTAACAATTGCAATCAACACTATATCGGGAACACTACACGTTTCATCCACGATCGTATTAGACAACATCTCAGTTAAAAGTAACACATCTCTACATGCCAAAACAAAGACTACAAAGGCATTGAAATCAAGACCATTGTACTAAAAAGCAACCCCGTAAATCCACGTCTATTCGAAGCTTATTTCGTTTAGTGTCATTAAGCTTAATGAAGTTTAATGACACTCCCTTGTTAGACCATTTTAGTCGTTTCTTATTCATATCTGTCTGTTATTATTTAAACTAGCATATCATTTGTATTAGCATATTATTTGTTTTAGCATATCAACGACCGAAATATGGAATGATGATTCACAACAAAAGACTGAACGATATAAATGGACTTACTGCGCATTTCGATAACATGCAGACTCTGAAATTCAAAACCCAACTCAACATTTGCGTTTTGCGCTGCCGTCAATCATCTTACCTCTCAGGAAACATATCCTCCCTCTTAATGAGTTCCAAAGGTCACGTCCGTGCATTATGATTGGTAGATTTCGATCTATTTTGTTTGTCTCTTTTTTGCATGGTCCGTTGGCGTTCGTATTAATAATGATTGACGTCAGGGCGTAAACGCAACCGTTGGTGGAGATTTGAATTTCAGATTCCGCATGTTATTAAAAGGCGCAGTAAGAGTTCTGCAACTAAAGTAAATATCATGCAAAGTTTGGATTTTAAATTTGACGAAAATATGTAATGCAGTCAGTCTTATCGCGAGCGTGGATTTCGAAAAATATATTTTGTAAACAATTTATTTGACGATTTTCAGTAACAATCCGTGTAAGAAGTAGGCAACCCAAATGCACGGAATGCAGAAAGGTGTGACTTCTGCTATTGCTGAAATCGTCCACCTCATTGGCTAAAACATGAAAATCTACCATAACTTCATCAGGCATCGCATTTAATTATCTCTAGTTTACTAATTGATTCCCTTTTAGTGAAAACTATTCAGTGTGATTTTTAATGCAACAAGAATTCTATGTGGGGAACACAGAAAATTAGAAGTCTTTCTTGGCCATTGTTTAGGTGTCTCACGATTGGATGAGTTTCAGTAAATTTTATTTCAAAACCGTGTTGTCCATATGTTGACGTATTCTCAGTACCAAAATCTAAACATTCTTATATGGGGAAAGCGAAATGCCGCGGAACAATAGAGAATTGCCTACTTCTTACACGGATTGTTACTTAAAGTTGTTTAGTGAAGCACATCAAAGTGCTCAATAGGAAGCCATCCAGCCCAACCAATGAAATCATCTCATTTGGATTCTTACTACTGCTATATGTTAGGGAGAAAGAAAAGGGACGACGCAGTGGTGAGTGCGCTCGCCTAGCTCCCACCAATGTGGTCCGACTTCGATTCCCGGACTCAGCGTCATGTGTAGTTTGAGTTTGTTGTTAGTTCTCATCCTCGCTCTGAGGATTTCCTCCCTCCTCAAAACTAACATTTTTAAATTCCAATTCGACCAGGAATTTTTAGAGAGCCACCCTAATTAATCTAGAGTTACCTTTGTGCTACCCTCTTCAAAAATTGCTTTTTTAAGTGCTTCGAAATTTTAAATGTATTGATTATTAAATATGAAACAACTACAAATAAACACCATACTTATCGTACATGTGTCCTTGAATCTCCTACGGCAGATTAACAGTGAATCCCAACAAGGGAATGGGATGTGTTCTGTCATTGACAGTTATGGGAATATTACAGGATCGGAATGTGATCGACTCCACCCATTCGTTTGCATAAGGAGACCAGGTAATTTACGTATATAGAACATAGCATATAGAAAGGGGACGATATAATTTTGTTGACATCTAAGACGTTAAATGGACAGTCTCTTGTTTATATATCTGAACGAATTCATTGATACCAGCCAACTAGATATTTAAGGTCTTCTAGCTGTAATTACTTGACGGTTACGAAATGTTCGAATAAATCATACGGGGATAGATCTTTTTCTGTTGTCTCTGCCATGTTGTGGAACTCGCTTTCTTTACACCTTCGCAACTGTTAATCAACTAACATTTTTAAATCAAAACTTAAAACTTATCTTTTCAATTTGCGATTTTTAATTTTATTATTCTTGAATATTATTGTTGCATTATAGCAGCATTTTACAATATCAAAGTAGCGTTGTAGTTTATAGGTTATAGTGTTCTTCTTGCTGGATTTTTAGGTTTTATATTAGTTTATTGTAAGAGCATTGCGACTTTGTATAATGCTCTAAATTTATATATATATTATATTATTGAACATCTCCCTTCGCTTCCTTCCTTGAAGTATTCGCTATGTGGCGATATTTTCACGAGCGGTTTTTTAAGTAACAAATATCCCGCATGTTAAGCCGCAAAGGCTTTTGTCGTTTATTTTTAATTTAAAGGACCGACATTGGGTGTTTTATTCCTCTCCCAAGTCTCCGCGAACAACGGCTTATATATCGGCCAGCGATGACAGACCTGCCAGCTTACGTCATTTTATAACAGTAAGCGAACCTTCCAAAAGTGAAATTAACAACAAATGGCTTAGGATCGTGGAGGCACATAGCATCGAGATTGTGGTATTAGATACCAGACGAGTCGAGGAAGATTCAAACACACACAGCTTTTAAGAACACTTTAAAAACATTAAGGTGGCTCCGTTGTTATGTCGGACACACTCGTCTATGACAAACTTTGTCTCATAACTTTTCCGGCTCTAAAGCGATGCTTCTAAAACTTTGCGAAAACTTACATCTGTTATCTAGCAATAATATGATAGAATTCGATTTTAATGGGAGAAAATATATTTTGTAATAATCGGGCTTAAATGAGCCCCACTTTTTGACCAAAATCGCACCCTGTGAAAATTTTTCCTGTTATATTTGTGTTAAATTTCTGGAATCAGCTTACATTGACTTAATAAAAGGAGGATATTACCATCTTCCCGGCGTGCACTTCAAGCAAACTATATTATGAAACGGCGGCGACCCGCAAGCAGCTCATTTTACACAGACGCCTTTGAGGTTTGACGTCAGTTGGTCAAAGCGGAAACCTTTCAAAAGAAATCTACTTCTACCAATTTAGTATTCTATTCGCGTTTACAGGATATCTTCTATTTCAGGTTATATATTCTACAGTTTCTTCTCAAGGCCGCTTAGCTTCTCAGACTGGCTGAAACCCTCGCATTTTCGATTGGCGTCGCGTGAAATCTCTCCATACATTCGTGGAATCAATAAACCTTGTCGCCATTCGAAAACAATGCCGGCTTAAATTAGAAGAAATATTCGTATTTGCTTGCTTTGACCTATTGAATCTAACAATCTAACAAGCGGGAACAGAGTGAAATATTCTCCGCTCACAAAAACATAAAACCACAGCTACAGCACGCGACTGTCCTGCTGTGTCTGTTAAGGGCTTTGTTTATATTTTAGTTCGAAATCAACCGTCGCCTTTCTCGCTATTTTCTGACCTTTTTATGGTACGAGTACTGATCATTTAGCTTAACTTCATCTTATTTTTTACTTCGACATTCGCTTACTTTTAGATCTTTTATGAGTGCTTTTACACTCCGAGAAGCAGACTGTAAAATGATGCTCACATAACGGACTAGTCACGTTTCACTTCGAAATTACGAAAATTCAAACGGCTCAAATCGGTTGAAATCCTGGAGGCCTTAGGAGTCCTTATAGTAATCTATACTCACCGGTCTTCCTTACACTCGTACGGAATAAGATATGGGCGTTATGCCGGTCGCGCTTGAGGCTTGTGGCGAAGCCTCATGGGTGGCGAGGGAGGGTAACAAAAGACAGGTAGAGAGAAGAGCGACCAACGGAATGTAAGGAAGGCCAACCTTTATCAATACCTATGAGGAACTCTAGTTGCAAATGGGTAACGAACGAGCTGTGTCCCTTATTATATACTCGTGTGGTGGATGACCGCTGAGCATAGTAATCTATACTCACCGATCTTTCTTACACTCGTATGGAATAAGATATGGGCGTTATGCCTACGCGCCCGATGAATGTGTACTACACCCCCTAAGAGTGGATCCATCACCCATTACTTAGGAAACCCCAATCCTCAAAACCGACTTCCTACCCCGAAGCCCCGATACATAACATTGCTCAGTCTGAAAGTAGGCTAGACCGCCAACGGCGCTGGGCGTTTGGGCGGGTGGCGGTCCGAAGGGGGAAGACTAATACAAAGTTTTTGAGATGATTGTAGTCAGAGTACAATTTGGAGGCTTCACATGTGCTACTGGATGTCGAAGCCAACGATTCTGCTGGTGCTCCGGCGCGAAGGACGTCTGTTAATTTCATATAGTAGGAGGCTGTGGCACAGTTTTTCCAATCCACATGAGTAATGACGTCTGCGAATGAACCCGAGAAGGCCAAAGTTAGAGCGCACCCACTCCTAAAACTGTGGAGGGTCTCTCCCTCGTCAATTTTGCCCAGCTGGAGGTAGATTTTGAGCCGCGATTCGGCCGTAGAATATTTTAGGGGTTTGTCGACTATCGACCCTTTCGGATTAGTTGGCCTGAATAGAAAACCATGACGCAAGTCAATTCCGATTCTATGGGCAATCGCCATGTAAGTTTTAATGGATCGGACAGGAAACACAAGAAAATTTGGGTGCCGCCTGACCCCAAACAGATTGGAACCCCCGCCTCGAAGCGAATTGCCCCATACATGGTTAAAGAGGAGGCCATCGTCAGCCGGAAAGCGAGCGAGTTCTATTGTCTTGACCCTGCCTAAATCCCCGGCTCTGTCCCCACTGAAAAACATGATTTTTAAAAAGGCTTGATCCCTAGATATCACGAACAGTTCGGATGGGGTTAACGATGGGGAGAGCATGCGTTTTTCTAAAACGTGAGCAAGGGCTCTCAACTTGTCAATGAACAGGGGGGGTCGCTTGCTTAGGAACCACCCGGGCTTGGAGCTGTTCCGACGTCATCGCCTTTAAGTATTCTTTAACTTCGAGACCTGAAGCGGGGTTACCTGATGCGAAAAAGGCGTTCCAGTCCCTTTGGCGCCCAACATCTTTGAAGATAGCACGCAATTTGCCTATGTACGAGTCCACAGTATTGTAACTGAGACCTTGTGGACATTGACAGTTGACGGATTTACTATTGGCATCCGTGGAAGTGGACTTTGGTTTTCCCTTTGGAATCCTTGAAGACCAAGAAAAGAATTACATCAAGGGGGTAGCGGAAAAGAGGTCTTTCCTGTCCGGGAGTGAAAACAGAAAGTTTTGCAGTTCGATTTTGAGGGAATTCTTTTGTCTTTTGTTTGGAATAGGCCGAGGACGCTGTGGCATGCCTTAGAGCATTAATACGTTGATCGATTGCATTCAGGTCAAATGACACCGCCTTGGAGACCGAACCTATGTGTCGTTTTCTTGTGTAACCACACCTTTGGCAAAAAAGGAAAGTCTGGTCGTTTGGGTAAAAGCAGGCCGGACAACTAACAGCTTTAATAAAGAGGCGAGGAACTTCAGGTAACGCCTGAAAGAAAACGAATAGGAAGTGTGAGATTAAAGAAAGGGACATTAAAACAAACCACAACACAGATGTAAGCGAAACATGATATAATTAACATCTGATTATTACAAAACGTTGACGCCGAAACATCATAAAGTCCCTTTGATACTGCTGTTATCGCCAAAAACATAGTGAAAAACCTGTTATAACAAAAGGCGTGTATTCGGTACAATGAAAGCCGGGGTCGCAGAAGCAAACTACTACAGCTTAACAACTATCAGGAAGCGTGGGCTATGCAAACAACTGTCAATGATCGGGCAACGGCCTAGATGGAAGAGACGCGGAAAACCCAAAGATCCCACGGGAGAGGCCAATTTTCTAAAAAAAAAAAACCCTTTGAGGACGGTGGCAGTACTATTCCCCGTGAACCCTTACGACCAAGGAGTAGTGAGCCTGCTGCCTTGGCTTGGATACAAGGCCACCAAAAAGGCCGTGGACGCTTGTCGGGGACGCAGATGGTAAAGGTGATACTTTGCTCTTGTAAAAAAACGACACAAGTGAGGAATAAGACAGAAGGCTGGGTACACATATGGATTAGAAAACACTAATGGAGGCGCGGATGGGGATTGGGCGAAAAGATTCACGCCCAACGTTCCTTGTACCTGGTACGGTGAAAAGAACGGGAGGCGGCGGCCGCGCACGTCAACCTGAACATTCGAAGGGATTGCCATAAGATCAGCGGAGTGAGGCCCAAAAGATACTTGCACTCGAGCCTAAGCATTATCAGAGAGCTTGGAGTCTTGAAGCGACAGTACGCGGGACGGAAGGTCCGCGGAATTCTGTGTCGACGGAACATGGATAAGCTTAAGCTGTATGTTGTGCTTGATGATGGACCAGAAATGGCTCTTAAGGGCTTGAGAAAACGCCCGTGACGTACACCATTGTTTATTCCATACGCTAATCAGCACTTGACTGTCAGTATAAAAGTCGACGCGGTGGCCCGCGGCCACTGACGAAAAGGCTTCGAGAGCATTGACTTGGGCTAGGGTTTCCTTCACGTTGATGTTGAGCTCCAGCTGGTCGGGTGGCCAGTAGTCACGAATGACAAGTGGTTGAGTATTTGAGAGAAGAACGGCACCCCATGCAAACTAGGAAGCATCGGTCGCTAAGGCTATAGGAAAATGAGCTTCTGAAACCCAAGGGACGCTTCCATTCCATTCCTTCAAAAAAGACCATTGTAAGATCTCGTCTTTAAGAGGGCCCTTAAGGGAAATGGGACGCGAAGATTTACTTCCTTTAGAGATGGCGATGTTGATTTCATTGATAAAAAGGCGAGCGCCAGGGACAGCACGGGCGAAGCAGATGGCTTTCCCAGCGAAGCGTTGAAGAGTCTTGATATCCGTTCTCTGTGTAGCTAGCAAAGCGTCTAACAGTGCGATAAACTTGATCCTTTTATCCTCCAGGAGTTGGAAGGATAACAGACGAGAATCCACCGAGAAACCCAGGTAATAGACTCGCTGTGTTGGGACGAGTGTTGACTTGTCGAGACCAATAAAGTAGCCCAGCGAGATAAGAGTATAGCAAACTACAAAAACGGCAGCGTTAGCTTTTGCCAAAGAACGATCGCGCTCAGATGGCAGAGCGGCATAGGTGGGCGTGAGTGCGGCAAGAATGAGTTCGCCAGTATGACGATCATCGATGTACAGGCGCGCAGGGAATTCCGACCGAACGGAAGCAATGTGTTGCCAACAGACCAGTGGAGTGATAAATGAAAGCGGAGGCTTTCCAACCGAATGGGATCGAGTTAGAAACATATAAACTTCCTGACCACTGGAAACCAAAGAATTGTCTACTGTCGGGGGTGAGGAGGATGTGTTGATAGCCAGATTTATCATCGCAGACTGTTTGAAAGGAATTCTTATAGACGTAATGTTGGAGCATGGACACGTTCTCGAGCTTGAAGGGAGAGTCCTTAACCCAAAGGTTAAGGAAGCGGTTATCGTGACAAAGCCGAGGCTTCGACGGCTCCACGATAAGAGGCATGACTCGAAATGGTGGCGAAACCTCTCCAACCGTGCCCCAGAAAGATATAGCCCCGGACGCGACACCAGCGGAAATGGCCTTGGCGATGAAATCTGAAAAACCCAGGCAGGAGGCATTATTGGTAAAGATTCGCGGAGGCGGGGTGTCAGAATTGAAGCTCTCACCGTAATAGTCACCCTTGAATGGCTTGAAAAAGTCCCGTACGTTCACTAGGTTAGTGATCCATGGCAACACCCTGGCTGAGAGGTCGCAGGGGACTGCCTCAGCTATGCGTTTCCAAGCGTCTAAGTGGCGATGAAAATTTCCTGCGACAAAGGAGTTGGGGTCTCTTAAAGCGAGCATGGATACATCAGCAAGGACTTTCCCTTGGAGAACTGACTCCACCAAAACACGACTTATGTGATCATTGTTTGCTGTCAACCCTTGAGCCCGCAGCAGGTCCCGTTAGATTGTACCCAGGGAATAGACTGAGCATGCGATACGGACCGTAGTTGGGGATCCCGTGGAGATGAACGTCTTGCAGGCTTCGAGGGTACATACTACAATGGAAAAAGGAAAGGGCAATATAAGAGAACGCAAAAGGCAGGAGGGCTCAAGGGTTGACAGAATTATGCGCCAGCTCGAGGACCGACAGGGAGTAAGACTCCCCTTATAAGACTGTCAACCCCAGAAGCGTCGGGAGGTGGTAAGTGGAATAACCCGGCGAGAGTAAAGAACATGGGCCCCAGGTGATAAAATTGGAGGACATCAATGACGGCAAGAAAAACCTTTATTGTTAACGATGAAGAAACAACTAAGCTATACTGACAAGATTCTAGCGAGATAACTTAAAATTGACATCAAAAGCCTGCAATGCACAGCTATAATGTTGTCCAGGCTTTTCGTGCGGCCTCCCCTCCCACGGCCCCGTTGAGGGGGATAAGGGGTGAATCTTCCTCGGCTGCGGCTCTTTTAAGCCATTTTCCTATAGCAAAAGATTGCTATGTGACCTGGCGAACCACAGAAGAAACATACCATACGCTGACTATTCCTATGGGTGGTTGTAGACTGGGTAGCCGTGGGTGTGGCCGCTACTATGGATGGCTGCTTAACTCGTAACGGCTTGTCGACCTTGGACAGGGAGTCAAGGACCATTGAGTAATCCTTATCACCGAAAAGGGTCAAAAAAATAGGACTGGAACTGGGCAGTGGACTTGTCAAAACGCTCTCGCAAAGCCCTAGCAGCAGCAAAATCGGTCTCTCATCTTAGACCATAGGCAGCCAAATTTTTTAGGCCTGCGTCGATGACGCCTGATTTTTGCTTTTCCAAAGCTTCGATCCTTCGAAGTAAAGCGGCAACCTACGGCAACCGTAAAGGAAAAAGGTTGGTGAAAACTACAGAAAGCCACTAGAAGGGTAATAAAAACACAGTGTCATGTTGAGCGGAGGACAGCTATTAAAATCGATGATGAAAATAAAATTGCACCTCAACCAAACAAACCCAGTGACAGTCAAAGTACGACGATATTGCGTTGCGACAAACTCGGCAATGGAATGGAAACCTCTGGAGGCACGAGTGACGCGCCATGATTAACAACTTGACGATACGAAGGATTTAGGCGACGCCAGAATAACCGTGGAAAGCACACGAATAAAAAACTAACACAAAAATTGCATGTGCAAAAGCAAAAGCTAAAGCGAATGTAAGGGATGCACATGAACACAACCAAAACAAACGCTTATTGAAGAAATGTCTTTTTAGTAATTACTTAACGGGATAGTAAATAAATGCAAGATTGAATTAACCGCTTTATATTTTGCACTAAATATACGCATTGCTTTTGTGTGTGTGTGCGTGTGTGTGTGTGTGTGTGTGTTTGTGTATTTGTAAACTGTACGTTATTAGCATTTTTTATATCCAGTAAATTAAAAATGCTTTATATTTTCAACTATGAGGGCAAGGTGTTAGTAAAGTATGTAGTCCTTGTTGCTCTAAAACTTCCAATTACTAATCTTGAAAACTTGTTAATCTTTGAAGAAAAGAAAAAAATACCACCAAAAACAAATAATTGCATACTTAAGAACAAAAGCTAAGAGGAAAGCTGAGGCAAACATCTGACGGCAAGGAAACTGGCGATACAAGAGATTTGGCGAAGCCAGAGTAAGGGAGTGCATATGAATAAAACCAAAACAAAATTTGCATGCGTGACAAAAAACAAAGCCATGAGTAAAGTTTGGCGAAACATCTCAAAACATCAAAAAGCGGGGATATCAATTAAACGATTTTAGCGAAACAAGAGTAACGGAATGCACATAATAAAACTAAAAATAAATGTTGGGTGCGCATTAAACAGAAAACGAAGCCATGAGTGGGGCTAATAAGAGAAACATCTCATGAGAGACAGAAACTGGTGGCACGAAAGATTTCAGCGAAGCCAGAATGTAGAAAAACACACGGATAAAACTAAAACAACAAAAAATTGCATACACAGCAAAACAAAGGCCATGAGTAAAACTAAGCCATACATCTCATGACCAACCAAAACTGGCGATACGAAAGATTTAGCGAAGCCAGAGTGTCGGAATGCTGATGAACAAGATCAAAACAAAAGCGGGCGCATAACAAACAAAAGCCATGAGTAAAACTAAGCCAAACATCTCATGACAAAACCAAAACTGGCGATACAAAAGGTTTTAGCGAAGCCAGAATAACGGAAAGCACGTGAATAAAACTAAAACAAAAGTTGCATGCGTAACAAAACAAAGCCATGCATGAGCAAAGCTAAGCCAAACATCTCATGACAAACCAAAACTGGTGATACAAAAGATTTTAACGAAGCCAGAGTAACGGAAAGCGCATAAATAAAAAAACTAAAACCAACAGTAGCATCCGTAATAAAACAAAAGCCACGAGTAAAGTTAAGCCAAACATCTCAAGGCAAACAAAATCTGGCGATACAAGAGATTTTGACGAAGCCAGAGTAACGGAATGCACACAAACATAGCTAAAACGAAAATTGCACGCGTAAAACAAAACAAAAGCCATGAATAAAGTAAAGTCAAACATTCTATGACAAACAAAACCGACGATACACAAAAAGTTTAGCGAAGCCCGAACAACGGCCGGAACACACCGTAGCTGGAAAAAACTAAAACAAGGTTGCATGCATAAAATAGCAAAAGTAGAACAGCGGTCCCGAGCACATTGGACAAACACTGGGCAGGTACTTAAACAAAACTAAAGTTGCAGAGGATAACAAAACCAAACGTAAATAACCCAAAACTTAAAGTTGCCTAGAGAAAAGCAAAAGGCGACGAGTTAGCGGCGAATAAACAAAACTAAAGAGAAGAAAGATATATTTACCTCAAGTTCTCCTTGCACCGGCTGCGGTTCTGGAGCTGGAATGATATCCTCCACCGGCACAGCGGGAGGTTGAGGGTGTTATACCTCAGCTGCAGGTTCGGCCATCTTATAGAAAAATAACTGTGAAGGCTGTAGTTGCAAATGGGTAACGAACGAGCTGTGTCCCTTATAATATACTCGTGTGGTGGATGACCGCTGAGCATGGTTTTTTTAGATTGTGTGACTACTAATGTACTAAATTATCATAATATTATGCTAAGGAGGCTTTGTTGTCAAAGTGATTCAGCAATTACAAAGCAGACTGTTCAATACAGGAGGTTGAATTCACGTAAGAAAGGTCACAAACAAAAGAACAAACAACCGTAACGCAACATCGCCAGAAAAATTAAACCAGATTCAATGATTCATAAAAACATCATTGAACACGATTTTGTTGAACAACTTACCATTTTCGACCATTTTATTGCATAAATTACCACAATGCATGTCGGGAAGATGGTAATATCCTCCTTTGACTTAATACATACCCTTACCAAGTTTCAGCAAAAATCGTTGGAACAGAAATGCGAAGAATTAACGCCATCAGAATTGAGCCCCAAAATTCTCTTAAAATTTTAAATACTTCATGCTCCTTGACTAGACAATCTACGAACCCAAATTTCTAAATCTGAATTATGTAACGATTGCAAATGGTGCGATCCGTTAAAAAGTATTCACTAGTTGTGTAAATATAATAAAATGCTCCAAAACCTGCTGAAATATCCAATGCTGCGTTTTCCATCATTTTTCGAAAATTATCCTGTCGTTTGGTGTCAAACTCCTTCCACATAAATTTCAAGGTACTGCAATACTTTTACATCAATTTGTTTGCTTAGAAGGGCTTGCAATTGGAAAAATAGTTTTTGGTATTATAAGCGTCTGGTTTTTAAACTCCAGGGTCCAGAGACGACGACCAGCATACCATCAACGTTGTGTCCGTCTGACATGAGGTGTTGTGCGACCAGAAGTTCCTTGACGGATGCTTCTTTCTCCTTTCTTTTGGTCACGGAGAGGCGATGTTCTCTGAACCTTTTTTCCAATAGCCGCTCAGCTTCACCGAACCGGTGTAGCCATGGGCAGTAAGCTTGTGGAATATTCACTATAATAAAATGCTCCAAAACCTGGTAAAATGTCCGATGCTGCGTTTTCCATCATTTTTCGAAAATTATTCTGCCGTTTGGTGTCAAACTCCTTCCACATGAATTCCAAGGTACGGCAAATCTTTTACATCGATTTTTTATAAGCTGCTCCGCGTCTAAGCTCAGGCGAAGGTTAGGCCAACTCCACTTATTGTTTTATCTAATCTTCTTTGACCAATTTTACATTAGTTTCATATCTTAAATGAACGAAATTGAAAGTGTTGAAATTTCGTTCCTTTTGTGCAATTTTAGTAAACCGTTAGTGGATTTGATACGCGATCTCTTTCCGGTTGTCTGGTGATTGCATCACTAGGAAACTTTAGGTCGGACTACGAGTACGAAATTAAGTACGAGTACGACTTTTCAAACCTAGTTTTCATGCTTGAGATGATCACTGATCACAACAATCGTATTCCTAGAGCCTGCCTGTCCACTTGTCAGCAACAGGAAGGACCGACAGTTCTGGGGACGTGACTGGTTTGAAATTCGAAAGTCGTAGTCGTACTCAATCTCGTACTCGTACTCAAATCTAAAGGTCCCTATCATTTCAACTGTTCTATTGTTGACAAAATTCCGGTTAACAAACGTCTTATGACACCGTCGATAGCAGTGTCTACACACTTGCGCAGTAGACACAAAAGACCTTTGAAACATAAAATAAGCACACGACTCCAATAATTTTGATATTGGTGCTGAATGGAGTCTAGCGATGTGTATGTTCCTGTGTTTGCTTTGCTGTTGAAATCCAGGTGGTAAGTAGTTTATATTTGATAAGTTAATGTAAACATCACAAGGAGATGACAGCTTCTTATTAATTCAGCTTAACGTTGTACTTTTTTATTTCTAGTCGTTTACTGCCCAAATGGCTGTTTTCATCATGGAGACTGCGTAGGGGCCATCTGTTTCTGTTATTCAGGGTGGAGTGGAGAGGACTGTTCTGAGTTTCACTGCAATGACCTGCACAACTGCTCTGGAAACGGCAAATGTATGGGTCCTAATGTCTGCAAGTGTTATCCGGGATACTTGGTAAATATTTTTATTTTATCAATACCGGTTTCAAGTTCCGATCTTCCAACAGCTGCGCATAGGAGAGGGTAGCCTACAAACTCCCCCCCCCCCCCACACACACACACACACACACACACACACACACACACACACACACACACACACACACACACACACACACACACACACACACACACACACACACACACACACACACACACACACACACACACACACACACACACACAACCTTTTAACGTACCTCCGTTGTCTACCATCGTTACCCGGGTAAACTATGCCTTATGTAACTTATGCCCTTTCATAATTTGGCTTACCGTTAATTCTCGAATAAACCACCTATGTATCCGCCAAATTTTGAAATAAGCGCCCCCCTCGAGTAAGCCCCCCCCCCCCCGCCCCCCCACCTCCCTAACCCCCTGAAGAGGATGCCGCTGGCACATCAATGACATGGATGATGATGAGGATGAAATATAAATTGATACCTAATACGTTACATTACCGAACTAACACTCACGTTATGTTGTTGTTTACACGCAAATGTTATACGATGTAATTGCATAATTGAATTAGCCACCCTCGAAAAAGTGCCCCCATGTCTTATCCCAAATGTGAAAAAAAGGTTTCGGGCGCTAATTCGATGATTTACGGTATTTTTTTTTTATATCCTCTTGATTGAGATCTTAAATCTGTGTTGCCACAATGCATGGTTTTCCAGGGTCTTGGTTGCACGTATTCCTTCTGCGGCGAGTATGAAAACTGCGCAGATTGCGTGAAGGATCAATTTTGTGGGTGGTGTGACAGCTCACGTTCCTGCCTTGGAGGCTTTGCAGAGGGACCTCCCAAAATAAACTGTCCTGATTGGTTTTACCACCATTGCTACACTGTGGGGAACGAGACTCGTTGTTCAAACAATATACCTGTAAGTTGATTAAATAGAAGGAAAACACTTTGGAAATATAAAAAGGCCATCCTTTCCAAACGCAATAGCTTATATTTGCAATTGTTCTGTCCTTTCCATTTTTGCTAGTAAGTTAGTTAGTTTGTTGTTTTTGTTGTTGTTGTTGTTGTTGTTTTCTGACCAAAAACTGTATATATTTATAATATAAGAAATTACAGTGTACATAATGTAAGATTACATTTCGAGGGGAATGTAATATTACCCTCGAAGAATATTACAGTGTAATATGTAGACATGTCACATTACGCACCGTACAGATAATTATTAACTGAAGGGAAAGTCGATATTCTTAGTGAACAGAAACAGGATCAGGATGGTTTTATTAATATCATTGCTGCATAGCTACCTTTTTTGAAACATAGAGAAAGACATTGTAATTAAAAAAAGATAACATTGACGTAAAAGGTATATCACCATAATTTTGTTTCTGCACTTTTGCCGGTTCCTCGTAAAGTTTTCCCTACTTTTCCTGTAGTTTTGCGTACACTCCATTCTTTGAGGCAAGTAACAGCATGTGAACTATAACTCTTTCGTGACGGCAAAGAGCATATTCGTTAAAATTCGTTTGTATTACTTTTTCACGGTAATGCACTCTAAGGAAAACCGATTTCCCTTGTACCAAAACAATAAGTTATAAAATACCATATCTAAAATGCATTTTTTTGCGCATTTACTTTTTTTTTCTGACAATAAGTACTTTAGATAAAAAGTTTAAACATTTCTCAAACTCATTAACAGCGGAGCTCTGCGGGCCAAAGGCCCACGCGGAGCCCCATACCCATAGAACCAGAGAATCATAGAACCCGTGCCCGTCATTTTTCATGGTCATGGCTAGCGGAATGTTTCGCGGGCGCGACGTGTGCCCGGCGTACGCGCAGGGCTAACTCGCGGGCCATATATCGTCGCAAAACTTGCGCGTATGACGCCACACAACATCCAGGATCTTTGTAATTTCACGTCACCTGGGGAAACACTTTTGATGTTTTGCTGTGTTAACGGAGACAACTGTTTAAATTAAAGTCGTTATTCTCCTGCATTCTTCCGCGGTTTGCTACTCAAGACAGGCAGACTAATTAAGGGATAATCAAAAGCCGCTATAGTGGTAAAAGAAGAGCTTTCAGGGATATTATCCTGCTTCGAGGATGGGAGCAATGCGGGGAGATGTTTGTCAATTTCAAAACTGAACAGAGAGACATTTTTCGATGGGAATTTGTGTTGAAATCAATCTGTGATGGACTTTGTCTTTGTGTTCTCGCTAGTTTTGGAGAATTGTTTATAAAACGTGCTCAATTAAATTCAGTTCTTTTGATTTCCCTCATCGGAGACATCTCGGCCTCGATGAGTTATAAATGATTCGCGTTTTGCTTTTAAACACACACTTATGGAGATTTGAATAAAATGTTTCGAAAGAAGATTGTGTTGTCCATTTTTTATGTGTTTGTTCATTCATTACATAGGTTGAAAAGCGATTTTATGTAAACAAAACAAAACTTGGATTTTGTAGTTCTTAACATCACTCGCGTCGTCTTATGCAAATATGTTTGTGTATTTTTGGCAATTTTGATTTCCAACTCAGTTTCTCGGAATTTTGTTTTTTTTTTATAAGCAACAGGTGTATTTTATTTGGAAATTAGTCGTACTAGTTTTTCTAGAAGGATAAAAGGTTGTTTTGTGAACTTTTGTACGGTCTAAATGTACTGTGCAAACCGTCGCGTTTTCGAGAATTGCTAAAATTAAAAAAAAAAAAATTGCCCGGTCGTCAATTTTATTCTTGTGCTTCAGTCCTTTCACCTCAGTTAAGTTTATCATCGGCTTTCTGTTCAAAGAGCGACGCTGTTAGGCTCAGCCTCTATATACAGCTATTTCAATTAACGTTGTCGGATGAAAAAGGCGAAAAGCCAAGACCGCAAGGTGGTATGGGATTTTTATACAATGGCTATTGACCCTAACCCACACTACCTTGTGGTCTTGGCTTTAAGCTTTCATCCGACAACGTTTATTGAAATAGCTGTATATTAATTCATCAATTTTGAACAAGGAAGTCCGATCTTAATATAATCAGCATAGAAGTTGGCGGTTTTATTTTTTCGTTTGCTTGTGCTTAATTTTCAGTAACAAAATTATATCAAACTCTCAAAAGAGTGTTTCATCAGGTATCAAACCTGATAAAACATTGTCAGTTCTCGCGTTTATTATACTGCGTAGATTGACATCTTTGTATCAGTCTCCCGAGTTATCTGGAGTCCAGTCTTTATTTATCAGATTACTGATAGTGATGTTTATTTACTGCAGATCGTAGACTGCTCAAGAAAGCACTGTAACTACAGAGATGGAAGAGCAACTATCGAATCTTGTCAAAAGTGCAATGACCTCGAAAAATGTTACAAAATAACCGTAAGTCTCTCTTGTCTTTACATTTTAACCGAATTTTAATTTAACCAACTCCCCATTAGAATGGCGGTTCTCACTCTGTACGGAAATTTGTTACTCGTACGTTTTAGAAAATTTTAGTTTTATTACTTAACCCAAATTTTGGTTGTTGTATGCATAAGGCAATAGATTCTTTACACCCTATATCGTGGTCTTTTTTTATTATTATCTACAACACTTTTTGAAAGGTTTTTGTTTCTACCACCTGTTCCAATATTTTTTTAGAACGTTCCTAGATGATAAAACGTGGAACCAATTGTTCCATGTTTGCGTGTTCCTTTTAGGTCAGTTAGGAATAAATTTTGACATTAAAGGCCCACCGTCACCCAAAATACGTTGCGGTCGTTCGTTTTTTTTTTTTTTCGGACATGGATGAGGACGTCAACGCGAGGCTTCGCGTTTCAAGTCCAACTTCAAGTTCAACTTCACGTTCAGTTGAAACCGAACAGAAGAAAAGGTTGCCCCGGAAAAAGAAAGTCCACCCACGGAGCATCTGTGCGTCCGTAGAAAAGTTCGACGGGTATTGAAATTCACATCATAAGAGGACGATTTTCTACGAAAGGGGACAACAAAGCACGGTTTTCGACAATGGACGGCTATTCTAAGAGGAAGGATGGCCGATTCATTTAAAAAAAATAGGGCTGAACTAAAGTTTCTTTCGAGCGGAAGTGTTTGTAACACAGAAGACATAGAGTAGTAAAGGATCGTATTCAGAAAACAAAATAGAAGTCAATCAATGCAGAAAGTACATTTTAATGAACCGGGCAGCACAAAGATTTGGGTCACATTCTAAATCGTGTCACAGATAAATGGACCATCGGCACAGAAAATGTGTGAAACGCAATGATAAGGCGCATATTGACTTGAACCCTTCTTGATAATACAACTAGTAAATGTATCTAGTTGACATTAAAAGTTCTGTCCATGCTGTAGTGTCCAGCATTACTCATTACTTGGGGCACTCGATATTTACTTAATCTACTTTTAATCTACTATCTAATATCTTCTATCTCTTAATCTACTTTTTTTACATCTATTGTTAAACAATACATGTAGTTACGATAAACGATGCGTATTCTTTAATTGAACGATGCACCCAGCTCAACTATTAGGCTAGAAAAAATAACACACAGAATAAACTGCAGAATCAACAGCGCCATTTACTGATTTTGAATCATTCAACGATTTCTGTCACTGAGAAGACAACTGACAAATCCATGGACTTGATTTTCACAATTCTCAGATTAGTGAAAAGACCGTCTTAGGGTCTGTCTTAGAGAGAAACTGCAATGTTTTACTTCTGGCTCGTAAAGTATCTCGATAGAGAGGACTTCTAGTTGCTGTTAGCTTGAAGTAATGCATCAGAGACGGCGCAGTGAGCGGTTGGATCAGGTGAATGCCTGCGAGGATTAGGAGTGATGAAAAAATTGTCTTCCTCGTCCGTCTCTTCTTGTCCTCTATTTTGTGGTACCTTTTCTGTCTCTGAACTCAGGGGAGACTAAACACGCAGCCTTTCCGCAACACTTGTAACCAGCTGGTGGTCTTTCTCTCCCAGGAAACCGAGAGATGTGCACACCTTAATTCGTTATTAAACAGCCTCGGCGGTGTTACAGCCAAATTCGTTGTATCGCGATGCGCGAAATGCAAACTTCGAAAGTTTTCTGCTTTTTCTGTTCCGTCAATCATCTCAGTGGGAGGCGGGGTTAATACGCAGCGAGTTTTTAGCGCGATGAGAGATTCCCGCAAGTTTGATTCGGAGAGTTCAATGGCGAGAAATTTTATTCGGAGAGCTGACGAGAAAGAGAAAGGATGCTTAATCGAAGAAGATGGATACAGGAGAGGAATTCAGAAAGTTAATTTTATCTGTCGATTTTTACCTTATAATTTGTTTCTTCGCTTGTAAATCTGATTTGCATCGGGCATATTAAATTAGTGAGTTCCGCTGGCGTTGGACGTTTTATTGGCTTCAAAAGTTTGCATCGAAAAAAATTCGACGACTAGAGATGGGGAATACCTTCTTCAACTTCCATGGAATATTTCATTAATGCTGGCAAAATCGACTCCGCTGGCGAGCCGATAAGTTTGAGCTTTTCCTGTTGTTTACAGTTACGGTCGACCGGTCATGCATCAACGGTAACAATATGCAAATGTCAACTGACAGAATGTTTGTAGAAAACGAACGTAGTAACGACGGAAAATAATAAAAAAAACACACAAAAACAAGATGCGATGTGATTGAATATGAACTAAATATTTAAAAGAAATGATCTTGAAGATGATTTTGAAGATGAAATCATTGACAGAATTTTCGGCTATAAGTTTGTCTTACGTACGGTACACTCTTCGAATCGGGCGCAGAAATTTGATCATAATACCGTTTTGGTCTTTTAATCACGCCGATTACAGGTATTTTACAGTTTACAGGTATTTCTTGCATTTAGCTCGTTTAATTTTTCATAAATCGATCTCATGTTCAGTCATCAATTAAAACTGCCGAAGCAAATGCATAACCCCGCCTCCCACTGAGATGATTGACGGAACAGAAAAAACAGAAAACTTTCGAAGTTTGCATTTCGCGCATCGCGATACAACGAATTTGGCTGTAAAGGTGCCCATCGACTGGTGATGCGCCTTCAGCTTGTCAGACAGGACCTTTATCCACGCTTTCATGTTCGAGCGAGTCGAGGGATCGCGGGTGGTTTGACACCTTGTGGCCCTTATGCACGAGGCATCAAATACTTCGCAGGTTTTCTCTCGTTCTCGTTCTTTGCGGGCTTTTTGGTCATCGCAGTGCCTCTGTAGCTACCTTTGAATTGGGCTTGGCGTCACTGAGTCGGGTTTCGTTGGCAATAAGTCAGCGCTCTGGGTGCAGACGCCTTTCTCTCTCGGGCAGCTTTTCTTGTCTCCTGTTGCCTTTTGGCGAAGCTACGTTGCTGAGATCGCGTTCTCCCTTTCTCGCAGATCATGTGTTTTACCCGCCGGTACCTAAGGCTGTCTGGATGCGACCTTTCCAGCGACTCCTTCAAGACAGTGAGCACATCATATTCTGTATCAGCCTCTTCCATGGTATTTACCCTGCATTGAACTTTCCTCGTCGCTGTCGGCAGCAGTGGTCTCTTCCATCGGTGATTTTGAAAGTGATAGCGATCGTATCGCCTCCTTTTCCTTTTCCATCAAAATGCCCTTTTCGTCTTCCATAGTGCAGTCCTCATCACTATCAGTGGTGTCGTCTTCATAGCACTTCGCTTTCACCGCAGCCCAGACGACGCAATCCATGGCGTGATTTCTTAACCAAGCTGCTGCCTTCTTTTACGGATTTTCCATTTTACTTGAAAGATTATGTGCGGAGACGTTCGTCCATGGCTGGTTGGTGAGTGGGACGAAACTCCAGGTGACGCTGTGCTATCACTAGCATCGGGAATTTGTTGATGAATGCTCTAGCGGTTTGATACTTTACGTCGTGGGCGGTATATCCCCTTGTGTTAGGATCTTCCATTTAGAAATGTCCATGGATTTTACATCTGCTTCGTCGATAAATATCACCTCAGTGAATGGTGTTATCATCGCCTTATTAAAGGCTCGTTGCTTTGTCACAGTGACAATGTTCTCGTAGTGTACGAGTCATTGGATTGGGAAGATCAAGCTCGTCTTGCCACTGTTCGCATCCCCAGCAGGCATGATACTTTGTTCTTGTGCTGTTTGTTGTTATAGTTAAATAATTTCAAGGTCTTCATTAAACATTGCCACTTTTGGTGCAGAAAAGCTGTTTTCCAGGATTTCGCGAAAGAACTTAGGGTCAGCCACTTTGGTTGTATCTTACGGGCAAAATGTCCTGGGTGATACTCTTCCTATTTGGCACTCTTCAATGGGACTCTCTACAAAGGCGCGGCTTTTCAGGAACCAGCAAACACTTTCATCTACTTCTATCAAATCGTAATTGATGACCAGATTTTGGAGGAGTTTGCATTATGGGTCGGCCAACAATTCAGTTACTTTTCTCATATCTCGCATGAGTCTGGATTAAAAGAACTCGTTCGTCGCGAGAGTGTTAATGAACGCTCTTGCCTCGCACTTAACTGAGTACGTGTATCTTGAACTGGGATCCCTTTTGTACACTTTGCCCCGATAACTGGGGTACTGAGTCTTTGCTTGGGGATAGTTATGTCGTTGACGAGGATTGTTAGCTTGTCAGAGAGATGTTTCTCCTCGCATCCAGAAGCCAGCAACGCTGCGTTGGGCACGTCCATGAAGTCAAACTTGTCGATCTGTAGTTTTGCGTCGATCATCTTAGCCAGAGCAATTGTTAAAGATGGCTGGAAACTTGGCTTTGTTAAGGTTACATGTATTATGTTTTGCGTTCCGCGGTTTTACAGCCCAAGTGAAGACGTTGGCGACATTCCAACTAGACTTGAGAATTCGTCCTGATAATTGTGCTGATAGGATGCTGTCAAGATGTCTTGCATGTACGGATTTCGGTTGTCTTTAAGCAAGTTATAAAGTTCTTTAATAGTGATACACTCTTTTCCATCTAAAAACTGAAGCGAAAAAAAAAAAAAGAACCTGAATTGCGTACGAGAAATACAAAGTTTGTTACTTACATTGCTTACTAAACAGTGAAACTTAACTCTGTCACCTACCAGCTTGAGCTTTTTCTGCTTTTTTACTCAGCCTCGAAGGCACTGTTTCTTAGGAACTTGCGAACTGTCCTCGCAAAGATTCATACTTTTTCTATTAACGCAACTCGTAATGTTTTTTAACTCATTTGTTTTGACGTAATACCTGTTTTGCCGTGACACCCATTCCACACTCCAGCAATGCTCCATGGACAACCAGTGGATTGGCAAGGGCGCCATTAGGTGCGGTCAGTGCAAGCCTGTATGTGATTGCAGGCCAAAGCGATTTGTTGATGCGCGTTGGATTTCCATCCAGCCATTGTCAGGAAGTAGTTGGTTCATGGTCTTCTTCTTGGCTCTCCTCAAGCTCGCTATCTTCGCCTGTGCTCCCCGTCTTCTTTTCATGTGTCGATATTGTGCTAAAGAAGAAAGCTGTGTTCGGTATAGCTGGGGAAAGAGAACATTTAAACTTTTTCAGAACCATGTCTTCAGGTCAATCTTAAGCAAGCTATTTGAAGAAAACTAACCTGAAATGGCTTTGTCACACGAATCTCGCTTCTGCAGATGGAGTTCAATGATTTGTGAAGGTCCCTTTCTTTCACGTGCCATACACATTTCAAACTTATAATTTTGCAATGACCAGCAATAACGGGACTCAAGTAGCATAAAGTTGCTCCTCGTATAGGGGACTCTTTGTTTACCATTTTTGCCTCATTAGCATATGCGCCTCGTTTTCTAACCTACCTTCAAAAAAATAAACTCCGAATATTGAAAAAGCATAGCACAATTAGCTTTCTCTGAAAATTTGAGCCGATATACTAGATACACTTCGTGCAATGCTGTTTTAAAAGCTCAAAATTTTACAAAGAATTTATGGCTCATTAGCGCTCATTAGCGACGTCAGCAAAGATCGCCCTATAGCTCCGCTGTTTAACTGTTTGAATGGCCTTTTGGCTCGACGCATCTTAGCTTTCGCAAATGTGAAGACAGAAATGAGGCCCAACCGACTTCCTAAATAGCCGTCTTAAACTTGTGAACTTAATAAGAGTAATGTTCACGAACTATCACGTAATCTTGTGCAAGTTTTTCCCTTAAAAGGATTACAGGCTTTTGTCCTGCAATGCCCCTTGTGATCATGTCGCTTTCTGATATTTCGTAGCATATGATGCCCGATTTAGGGTGTCAGCTCCATTGTACATTGTAATCCTCCATTGTATAAGGTAAACATATGTATTCTAATATATTCTTTGGTATTGTATTCTATTGTATTGTCGTTCTTTTGTGTTCTAATATTCTATAGTTCTAACTAAAGAATAATTGTTACCCCTAAATCGCGCATGGTATATTTCGTAGCTTCATTAGACCTTCAGTTTCGAACACAGTGGTGAACCAGTTTGAAGCACACGTCGCGATTATTTTGTACGCAGTGTTTGGAACTATTCACAGCTTTATTTCGCATCTGTTTTAAGCTTTTTAGTCGAAAACAAGTGGACAAAAAGTTGTGTTAATATGAGTTCAACACGCCACCCTCTGGGATCATGTCGGCTTTTGATATTTCGTAGCTTCATTGGACCTAAAGTTTCGAACACAATGGTGAACTAGTTTGACGCTAACGTCGCGACAGTTTTACACGCTGTGTTGTGAACTATTCACAGCTTTATTTCGCATCTTTTTTAAGCTTTTTAGTCATACACGCATGGACAGAAAGTGACTTTAAAACGCTTGATTCTAACGTTACGCAACTTTATTTCACATGTCCATGTAGAGTTCTCAGTGGAAAACAAGTGAGGAAAAAGTGTTGATGATTGAAGTCGAAACACGACTTTGCCAACTATTCGCACCTTTGTTTCTGTCTTTTTCGTATTATTGTGTAAGATTTTCGAAGTGAGCAGATAGGGTATTGATTTCACTACTCTTGAAATTGTTCAGTGGGACTGAGAAGAAAGTAAAACATGAAACTTAAAAAAAATACATACAAGCTCCTAGTTTTAAGACAATTACAGTCACAAGGAGTATTAAGATAACTACTTTTATCCGTGAAATCCGCCGTTTCCGTCTTAAGAGGTAGTTTGTGTTGTCGATAATTTATTACACTTGATCAGTTCACATGCACTGCAAGTTTAAAACGAGATAAAACGTTCTAGTATGAAACATATATATATATATATATATATATATATATATATATATATATATATATATATATACACCCGTTTTCAAAAAGGTTTTCCTGAGAAAGATATATTGATAGATAGATGCCTTTGTTTAAGATTAATAAGCTGTGTCAATTTCCACGTGTTGCACGCTTGTCACCTGTCACACAACGGGACTACTTAATTTTTATGTACAGAACCTCGCCTTATTAACCGACTAGAGTACATGTACACTTGAGGTGTACTCTAGTCGGTTATAATTTAGCTTATATTTTGCTGAACAGGTCCGGACTTCGTGTTAATCGTAATATTTTGTGAAAATAATTTATAGATTTTCATGTTAATTATTTTAGGGTTTTAAGTTTATATTAAACGCAGCTCAAAGACCGGCTTCAATAGCCACAGTGCGTTACACTTGCTTTACAAATTTCCCGCGACAAAAGACTGAACAAAATCCAATGGTTTCTGGTTGACTAAAAATAGCAATTCTTAATTGTTCGCGAATGGCGGCTTTAGCATTGGCGATCATCATTTCCACTGGAATTATCTGTGGGAAGTATGGTGGTAAAAACCTCAACAGGGTGCCAGTATCAGTAATTAATCGTCGCACTTCAGGAATACGATGCTGTTAAAAAAAAAAAAAAAAATTATAAATATACAGACTCTTTTAGGTTAGGTTGGTGTTGGTTATCCTTAATCCAAAATTGTGTTACTAAATTCATTCCTCGGTAGAATTATTTAGCCTTTCGAAATAATTACGTTTTCCCATAATTTTTCCCATAACAACTATTAAATTCGAGTTGTAGCCATTGTACGGGTTTAAAATGGACACCAGTTGATTTCGCACAAAATCTACAAAGCGAGGCTCGTTCACTGACGAGTTTGTGGTTCTACATAGCTGTATAACATTATTATTTATTGCAACGATGGCCGATATTCTAGGGCCCCAATTCCCAACCTCCTTCCCAGGGTCTCTCTTCTTCCCGCCCCATGGAGCGAGAGAGAGAGACCCTGGCTCAGGCTGGTCACGTGTCTGGTGGACAATTATAATCCTAAGGAGGGGTAGACAGTAATGTGTAATGTAAACAGTAGACAGTATTTGTAACGTTGTCTTGTTTTCTGTACAGTGGCTAGGCTCGTGCTGTGCGCGACTATTATTGTTTCGTTTCAGCTGTGGCTGTGAAATATGTTCCATGTTCCATAACCTCTTGTTGAAAATAGGAATCTGTATTGCAAGATATATATAAAAGACATAAACAATTCTCTGTGATTATAGCAAGAGCCGAAATAAAACAGATAAAACATCCCAGGCTTATCGTCAACCGAATAGGGACGTTATGAAATCTCTTTGGTCGTAAAAAGTGCTTCATTTTTGCTGTTTATGTTATGCCTGCCGTTTATAACTGAATAAATAGGGACAAAAGATCTTGACAGCTTATAATTTTCGAACTGAAATAATATGAACAAAGCCCTAAAATTGAAATAACGAAACGGTTCAGTCAAACGATTCAAACAAAAGCGAATAAACAATGCGCAAGGATAAAATTGTTGCCCAAAAATTCCCAAGTATATAAATTAACAATGTATAGACATTCAAACGACTGGAACTGGTGAACATTGAGCTAAACAACATGCCTCACACACGAAGAATAAAAGCTATCATTGTCTTCTCTCGATCGTTTCCTGTTATAAAAGTGACTGTTGATCAGCGTGGCAAACATTGGTTCCGTGGCGGCCGCTTCTTAGTTCTTGCTTTGCCATCGCCCGAGCACAGACGGCAGCACTTTAATGGGCCTTTCGAATGAAGCTTGGAGATCGCCTGTTAAGCAGTATGTAGCGATAATTCATCCCAGTTCGGAACAATGCCATAAACAAGAGCGCGAGCTTAGCGGCGTCAAGTAATGAAATTGGATTGCATTCCGCAGCAAGTTCAAAATTAGCTTTATTGCGGTAAATCTTTAAGCGCCGTGACAATTCCTCTGATCCTAAAGCAACTTACACTTTCAGAACCGGACCATGTGGATATGTTTTCGAAGTCTGCGGATGACCGCCGCTTCACATTTGTCGCGAGCCGCCGAACGCTTTTGCATTTGTTTCACAATGCCCAGCTAGAGCAGACAAATTTCACACTTATCCGCCCCTCCCTTTTAATTGGAATATCCCAGATTCTGGGAGACACGTGACCAGCCTGAGCCAGGGTTTCTCACTCTCTCGCTCCAGGGGGCGGGAAGAAGAGAGACCCTGGGAACGAGGTTGCCCAATTCCGAGCATATTGGTGCGCTACCTCTCCATCCTCTGGGACTACGCCCATTGTCTCACGAGTTGTCTATCCTACAAAAAAAAGAAACCCCAAACACACTCGTTATTCACTGCTGGTACTCTTAGAAGCTCACTTTAAGAAGTGCTTCTTCAGGAAATGACAGCCAGAATGATAAAACTATGTGTCCCCGCGTTTCACATTGCTGCTAATTCTTTTATGGACAGTGAAGTGAAAAGATTAGCACGAGGTAGCGAGGACGCGTGTTGATGAGGGACGTCCTCGAAATCGCGCCAAGTTAATTAAACGAATCCATATAGTGAGCAAGCGAAGCCCACAGGCGAGTGTTTTCTGCCGTCTTGCTCTTTTGGGTGATTAGCTCGCCACTCTACTATCCTGAAAGGAACTGCTAGCAGTCTAGAATCGCATTTAATAATTGGTTTTCTAATCAAAAAAGCTTTTAAAAACTGTTCCGGATCTTTGCTAGTATAATTAGCCTGCTCCTGTTCTCCTACTAGAAATCATGAAAAGTAGTTACAAATCCAGCTTCGTCAATGAAAATCATTTGTTCAGCAGATTGACATGTTCGTCATAAACTCATCGATGAGGTCTTCAATATAACCAAAAGCAAATCGCTTGAGCTAAAATCAAATAAAAACATTACCTTTTAAAATCAGAAATGACAAATTAAAACGTTAAACAGCCATGCTGTAAAAAAACATTGTTTACCTTCTTGTGGGTACAATTGTGGCGTTTGAGGCATCGCCACAGTGTAAGAAAATTTAAATGCCCTGCTGAAATGGTCTCAATGTAATGTGAAGCTTCTCGGAGGTAGGCACCAGGATGAAAAAAAAATTCCCATTAGTATAAAAGCCTCTTCTCTTTTAAGACAGAACTGACATAATGTGAGGCCTTCCAATGTTGGATGAGCGAACATGGCCATATCGACGAAAACGACACAAGATGTTGTTTACCGTTTTTGTGGTACATTTAGACCGCACAAAAGTTCACGAAAGCAACTTTTTCTCTGTCTAGAATAACTATTACGACTATTTGCCGAATAAAATACAGTTGTTGCTTGTCAAAAAATGCCCGAGAAACTGATTTACAAAAATACACAAACATATCTGCATAAGGCGACGCGAGTATAAAATCTAAGTCTTGTTTTGTTTACATAAAATCGCTTTTCAATCTATGTAATGAATGAACAAACACATAAAAATGGACAACACAATCTTCTTTCGAAACATCTTATTCAAATCTCCATTAGTTTATGTTTAAAAGCAAAACGCGTACCATTTATAGCGCATCGAGGCCGAATAGTTACTAAATAGTGTAATTTTGCTAGTTTGTATATTTCAAACCACTGTAATTTTTGCTAATGGGAAAAAAATATTTTATCATTTGAAGACCTGGATTCTGGTAAGGTTCTCATTGCAATTGTATATTACTTGTATATATATATATATATATATATATATATATATATATATATATATATATATATATTTATAATTGTTGTTATGTCCTGTTTTTCATATTAAGATCCGAAGGAATAGGTCTTGTTATAATCGGCGCTACGATATCATGGCCTTTCCTTGGGGGCCCAAATATTATTAAAAATCACTTTATGGTCTTTGTTCATTTCAAGTTCACGGGAACCAGACACATGAGAATGAATTATACGGGTTTCCTGTCAATTGAAAGCCTATAAAGGAGATTGGAAGGAAGAAAGAAAAACTATATTTATTGATTCCTCCTCTCTATTTTTTAAAATTCCTTTCTGCATTACATGTCTCATTTTCCAATTTTAAATTTGCCATTTCCTATACCATTCCCCATTCATGGTTTTATTAACATTGACGTCATTAAAACCTCGTACTCGTTTGTGATCGTTTCAGGTGCACCCAAATTATTGTTTCGCTTAATTACTGTTCGGCAGCTCATATTATCCTCATATTTTTCAGATTTCAATTATATAAAAAAAATTCATGTTCTCAGACCGAAATTGTGAACAAAAGTTTTCGAACCCGACAAAAACATAGCGTGACGTTTTCAAGTGAAAGAAAAATTATAGATTTGGTTCTTATTAAGTCCAGCTAAAACATTCGGGAGGCAAATAGCCTTTCGGGAGGCTGATACCTATACATATCATATTAAACTGCATTAAATAATAAAATCATGACTTTCTAAAGCGTTCGGTGAACTTGGCTCCTTGGTTGCCCATGGCATTTTAAAATTGCTGTTTGACAAATTTTAACCCATTAAAATAAACTGAAAATAACCTGATTTCTGTACATATTTTGACTTTAATCGATAGGAGGAAGGTCAGTGTAGAACATGGAATGAGAGTCGCTGCCCTGGTGGCAAAGTTCAAGTGGACTACACAGATCCTCAGCGAGCCAGGAACGTGCAGCTTGCAAAACATGTAAAAATTGTGGAGCCAAATACTACGACCATATACGCCTGCCCAGTGATGGTGGAAGGAACAGAAAGGATCTCACTTGTGTTTGTCGCACCAAAGGAACTGGATGTTGTGGTGGGTGACATACTGTGCAGCTCTCAAGCGGGTGGAATTTTGCACAAGATAGTCACAGAAGTCATTGATGGTGCGTAGTACTATTTTAGCAAAGCACATAACACCGTGTATAACTACTCTTCAGAAGTCTGGGTCTTCTAACACACAATGCTCGTTGTCATCTACAGAATCAAAAGCTTAAGGGTATGTTGCTCAAACTAATCAGGATCACTGACCCAGCGACGAAAGCTAACGGCAACGTTTGGAATGGCGCTGTACTGTTAGTTACTATTTAAAAGCATATCAACGCTTACACAGTTTGATCTTTTCGGATATTGAAGTTTATATCTCAGCGGCAGAAACATTTAGGGAAGTTACCTTATTCCTCGAATTTACTAGCTGCTTTTTTTTCTTTTCCAAAAATCCTAGCAGACCTTTCGTTGTATCCCTCCGAAACAAAAGACGTTAAATTTTTCGACGTCATGAAAGTTTGAGACGAAATTTACTAAATGCATTTATAAGTAAAAAAAAAAAATAGATGATATAACACAACCTACAAGTAAACTAAGGTACTAATGTCAGAAACGTTCTTTGCCATAGTTTCTGTTTCCATAGCTCGCGTATGGATAAAACGAAAAATAAAGCAAAAATGGGGAATAACGAAAATTCAACGCGAAAAACTCGATGGACGATAGTTTTTTCATTATTCTTGTGTACGCAAGTGTATGTTTGAGTCATTTGACATAGTTCATTTTCTGAAAGGCCCTTTCAAGTTGATGCAAGGTGCTGCTGCAGGGCTAGAAGAGGTAATTACTTATGCGGACTTCAAGAAAGAGACAACATTGAAGTCTATAGAGGAGGAGGCAACCCTGGAAGACGAACCGGATCAACAGGACATACAGGATCTCATTTCTGGCAACTACACATTTAACGAAAGCCGACTAATTATCCTGCAAGCCGGTAAGAGAGAAGGGAGGTTAGAGGCAATTTACCAATGTTAATCTGAGTTTGGTCCTTTCCTTACTTTTCGCCTTTTCGCGGCAGTTAATCTTTTCTCCTTATTTAGTTTATTGAGGTCATTTACTACCCTCTGACGAACAAGTTAATTTACACCACCAACCTGATACAGAGGAAGTCATGGGAACTCCTACCCTATTTGGTGTTTGCCTTGTTACAGTATTTTTACTTTGTTTTATCTTCCATAAATAGTCTACGGTGCTCTTTACAAGATAAGGTAGTCGCGTGATGACGATGACTTCGTATGACATCATCAATTTAAAGAGCAACCATATTGAATCTGTCATCGTCTTTTTTTTATTTCCAGAAAACCACAGTTGATCAAAAATTAATGAAGTGGAACTCATCATTTTGGTCAACTTGGTTGCCATGGCAACGTCGCACATTTAGGGAGCATCCACCCCCTGTCGGTGGGAGGGTTAATACATGTGGAAGTACAGTTGTTACTATCATTTATTATATTGGCATGTTTAAGGCTGGATTTTGTGAGACAAAGTGCAAGGTCCAATCTAATTATGGTACATTATATTCAAGGAATCTTAACACAAGGAGTGACAACCCGATAACCAAGAGGATAGATTATTTTATAAGTAAAATAAATTACACCATCAATCAAATAAGCGTGCCTCCTATTAAATCATTAAATTATCCCCGTTTTAAAGGTATAAGGCTCCCATGAACGATACTGCTTTTTGTATTGCTTACTATTGAATTGTACATCTTAATTATTATTCTTTGACAGATTGATTGATTGATAAATAAAATGATTGATTGATTGATTGATTGACTGATCGATTGATCGACTGACCATCTGACGGACTGATTGATGGATATATTAATTGACTTTGCACTGGGTTGATTGGTTTGTTGACTGATTGATTGATCGATTAATTGTTTGTTTGATTGATTGATTGATTCTCATTTTACCATAACAGCATACAAATGCCTTGGGCACACTTACGACGTTGGGAGTGTCCCAATACACTCATATTACTTGGTGATTGAAAATAACTTAACGATTCCTAGGACGGGTGATATAGTAGTATCTAATACAAGTGATGGGTTTATTGAGACCGTGGTTGCAGTTCATAACACCACTCATGGCACCAATTACATAGAGACAAAGCTTCAGCAATGCGACGAAAACTCCCGGTGGTCTGGTAAACGGTATGTATTCGTTGATATATACCGTTGGTCACAAGGTTTAAAATGTTATAGTACACAGTTTACTTGTTTTGTTTTCTTTTTCTTTCTTTAATTCTTTTTACCCTTAACCAATCAGATTAAGACCAGGATTTTCCGAGCCAGCGTTTTGTAGTGGAGGAGACAACAACCCAGGGCTAATAGTATCACTTACAGATGAAAATAAGCATCGGTTTGCTGTTGATAACTCAATAGTAGGAAGACCAAGTAGTGGGTTCATTGCCAAGGTATTATTTTATAATTATGTGTGCCGGTTTTTTTTTCCTATCAATATCGATTTACAAAGTAAGTGAGATAAATAATGATTCAAAAAACTTAAGACTGTTTTATTAAGTTCACAATCACAAGGCAGAGTCTATGAAAATAAAAAAAATAGATCAATCATTCCATTCGAGTGTCGACGTTTTTAGCACTGTAGTGCTAATTGGTGACACTATATATCATTGAAATAAATATCCAAAGTAAACTAAATATTGTTAAGAACACCAACTGGTGTGAGGCTAACAAGTTTGTTATTTACAAGTGCGGTTAAGGATTTGAACAAGGTACTACCGTGTTACAAATCCAGCTGGTGGTCAGAGAGGCATGCGCAGACTCAAATCTGGGGCGTCCGGATTACAAGTCAGTGCATCTAACCACTCGGCCACACTGCCTTCATTGATTTCGTACAGTAAAACCAGTATTAAGCAGATCCCATATCTAGCGGACGCACTATATTAAGCGGACACCAGTTCCTTGGGTCCCTAGCAAGGGTCGTACTACAATTTAATTGAAAACGTGTAATGTGGAATATCTCTAGCTGCAAAAAGGATAAAAAGATTTGCTCAGTAAGTTGTCATTGTCGTTTATTATTCAACTGCGATGTTGGAATAGAGAAAACGCTTTGCCTTGGTTTGAAGACACCAGCTATAATAAAAGGAATTTCGGTCGAATAATATATCCCTTATTTGATGGTTTAACAGATAATATGTGCGGACATTTTAATATATATAGTTAGGCTTAGCCTAACAGCGTCGCCCTCTGAAGACCCTCCGAACAAACTTAACTAAGATGAAACTTAACTTAGGTGAAAGGTCGGAAGCACAAGAATTAAGATTGACAACCGGGCTATTTTTCAATTTTAGCAATTCTCAAAACAGTATTACCCGACCGTCTGCACAGTACATTAAGAACGCACAAAAGTTCACTAAAAAAGTTTTTTAATCCATGTAATGAATGAACAAACACATAAAAATGGACAACACAACCTTCTTTCGAAGAATTTTATTCAAATCTCCATTAGTTTATGTTTAAAAGCAAAACGCGTACCATTTATAGCGCGTCGAGGCCGAGCCGTGTCTTCAATAAAATTCAAGAAATTAATACAACTGAATTTAAGCTACACGTTTATAAACAATTCTCCAAAACTAACGAGAACACAAACAAAAAGTCAATCACAAATTGATATTCAGATAAATTGCCATCGAAAAATGTAATTTCTTTTACCTTTAAGTCCCTCCGGCGACTACTGAAATTGGAATTCTTTAAATCTCCGCTTTGGTACTGAAATCCGTAAAACGAACCCATCTCTTCGCATTGCTAAAGTTCCTCGAAGCAAGATTTTATCCCTGAAAGCTCTTCTTTTTCCACTAAAGCAGCTTTTCAGTATCCCTTACTTAGTATCCTATCTTAAGTAGCAAACCGCAAAAAAAAAAATGTTGGATAATAACGTTTTTAATTCTCCGCTAAAAACCGGAAAAGTCCTGCAACTGAGTGTTTACCGAGCTGACGACTGTGTAGCCGCGCGAAAAACAGAGCCTCAAAGAATCCGGATGTTTTGTGGCGTCACACGCGCAAGTTTTGCGACGTAATACGCGCCCGCGACGCAGCCCTGCCCAATCCGGGCGGCGGGGACACACGCGCCCGCGAAACATTCCGCTAGACATGACCATGAAAAATGACGGCATAGGTTCTATTAGTATGGTGCTCCGCCTTCGACCCGCGGGGTCCGCTACTAATTGCTCGCATTTTTTTCTCGCCAGTGCAGAGCTCGAAAAAATACCAAACAACTCGTAAAATATCCGCACGTATAATCAGTTAAGTTGTATGTATTATCTCCACAGGTTGTAAAGGTAAACCGTAGCGACGATTTTCTTCTGGTGGAAGTAATTTCAGCGAATATTAATGAAAACGGAACCATTAGCACGGCTGTGGATGTAAACAATTTACGAAGTCTCCACAGACGAAGAAAGCGTTCTATGAGAAGTCGTCAACGGTTTGGGGGTGCATCAAGCTTTAACTCTGGCGAGATAAAACACACGGTAATGAAACTATCATTTTTTATCAATATTGTACATTAAATAAATAATAATTTAATATACTTGTACTGCATTTAGGGTGTTCTTTCTCAGGGGGGTGATAAAAAGTGGAGCTTTTGAAATTAAAATAGGCCTATAACCAAAGAAGGGGGTGGTACGCAAGCATATTAACCACGAATGACGAACAACAACTTGGAAATTGTACAGTGCTTTATACGTTCATTACGGCAAATGAAGTGGGGAAATGACAGCGTCCTCAATTCCACCTTGGATTTGGATTTAGTGTGTGTGTATCGACTAGAGTTTCACTCTAAATATCAAGTGACGATATACATTAAACCTTTTTCGAGCTGTTTTATGCCTCATTGTCAAAGTGAGGACTAAGTGCACAACTTTTGATATGAAATTAGTTTTAGTTTTGTTTGCATGGGAGAGTCATGCGTCCAGCCTCGCTTTAATTGCACGAGGCTTAAGCCAACTCGGAAATGGCCTATTCATAGAACTCTAAAGATGACTTAGGTTGTCAACTCTACAGCAACGGCCGATCACACTGGAGTGACTGGTGATGCCTCTGGGTTAAAACCATTTAGGATTCTATCCGCAAAATCAATATATGAAACTTAAAACTATACAAGCATTGAAATAAAGAAAAATCAATGGTTGGTGGTTGTTATTGACGAACGCAAACGCCTGGTGAAGTTGCAAACCTTTGAACTCTTAGGAAATGTCGTGTTGAGGGAACACCAAACGGGGCTGATCTTTAAAGGTAATATTAAGAAAAAAAGCCCGGATGGTTGCAGTATGTGGTTTTATGACAGGGACTTAAGCTATTTTGAATATTACTTTACATACGAAACAGGCAAATTTGCATTAATAGAAACCCAGAAATAATCGTTCAGTTTCTTATAAAATTACTCTATAAATAAATTATAGAATGTGTCTGTTCCTACAGATGCTCAGACTGGGAATTGAATGCAACTGTAAAAATGTGATCATTTTTTGTAGTTATTTCGTTGTGTCTGATCATAATTAAACCGAGCACATTAAGTAAGCAGCCCCGTTTTATAACGCAGGCGTGTGGGTGAACGAGATTTTTAAAATAAGGATTATTTAGGGTGGTTGAATATCTTTTGAGCATTGTATTTTTGAAGTGGACCGGAGGTTGGGCAATCGTCCCCCATAAAAGAAACATTCCTGTACGACTTTTGCAAAAAGAAGAATTATTGTGCTTAGTGAAAAAGAAATCACGCCGAAATAAAATTGCCTAAGCTACCCCCTCTTTCTACCTTGTTTTATGCTCGAAAGGGGAGATGTGGTGCAACGCAATCTTAGATGTTTCTAGAAAGTTATACTTCTAAGTGCTTTCAAGTGCACTTAAGTGGAACAAAGGGCTTTGAACAGAGTGCGCTTTGCCTGTTAACAGATGGCTACTACTAACAAACGGTTCGGCAAGACAATAGTAACAACCTTTTCTACAGTATGTGAGTTATTCGCGTGGTAAGTGTGACGAGTAAACTAACTATTGACACGTCATGACAACTCAGCCTTTGCTCTTAATTCTGTTGGTTTACAGGCGACCACAGGGAATTCACTTTCCCGTTGCCTACCTTGATTCTTGGCGTGGTATTTTGCTCTTAATTCTGCTGCTTAGGTCATCAAAGGGAATTCGTTTCCCGTTGCCAACCTTAACTTGGGACAATGGAACGAAGCTTCTTTTGCGGCAGTTCCGTTGAAACACTGAACGAAACAATCAATGCTTCTTAATCCCACTTACCAACACTTTACCAAATATCTTGCTTATGAATAATAAAAGTGTAATTCCCCTACATTTGTATACTCGTGTAAATTTCAGATCTTGGCTAACTATATTGTATTTGGAGTCCTTTAATAAAACGTTATAATCGATCTGCAGACTGGAAATGGACTTTTCAATAGAGACACGCAATTTAATACGCGTTTAACCGCATATTTACGTTAAAATAATAAAAAAAATTCCTTCCTTAATACCAAACGTCTTCATAGCCTAATGGCGTACGTGCATGGAACAGCAATCAGGAGACGCGTTTTCGAATCTTGCTCAAGACCTTTTTTTTTTAATGGACTGGACATTACGAATGTGATGTACTGATTTTTTTTATTTGCGTGCGTCAAAAGTCCTTAAAACATAAGCTTACCGCAATATTGCGTTACGCGTTAGCATTTCTTATTCACGGGTTGACTCACAGGGGCCTTTGATCATTCCTGTCTCCTGTGCCGTGATGTCCCAGTACCTCTTTTTTAACTTTCCCTTTCCCACTTTAGCATTGAGACCTCCTGTAAAGAGCAGGATGTCATTTCTGTTGCACTTTTGTATTGTACTCTCTAGTTTTTTATAGAATTTATCTTTGCTCTCCGCACTTGCATCATTGGTATGGGAGTATACATGTACCAACGTCAGCTTCCCATACCTTGAAAAGAACCTAGCCGTGATGATACTACTACTTCCTGGTGTCCACTGCATCAGACATTTGGCTTACTTCTGGGATATCATAAGTGAGGGCCCCAATGGAAACCGCCTTGGCGAGTTGGGTTCCCTCATTAAATATTATTATTATTATCTTCATAAATGAACTGGATGAATTATAATAATAATTTCAAGGCCATCCCCGTGGCCTTGAAATTATTATTATTATTATTATTATTATTATTATTATTATTATTATTATTATTATTATTATTGCAGTAAAACTATCTGTATGCACAGTGTTATAAAAGCAACACAGGGCGCAAAGCGTAACCTGTGCGCAAGAGCGAAACTTAAAAAATAAATAAATAAATAAGTTACTAAAACCTTATATCTACAAATCTAAAAACTATAATCTAAGCATATAAATGTCTCTTATATCTCTCATTCTCATTATATATACAAATCTAAAAACTATAATCTAAGCATATAGATGTCTCTAATATCTCTCGTTCTTTGTATAAAAAAAAAACCTATAAACTAAGCATATAAATATCCCTAATGTCTCTCATTTTTCATGGCCGACAGTCGGGCTTTGGTCGCGGATCTTCACATCACAACCTTGAAAGTTCTCGCTATATTTAGGGATGACGATAAGACTGCCTTTTGCATAGCCTCTAGAACTTGATTCGCCTTACGTCCTACCATTGATTGAACTGAGCCTTCGGTTTCTCTCGACCAGCCTCCCAGCACATCCATGATGATGTTATGCTGAATCACCTCGTACCCTCTATACTGCTGCTTTAGCTCCCACCTTAACGGGCCATACTTCATCGTTTTCTCCTCGCTCTTTTTCTCTCGGTTGTTGATCCAAGGGCAGCTCATCTCTATGGTCAGCACTTTCTTGTTTGCATGATCCACAACTCTCGCATCTACACGATTGGCTCGAACCTCCTGGTAGTCCGCATACACGGGTACATCCCACCACGCTTCCACTTGTTCTGACCTGTACTCCGGCTTGGGCATTACTGGCGAGTACCATGGTGGCACTTCCTCGAGAAGACCATGGTCATGTAAGATCTCATAAAACAGGACCTTTAAAGCCATGTTGTGTCTGAACAAGTACTTGGTCTGAGCTAGCGCAGTGCACCCGGACAGGATGTGAGAGACACTTTCTTGAGCGTGGCCACACAGCCTACATTTCACGTCCCCGGGGCAACTTGTTTGAGTCTTTTTGCTAGTGTAGAGCTTTGTTGGCAAAAGTTGCTCGTACAGTTCAAACACACCGGCAATAGTATACGTAGGACATGTTCTCCATGTACTCAACCAGCTGAAACATCCGTCCGTGCACAGCTGTTCATCATCCTTTCTCTCTCTCAACAGCTTGCCCTGCCATTCCAGTTCACGTACTTCCCTTTCAAACTTCTCCTCCACACATTCTTTCAATACTTCCTTCACACGATACGATGGGATGGCCTCTCCACTGCTCATAGCACATACAGGATCCGGGTGTTTAAGATGAAGGTCAACACCCAGCTCCGCCGCAAACTTTGCCGCATCTTTCACTATCGATTTATGGCCGAGTGACTCAGCTCTTTCGTCGAACTCTCTCACCATTTCCATCGCCGGATCCTGGTTCTCATACAGACGAATCGCTACTATTATTATTATTATTATTATTATTATTATTATTATTATTATTATTATTATTATTATTATTACAAGTGAAACCGGAAATAATATATTATAATTAAGTGATAGATAAAATATGAGCGGGAGATCTGTATGGGCATTTACAATGGCGAGCCGAAGGCGAGCCATTGTAAACGCCCATACAGATCGGATGCGAATATTTTGTCTGACTTACGAAATGAAACAATGAGTAGAGATCTGTATGAAAAGTTAATGCATACTAATTAGCTCAGCAGAGATCTGTATCAAAAGTTAATGCTACTGTTTAATAATTCATCAACTCAGTTGATCTGTATTGGGGTTTACAAACCTTCATTAAACATTCATTTCTTTTGTATTTTCCTTATGAATTATTAATGAATTTTAAAAATAATTTTAACATATTCTGTAGATTATAGTCCAGAAAAGAACTTCAACAATGTTGAAGAAAAATCTGCGCCGTTCAAGTAAATCCTGTAAATAAACATGTGTACACCACATGGCCTGCTTTTCAAAGGTGCTACGTGTGATTGTGGTGTTGGGAGGGTTCATACTAACTATATAGAGTTTGAGGGGGCACCAAAAAAAAATGCGCTGACCCTTAAGAGTAAATAGAGGTTATTCAGCGTGAAGTTGTGTAATACGGCTGAGTATTTACTGACAAGTAAAAATGCCCAGCCGTATTGCACAACTTTTCATTGAATAATAATAATTATTGTTTATTATACCGATTACAACAGAAATCTCCTCCTAAAACTAAATTTTTGAAGCTGTTTTTGCTAGTGCATGGTCAGAAGAATGTCTTATTTGCACTCGTTTTGATGCATATTTGCACTCTAGAATGCTGTCAAATAATAATGTATCATACATTGTATTTGCATTGTCTTGGTGCATATTTGCAATGTCAAATGCTACATGTATGTTGCATAATAACACCATTTACATTGATTTATAATACAGCAGTATTTGAAAAAAATAAATATTTATTTGAATTTAAATAATACATTAAAAAGACTTTCTCATACACATAAAAGGTTATTGATTTGACAAAATGTACTGGTCATTATTATAAAAACTATTGTCACTTTCTATATCTTCCCCATATTAACCAGTGTACATTCACTTGGAAGATGACAAAGCTTTTGAAAAAAGTAAGAACGTTGTCATGATGCTTAAATTCTCTATTCTGTATGATCTGGAGATGATCAAACAGTACATGTACATGTATATAACCAATTCACTAAGAAGAATGTCCTATCCATCAAGTGATCTAAATCACTTTGACAGCTTTTCAATTTTTTTTGTTTGGAATCCAGTTTGCCAATGTTTCAATGTACACTGTACATGTACCTCAATACAACCTTAAATTTTTGCAATAATCACTGGGTGGCCATTTTCCCAGCACCCAAAAATGGCCACAAACAGAACTTCAGAAAGCAATGTACCCTGGTTGAGAATGACCCTTTTAATGATTTAAAGGGATGGTCAGATAATTACATTACAACGCTTTTTACAAACAGACAGTATCAATATCAATTGAAAATATTTTAGTCATTGTAAAAAATTCCATTAACTGTTTCAGTTGTTGTAGAAAATCCACCTTATGCGTATACTGAATATACCAAGGGATGCCTCTTCAGCAGTCTGATGAAAATAATAGAAAACTTAATTTAAGCATGTTCGCACTTATTGTTTATGTGCATCCTTACTGCACATACAGTTTATGTCACAATGCCATGATACATCATGCAACTCAGACTGCGCATAGAGGAAGAAAACTAACCACGTGAACAGCTGTGAGCCACTGCATTCACTTTGCTAAATAAAATTTGGTGTCACCTCCATTTTTTTGCATTCATTTTTTTTTTAAGTCATTTATTTATCCGGGGACATCTGACATGAGTTACTTATTACCAAGCTATAGCAAAAGCATTATATGGGAGGACAGAGGGAATCCCCTAATGCACAGTCCAATGAAAGGGCTCTAAGAGCCATGCATCTCCTGCAACATCACTGTGGTAATTAACACATCTTAGGATGACAGAAATATCCATTGTGTGAACAACAAAACTGGATGAGCCGAGTAAGCAAGCAATGGCAGCAATACAGTGACATTTCCCCTAAATGCTACAAAGCCATTATTTTGAAATCCACAGATCAGTTATACATGTAATTTTCCATCACACTTAGTTTGAAGTCCAAGAATTGAAGAGCAAACAGATTTTATAATATTTTAAACATTTTTGCATGACATAAATGTGCACCAAATCATATGAACTCACAAGTAACATACATTATATAACATCCGCTCACATGTACACTCTGCTATAAAATTATTTACCGGGTAACTCACGTGCAGCATGTGTTATACTCAAAGTCACACCATTTATTCAATAACAGCAATTATCTTTGAGCACATAATTGACTGGCCAGGAACATCTGTACCCATATATTAAATCTCATATATTAAAGCTGAACCCGGTAGGTGTATGTTGAGCATTTCAGGAACCCCGCAATGGGAGCCATATTATTCAGCAAGACAAAAACATAACTATAACAAAAATTTAGACAACATTGCAAGTTAAGCTTAGCTTGGTTTTGTTTAATTTATATAAGTTACATAATTGTCTAAACCATCTTGAAATACACTGTGTATGAAGTCAGCAATCAGTGTCACCCTTTTTATTTACCTTGAGTCAATTTAACAAATTTACACCGGTTTATCGTGGTGTGGACTCTTATTTACCATGATTTACGTCATCACATGGTCAAAATGTTGTGGACTCACGAGGCGTAGCCAAGTGAGTCAGCAACAAATTTTGACCATGTGATGACGTAAATCGTGGTAAATAAGAGTCCACACCACAGAAAACCGGTGTAAATTTGTTTTTTACAACAATATTTAGAAAAAAATACAAGGAAAAATCTAAGTCTTGTTACAAAACGTGACAGCAAAGAAAGAGCAAGCGTTGTCTATAACTTTCTCGCAATCTGATTGGTTGTTTTCAGGCGCGCGTGACGTTAGCATCAACACCGTTGCCTCGACTCTCATTTACCACTCACGTCGACCAATCAGATTGCGAGTTTAGTGGCAATTGTGGTAAAAATTAATTTTTTGGCCCATTCTCCAAAGGGTTCATGATGTTATAACAAATTTCAGTCGATGAAGACACTTCAAGACAGTGTAATACTTTTTACTAGCAGCCTGCCAGAAGGGCTGATTAAGAACTGTCAATGATCAATCTTTACAAAAAAAATGCACTTCCTAAAATGTATATTAGAGTACTGGCAAGTTAAACAACTACATGTACAACAGACCTTACTATACCATGTGATATTTGATTATTGCATCTGCTAAGAGGTCCCAACAGCTGTTCAATTATTGATAAACATTGTGTCCACTGACCGGGGTTCACCAGGGTAGTCCAAATTGGACTGGGGATCAGCTTTTTCAGGTCACATGTCCAAAATGACAAAAAAAGCAGACTTGACATGTACATGTACCTTTAATATCCAATTTGATTTGTCCTTGAAGTCTTTTTTGGACATGTCTTAGGAGACAAATTTAGGAATAAAACTCATTATTAGGAAATAATTGTCTGGAGTTTAAATAGTGCATCAAATTAAATTACAATGCATACAGTCAAACCTCCTGTAAGCCGACACCCTCGGGATCAAGGGAAAGTGTCCGCTTACGGGAAGTGTCCCCTTAACGGAGGTGTCCGGTTACAGGAGGTGTCCAGGTGTACAGGAGGTTGAAAACAAAATAGTACACTACAGGGCTTATCATGCACCAGTGCATGTCTTTTGAAGCTGTTAAGACCACTTGTAATTGTGTTATCCATCACAGGGGAAAAAAAACATTAAAAGACTTGTGGCTAAATAAATTTACATAATCTGTAAAGCTCTCACATTGCTGTCACATGAACTGATGTAAGCTATATAAAAACAGTAACATACTCAATCCCCCATGTTTCGGGGGTGAACAGAACAGAAAAAAATACATATTTCATGTGCAGTGCATGCAGTTATTTTCTAAAACACATTGCCTTTAGGTATGAAAAAAGAAACTATTGATGAGTGTCTGTTTTCGTGTTTTCCTGATCTTAAGGTGGCTCCCAACAGTTTCCAGCACTTTTCAAGACTTACAATTCGATGGGTCATTATAACCACTCTTTATCAGTTGATGCTACAATCATGATATCAAACAAATCCCAATGATTGGTGAACACGTTGTTATCATTTTTGGTGGCTCTGAACCCCACCTACAGGATTTTTTTAAACTTTGCCAAAAGTTACCTCTTATCCTACTGATCAAAATTTGACAATAAAAAATGGGGTTCACCGACTCATTTTTGAGTTATTAACACTTAAAGCTAAAATAAAGGGTGTTTTCAGCACGTTATACTGTTACTATAGTAACATATTGTGTCACAAAAATGATAACGTGTTCACCAATCGTTGGGCATTCGTTTGATATCATGATTGTAGCATCAACTGATAACGAGTGGTTTTAATGACCCATCAAAATCTAAGTCTTGGAAAGTGCTGGAAACTGTTGGGAGCCACATTAAGGCCTCTTAAGATACATGTGTAATTATCCGTAACCTTGGAATCGAAATGACTCTGTTACCAACATGGAACTGTACTGTTCAGACTCGCACTTCGCTTTTGTTCAAGTCAAGTACAATATTATTAAAACCATAACAACCGAACCAATTTTGTTAGAAATTTTCTTGAAATCATTTACTGTCTGTGCACAGGAGGTTGCAGTGTATTTTAGACCGTGCGGACCCCAAGTACATGTACATGTAGGTGTCTGTGTCAACTTACGGGAGGTTAAAAATGTAGTGTTGGAGAGCTGGTTCCTATTGTCAGGTAGTAATGTGACAACAATTCAAAACTTCAACTGCCTCTGCCCTCCAGGCAACTCCTCTGGCATTTGTCAAAGACACATTTAACTGCCCTACCCTAGTACCGAATGTCCTCCCCCCCATGTATTTATTAGCTTTTAGCAATGTTGTTGGGGTTTGGAAAAATCCCTTGCAAGCTGCTATCCATGATGTGGAAATTAATTTTACTTAATATACTAAACATGTTTAGCAACTCAACTCAATGCAAAGTAGCATTTTTTGAGCACGGTTGTTCAATTTACAGTGTTTTCTCATTAGCCATACAATGGCTGTTCTTGCTCTGCGGACAGTATGCATTTTATGAAACAGGAGAGATCTGTGACCTTCACTTTCAACACATTGACTGGCAATTCACTACTTCAATTCCTGTTCACTATTTCAAGCGACAAAATCTACAAACTGTTATTTCATCGATTGTACTTAGTTATTGCATTCTACATGTATACTTTTAAAAAATAATTCCAATGAGCTTTAGAGAGCCCTTTATGTTACAAAACACTCATCCATCTCATTAAACTACATGTATGGTGACCACATCTATTCTGCTGGAGACTCGCAAGGGCCTTTCATGTCAATTCCCTTCTCGCCAGATGCAAAAATGCCCAGGGTTTGCCCACGAGGAGGGAGGGGAAAGGGATGTTGAAGGTTTAAATTGATTGGCACATAAACAGTAAAATTTTACTGTCTTTTACACCATTAATTACAGCATATAGCATTAATTTGTTATACATGTATATCAGTAAACTTTCCCATTACATTGTGTCTCTTTAGAAATTTAATTATTTCTACCAGCTGCTTGAAAAAATATTGTAGAAAGAACACATGCTGCAAGATTGGGCATTATTAAATATATAAATTCAGGACTCAAGACTAACGGTAACCAACTAGCGAACTAGTAAAAATTCAGTTTTGGCTAGTGGATTTTTGGTTTCACTAGCCATTTGGGCTAGTAAGAATCGTAACTGAAGCACCAAACGGAACCAATCTTAAAATTATTTCCGATGAATGGCAAAAGCAAATTGAGAACAAAAACTGAAATACAGACCGTAAACAGATATCCCAACGTTGAAATCACAAGTATGATTTAGCCTCAAATTGCAACTCCTTCAGTTGCTGCATAACTGTGATTTTTGGGTTCGATGTTAGGAGAACACATCCTAATCTTGGGTGTCCTGTGATACCAAGTGGAGATCTTTTTGTTAATTTTTTTTCATCGTTCGTGTACCTTTTCGGCGCCATCTTGAATTATGTCATGTGCATTAACATGCACCTTTATCGCACACTTCAGTCAAAGACTGGTACCTGCTCGTGGCTGCAATGTCGCAAAGTGTTCGCTTTTTGTAGGTCTATGTAGCGCATATAAAAGCAACTTTACCCTTTTCAACGGCTGGAAAATTAGTTGAGAATTGACTGCCTTTTATTATATGGCAAGTGAAATGAAGTCTGGCAGAAGTTTGACGACAAAATTGACTACGAACATTTCAGGGTGACGAAATTGTTTTTAAATATCAATGCCGTTGATCTATAAATAGGATCGACGGTCCTTGTTTGCTTTATCACTGCTAGGATCTCACGACTATGTAAGTTTATGTGTTATTTCACTAAATAAAATTTGATTTGTTTAATATGATTTTGTTCAGATTTATCGAAGATCGAGTGAGTAAGCTTATGTTTGAATCACATCATCTGTGCTGCTGCTTGCATGTCCTGTATGTCAAATATTCAATGTTATTTGCTTATGACTTTAGTCGAATTTTCCATATATATTTGCATATAGCTGAGTTAATGCGAACTGGAATAGGTCTCTATAAAAAAAGTAACAAAGCTGTCACGATGTTTCTTCCGAATCACAACAATAACACTAAAGCAAAATGTTTGTGAGTTGATTGCACTCTCAAGTGGCGGCTAAATGTAAACAAAAACATTTAGCAGGGCAAAAATCGACATCAATACTACTTCTTTCAGCTGTCAACAAACGAACGCACTCTTTCAATCCATGATTACTACTAGTTTTATTTTATTTTTTACTTTTGTTACACAAGTAATAACAAAAGAGAATGAACAAAGGTGATGATCACATTCTCTCAGATGATATTAATTCATTCATTGTACACATTATCATAAGGGTGAAAATGTTTGGCACAAACTTCCTATCACATATGCTTACATCTGGCTATAAATTGTACAGAAAACTAGTGAGCATAATGCTCAATTTGTCGACACTACTGGTGCTTGTAGCATGATATTACCATTAGGAAAAGTACCATTAGGAAAATACAAGATGGAGCGAAACGACTGCATGAAACATTGTTAAAAATATGGCATTCAGTGAATTATTATCGACGCTACTGGTGCTATCATTATATTACCATTAGGAAAAGTTACAGTACAACACAAGATGTAGCGAAACGACTGCATGAAATATGGCATGCAGTGAATTAACGTGCAGCGAAACCACTTTGTAAAACCGGTAAACGAATAAACATGTTGGCGGCAAGCTTATTAGCTTACTACTATCTAGAGGTCTTTCTATGGATTAACTTCGGAAATTGCCACTAAATTATAAAGCGACTATAAACCGCTCGTTAATCTTAAATATTAACCGTTTTAAATGCTTTAATTAACATAAGCTCAAGCTTAAAGACGTCCTTAAACTTACCGAGCTGATAATTTAGTCTACCGCTCTAGGTCCGCTTGAGTTTTTGATGGTCCTCACCGCTTGCTCGCTCTGTTTGTAAACAAATATAGGCTCAGCTAATTACGTCTAAAATTACGCTTAATTGTAAATCAGTTCAAATTGTAAATCAGTTCTGCACACGTATTACACAGTTTTAAATAAGCTTACAAAATGTTAATCAATCGCCTAGAAGGCAAAAGCCACTCTTGGACGTTAAAGTACAATAATAAATCACTTAGCTTTTGTTGGCTTTCTCCGGAACAGGAGTTGCGGACTACGGAGTTTCGCGGCCACAAATGTGACCTAATGTTAACTCTGAGACCTTCTTTCCGCTATTCCATATGTTGACAACGAAAAGAGCAGTTTGCAAGACAGCAAACCACGTACTTTTCGCTAAACACGAAAATGAAAGTTTTCGAAGCTGACGCGGGCTGACGTGACTGACGTGACCACGTTTTCAAACTCGAACCAGTCTTCCCGCTGACCATGTCCTGCAAACCCGAGCGGGGGACTGGGGAGGGTAGGGGAACAAAAATCTAACCCCTGATCGGTATGAAAGAAAAATGCTACAGAAAATCTGCCAACGCCATTGGTAAGAGATAAGATAAAAACCACTTATGCAGATTTGTTTATAGTTTTAAACCGAAAAGTCGCTGAACAGGATCAGGAAAGGATGGATTTCCAAGGAGTAAAACTTTTTTCGTCACCTTCATTTTGACTCAGTTTTACTGGAGGAGTAATAATGGCCTTTTTTATACACAAAAATGGCATAAATTTTAACTGGGTGGAAAAACGGGGATTTATTTAAGTTAATAGCGGAGCACTTGCCAGGCCGAAGGCCTGGCTGCGCAGCTCCATACTCATAGAACCGATGCTCTTCATTTTTCATGGTCATGGCTAGCGGAATGTTTCGCGGGCGCGCGTGTGCCCGACGCCGCCCTCCGCCGTCGCGCAGGACTAGCTTGCCTTCGCGCAGGACTAGGTCGCGGGCGCGTATGACGTCGGAAAACATGCGCTTACGACGTCATGTTGAAACCAAAGCGAGGCTTTGTTTTTCGCGCGGTTACACGGCCGAATGTCACGTCAGCTAGAAAAACACTTTGATGTTTTACTGTGAATTTACTAAGCGGAGAAAACCGTTTAAATTAAAGGCGTTATTTCCCTGAATATTTCGCGGTTTGCTACTCAAGACAAGGATACTAATTAAGGGATACTCAGAAGCCGCTTTAGTGTAAAAAGACGAGCTTTCAGGGATAAAATCTTGTTTTTTATCAATGCGGGAGATGTTTGTTTTCTACGGATTTCAGAACCAGAAGCGGAGATTTGAATTTCCAAGCAAGCGAGGGACTAAAGGTAAATCGATGAGAATTTATGTTGATATCAATCTGTGAGTGACTTTTTATTGGTGTTATTGTTAGTTTTGGAGAATTGATTTTAAAACGTGCTTGAATTCAGTTGTATCGATCTCTTGAATTTCATCGAATTAAGAAAGCTTGAACTCGATGAGCTATAATTAAGCTTAAATGGTACGCGTTTTGCTTTTAAACGTAAACTAATGGAGATTTCAATAAATTTTTTCGAAAGAAGATTGTGTTGTCCATTTTTATGTGTTTGTTCATTCATTAGATGGATTTAAAAGCGATTTTATATAAACAAAACAAGACTGATTTTATAGTACAGTTCCATCTTCACTCGCATCGCCTTATGCAAATATGTTCATTTGTGTATTTTTGCAATTTCTGATTTTCAAATCAGTTTCTCGAGCAATTTTTGACAAACATAAACTGTATTTTATTCGGAAAGTAGTGGTACTAGTTATTCCAGACAGAGAAAAGTTGTTTTTGTGAACTTTTGTACGGTCTATAAAAATGTACTGTGCAGACGGTCGCGTAATACTGTTTTTGAGAATTGCTAAAATTGAAAATAGCCCGTTCGTCAATCTTAATTCTTGTGCTTCCAACCTTTCACCTTAGTTAAGCTTGTTCAAAGTGCGACGCTGTTAGGCTTGGGCTATCTATATATATTAAAAACGGAACTGGAACCGGAACCGGGCCAAAAATCAGTCAACTTCCGTGCGTTCTGGTCACGTGATTCATGACGTCATACTATTGACGTTGATAAAAAACTTATTTTTAGACTTATATCTACCAACATGCAAAATTTTTTAACTTTGCATTTCACCCTTTCAAAGATATATGCATACAAAGATACTAGTCCCCAGACCCCCTATTTGCTCATGTGTATAGCCCCCTTAATTTTGAAAATCCAGAACCAAACCCGGCATGACGAAATGATGCAAGTGAATGCCTTCCTTGCCACGTTGGCTGTATTTGCATTCATCAAAGCATGTTCCTAAAAATCGTTGAAAGGCACTTGGGGGCATAGTCACGTGACTGATGACGTCATCGCACTCAGTCAATTAAAATAGGTATTTTATGGTAGGTGCAAATAGCACGTGGTGTAGTATCCTTATTCACTCAAAATTGACAGAGTTATTTGGCATCGAAAATTTTTTTGGTGCAAAGGGTGCTGGGAAGGTTTTTATTATAATTATAATATATTATTTAATTATTATTATTATTATTATTGCCACGCCTCCTTGATGTATGTCCACTTCATAGCTTTAAATTACTAGCCTTCCTGCATTTAGTTTTGATCTTCCGCTTCCCCTTCACTTGCACGCACTAATGCCCAGAATATCTAGAGTATATCTCGCCCTCTCCCTCGCTACTCGAGCAGCGTTTTTGGTCTCAAACATAGTTCTAACGTCCCAGTTTCTTATCCTTTTGGGCTTCCCTTCGGCTTTAACCCAAAAGCGTCATGTTACTGCTATGGGCCCCGTGATTGAGTCTTCCGCTTCAGACTGGTATGGAATGGGGAAGGGACCACGTTGAATGCTAACGATTGTACCTTTAGAAGCCCGGTTTGAAGAGGTTTACATAATTATGGATGCACAAACGTAACGTCACTTTTTAACTTTAATTTCAAATAGATGATGTCCATTGGAAAGGCGAGAATTAAGTCACGTTTGAGTTTGTCACTTAGTCTGACTGTTTATGTTGAGATTGAAAATAACTTTTGGAGGAAAATGGAAAATGCTGCTTTGGGATTGAAGTTGTCGGGAAGTATGGACTCCACATTGGAAATAAGTATCGCAGGAGCACTAAGGTTTGTTATTTTTTTCTGTTCATCAGAACCCTTCAGAGCTTATAGTTTTCAGAAGTGTCGCATACGACCTGAGTCCAGAAGTCGAGTTTTCAGGCTTTATATTTATTATATATTGCCAAAAATATGTTTATTTTGGTGCGAGTTTAGAGGCTTAAAAACTCATTAATAATTCATGACCATTTTGTCCAATCCGATGCTCCTCTCTAGTCACGAGGAAAGCACTCTTTACCACTTAAAATACGCTTGAAACTAAAACGCCCGGGGAGGGTTTTGAATGTGGCCCAGGGGAATAATGGGGTATAATAGAAAAACAATGGCATACAAATGAACGTGAAGCATTATATAATGACACATTTTGCATTATCTATCAATATTCATATATAATGCCATATGTGATATTATATAATGCTTCAAGTTTATATTCAGCAAGATGCGCTGAAGTCCTGCAACGATCATGTATAGACTTCTTCCTGGATATCTTTCTCCCCCCGTTTACTTTCACCACTACTTCTCCAACAAACTTGGTCAGCCATAAGTTTAGGGATTCTGCATTCATATTGGCAATTTTGAATAACTGTACTTTTTCCACGTCCAGCTCAAAAGAACGCTGCTCTTTCGAAGGATCTTTGTTGACTCGACTTATTTGCCATTCAGAAAATGCTTTAAACGACCACTTTGTAGACGAAGGTGTGGCCTTTGGAATACACTCTTCCAATGCGTTTTTCTTTTCTTCTTTAGACTTTGGTGGCCTAAACGCCCGCTTCGGAGGCATGTTTTTACTAATGCAAGCGAAGTATCAAAAGACCGCATTCGAATAAAATACTGACATAGTTCTGCATATTTAAATTTCTAATTTTATTTCTCCTTCATTATTGTTGTTCAATTCCCAAATGCAAACCTTCTTTTGTTTTCTCATATCACTCCACATAGTTTCATCGATATTGGACAAAATGGTCATGAATTATTAACGATTTTTTTTTAAAGTCATTCAATAAACTCATTCAATAAACGTGTTTTAAGTCATTTAATAAACTCGCGCGCAGCACGTGTTTTATCAGGTATATCAGTGTTTATCAGTGTTTTATACCTGATAAAACACTGCTGCTCGTTTATTAAATGGTACATAGATTATAAAGATGCTTGTTATATCGGGATTCCATTGTAGCGAATCCAAAAAAGTGAATGTGCACGAATGAGCGCCTGTAATATCACGAATATTAAATATGATAATAATGAATTTCACCGGAGTATAAACCATACCAGCTATAATTTTTAAGCTGATTTTAAAGAAAAGTGCAACCCTGTTAACACGACCACCGTTGGGCCATGATAATGTGGTCATATTGACGGTGTAGGGTCAATTGTGTTGCCACACCGTTCTAAATTGGAATGCCATGACAACTGTAACTATATTTCCGCTATGAATCAACCTTTTGTACAGTTAAAGAAACTACTGTAACCGCAATTCATTGCATTGAACTAAACAATGCAATGCAACTAAACAAAACAGAGAAACGAGGAAACATATTTATTTTGGTTCCTAGTTATAAAAAAAGAAAGGGCTTCTAGTAGTGACTCGAAGGGCCGTTTTCAACACAGCACAATTCTTTGGTCAAACACCACGCATTTTTATAAAGAAAATAACGACTGGAGACTTCAAAAGGTGGTCGTTGGTCGTAATGACGGGATTTTAGATAAGACAATGAGTGGGCGTTTGTTCGGGCCCAAAAAAGTGGTCGTAATAACGGGGTGGTCATATGGCGGGGTTCCACTGTATTCGTTTTCTGTTATCTATAACTGACAGACGCAAAGCAAAGTGCAATATACTGTATTTGTTTTATGCAACAGGGAATGGAAAATTAGTCCCGTATCACTCGACTGTGACATGAATGTTCGAGGACGTTTTGTCATTTCACCATTTTCACGTCAACAAAACTACTTTTCGCTTCGGTTTCGTCTTTTTCTGAATTATCAATACCTTCTGCATAACATTTTTTCGATGCCTTTACTTGCCATTTCTGGAATAATCTCGCCCACATTTTCAAAATTGTGCCCCATGTTACTCAAAACAGTGAAAACAAATCGTCTAGTATTCATGACGTCAGCTGTGTGTCTGTAATGTAATAGATCATAGATTATGACCAAACATAATACGCGTAGAATTCAGCATATTGTTTGATGTAGAATATTTCTCCACGTTAATTTTCGTTTTTGTGACACACCTGCCAAGAAAAGTTCATTCAACAATTACAAGCAAAATGTATTTTTGGCTGCCTGTTAAGGATAGACTTTACTTGAATGATGCCGTAATGATGTTTAAATGTGTTAATAAACTCGTCCCTGACTACTTAATCGAGAAATTTACTCAGCGCTCACAAATTCACAAGAGAAATACCAGACAACGCGGTCAACTATACATTCCGAGGTGCCGTACAACCACCGGACAGCGGTCTTTCACTTATCGTAGCGCTAAACTCTGGAATAATCTAAGGGACGATGTTAAATCTTTAGACTCTGTTAAAGTCTTTTGAAAAAGACTTGCTAACTTACTTCTTTCTAATTAGTCTGAATTTGTAAATAAACAATTCAATTCATTGTATTTTTTCATTCTTTCTTATTGTATTTTACTATTTTTTTTTTTTAATGTGTAGTTATTACCTTAGTCATTTAGTCATTTATTTGTTATTTTAGCAATTTTTATAATTTTGTAACTGAAAAACCCTTGCAGGGAGTTACAGTAAAGTATGTATGTATGTTTGTACGTATGTATGTATGTATGTAGGCTGTTAAATGACAACGGATTTCGTGTACTTAGATGATGACACGCGCTCGACACGTTCGCACGTAACAAATGTTGAGTTGCACGACACGGTTACCATGTCCAATTCGTCTCTATTGTCTTACCGTGCGAACGTCTCATGCGCGTGTCATCAACAAGGTACGTGAAATCCTACGGAGGGTCACAAATGAGGACCTTACAGAGACTAAGAGCGCTTTCCATTTGTTAGAACTGGCCGGCCCGAAAGAACTGGTTCTCACTGGTCTAAATGGAAAGGCAAAAGGCCGGTCCTCGTGAACACGCGCGTGGGAATTGCGTGTATTTCGCGCAGAAGTGACGCAAACAACAAACATACATGGCGGTGTTGTTAGAAAATATGCCACCTTTCCTGGTTTATGGGAGTCCAGGGCCTTTGTTTGGCAGTGACGATAAAATAGTATTATAACATAGCTGGAAAATTCACCCATGTAATTCAATAGTGCGAGCGTGCATCCATAACTCAACATCAAACGCCCGTGCTTAAGCTTATATAAAAATTTTTATAATCATAAAAATGATGTGTGTAAATGTTTACATGCTACTGAGTACAATTTTTTTTCGCTCACTCCGTTTTTAACGCTTTTTAAATCGAGAACAACATCGCAAATTTCAGGGTGGAAGCAAAAGTCTACACAATCTATTAAACCTCAATTTTTACTGTTGACTGAACGAAAATGCTAAAACCTCAGCTTATCAATGTCGGTTTTTTATCTTTGCGGCGATAAGTTTCTTATTCGTGAACAACGCTACGCTAAAATTTCACAAACCCAAGTTTTTTATGGAAATTCTACCTGTTATAACACGACATGCAGACTACATGAAATACAGCAGTAAAATGGTAGAGAATCGTGTCTGTAAAAACTTCAATTCAGAATTGAAAAGCAAACTGAACAAGCATGCGACTGAACAGAGCGAAAAGCTATCCAATTTGCAAGAACTACAGTCAAGGCAGTCTTACAAAAATTAATACATTTGGACACAAATTAACGCTAAAAAAATGTTACCTGCACTCGATGTGGCTTTTTAGTCCCTTCCTTTAGCACCCAGCTTTCCAAAAAATAAGTCTACAAGTTTAAACGAGTTTAATTGTTCTTGTTGTTGTTTTGACATGGACCAGTCGCCAAAGAACCCGCATCTTTACACCACACATTTCAAGTCCGAAGTCAATCCATACTGAAAGCATAAGCTGTTCTCTCCTCAATTAACAACGGCTTTTGAGCTGCACAGCGAGTCTCCGTTTCAGTTTATAAACTATTTCTCCACTGAGTTCGGCAAAACATGCACACAACAGCTCGTGATACGAAAAAAATACAAACTTGCTCGTTTTAGTTCCTACAGCCACGATGGTGAGAGTTTTCGGTTCCAATCCGCTTCAAACAATGTTTAGGAACATTTTCAAGGAAGCATAAAGCATATGCCATATTTCAAAGCCAATTATTAGAAGATATTTTCAAAAAGTTGTGCTTGTTCGTTTTTTCCAGATCAAGCGGTTTGAACAGCTTTGCCAAGGTGAACTTTCATTCAGCTTCGCCAAGGTGAACTGCGATACGCTGCAACATTTTTCGCGCCGTTTTTCGTTCTCGATTCGTTCAGTCATACGATCATTTGTTTTTCCTTTTCCTTTCGCTATGTTATAAAAGAATTGGTTCATGCTTTTAGCTGTACATCTATCGAGTTATGGATATTAGTAATTTGGTTATTTCGGAAGTCCACGAAGTTAATGATGGTTCCTCCATCCCGTTTCTGCGTAATGGCGGACGATGGATTTTTTTTCCGCGCTGGTTTCGCGCGGCTGCAGCGCCGTTTGTGTGCATTGTGGGATAGAACTGGCAGAACTGGCGGGTTCTACACGCAGAGTAGGACCAGTCTGTCCGGAACCAGTTCTCGGAACTGACGCGTTCCATTTAAGAACTGGCTGGTCCGACCAGTCAGTTCTAACAAATGGAAAGCGCTCTAACTCTTAAAGATTTATGCCTGTTTCCTGTTTTTATTTAATTATTTTTTTGTCAGGGTTTACATTAATAGGTTCATAGCAGTTGTCTTTGGCAGACATTTGCATATATGGTCTATATGTTGTATCGCATATCTTTCTTATTTCAGCTATAGAGGAAGTCTTCCAAATAAGAAAAAAAGGCAGCTTGGTGGAACCAAGTACATTCGTTTTGGGTATTTAATAGTTCCTGTTGGGTTTTTCCTGGAAGTGACTGCAGAAGCCACCGCTGCAGTGTCCGTAAGTTAATTTTCAATACATTAACTCGCACACAAAATAAACCCTATTTAGTGTGGGATAAATAGAAAAAGGGGCGCTGGGTCGGTGGGGGAGTGACACAAGACAACTTAAGCCCCATTCACACCAACGGTTAAACATGTTTAAATGTTGTTTAGTTTAACTACGTCTTTAACCTCCATCTTGATCGTTTTTAAATGTATATGACAAAAACAACTTGGAATGGTAATAAAAGTCAACAAAGCTTCTTTTAGTTAAGATTTCACTCCAAATATAACGGGAGGTTAGGAGGTATTTTCCTAAACCTGTTTCAAACTAAACAACATTTAAACATGTTTAAGCGTTGGTGTGAACGGGATATTAGTTTTACCAACTGAGTCGATACGTTTAATTGGCCACCGTATAAAAAAGAGATTGTTTCGTTTCGAGCGCTAGCCCTCTTGCTCTGGCGAAGGTAGCGTCTGTATACAAATTTGCAAAGTTTTAGAAACATTCACCAAAGGTTTCGACGACAGCATGTCGTCATTATCAAATGATTATTATGTACAAGATAGGTGGCGATACTGAACTGAAGGTCTCAGACCGAAACGTTTGATTAGATTTTTTACTTTTTAGACTCTTTTTCTCGCCAGAAGTTGTCCGTCCTCGTCCTCCTTTAATTGTTTATATATATATATATATATATATATATATATATATATATATATATATATATATATATATATATATATATATAATTTACGATTATGAATGGCAAGAAACCAATTCCAATTTTGGCTTTTAGCTTTAATTTGCTCGACGTTTACGCCGTCACGGCCTTCTTCAGGAGCGTTATGTAGATGTTACAACGTTTCAAATTTATGTCAGCGAGAAAATCAACGGTTAATCCATGACGAAATTACAAAAAAAAAAACAGTTATATTGGTTTATTTGCGACTTTTAAAAGAAGAGGTAATAAAACAAACTCGCGCGTGTTGAGATAATTTAAGGGACAAAAATAATCAAATTCTTTCGCGCGCGTTACATGGGCGCGTGCAACGTTCTCTTACATTATTTTATAATTATTATATCAAATTGTTTATTGCGGGGTTTTAGTCTTTTTACCCTGAAGTTTTCTCTCGCACGTCTCATTTCCGCGTTGCGGCTTCTGACCTTCTCTAGCATCGTTAGTCTTAAGTGTTGCACTCCACAGGTCCTAAAATGCCACACTGCGGTTAAATGTTTTTTTGACCAATGGATATGTCCGAGCGGTGTTTGTTCTTGCCCGTTTGCGGATGCAATTTCCTATTTCTCCCACATATTGGTTGCGACATTTCAAGCATTGTATTTAAAATATAACATAGGTAGATTGGCACGTCATGTTGCCATGGAGTGTAATGGTTTCATTGGTCGATAGTTGTTAGATGTTCTGGTTATAGTTTGCGCAAAATGACCGTATGTTTTGCAGCAGGCGCATCTTATGTCGGTTTTGCAAGGTAAGAAGCCGGGTTCTGTGATGATGGGGTCGCTGAGTGTAGTCCATTGGTGTTGTTTGGTGTGAGTCGTTTACTCGTCAGAATTTGAGAAAGGTTTTTCCTTTTGCGGGTATGCAATTAGTGTTGGCTGGGGAAAGACACTCTTGCATCGGGATGAGAGAGTTAAAATTTGTTGGTGATCTCTGATAATATTATTAAGCTTTGGAAGGGCCGGGCAATATTGCGTTACGCGTTACGCGTTCTTCTCGGGTTGGCTCTTAGGAGCCTTTGATTAGATATAATTTTAGCTTATGTTTCTCTGTAAAAGCACTCAAATCACTTGGGAATCAATGCTGCAATGAGTTAAAGGCGCCACGAGTTCAAGCTGTGTACAGCTTCTTGTTTTTATTCTAAAATGTTTTACAGTCTTTCGTTAAAAACAAATCATCAAAGGAAAGGTGTAAAAACCCGGCTTATGGGGGCCACATTTGATTCAATTGCCTGAAATCCGAAAATGTTGTCATTTCTATCATTTCGTACTCCATACGATCGTTGTCCTTTTCTCTTAATTGGTGTTTAGGGGAATCTTCGCCTATCGGTATCAACCAGAGGAAAAGTCGAACTTGGAGGAGAATGTTGCTGGAGCACAGCCAGTTGTTATCTAACAGACAATAAGGTGAGGATTTAAATGTCGCACAGCACCTGACAGCCTTCACAAAGTCTTTAAGCATACTGCCTACTTTCGCGGGTATCCTATATATCTATATATATTTATGTCTTCTTGAATGTCTTCTTGAATGGTTGAACGGAATGACTGAGTATCTGAAGGCTTTGATTCTTGCAGACTGAGAGGGTGAAATAGTGGTTGCGCCCACTATATATAGTGTCTACACGCAAGCGAGGTTGAGTAATATTACTGCCTTAATGAGTCCACGAGGAAAATTTATCCTTTGTCACGGAAATGTTATGCAATACGGCATGAGACCCTTTATTCATCAATCAAGCAATATACACACCCCTAAATTAAATACATTAAATTATTCTGAGCGAAGGACATAAAAATCTTTATTTGATTGCAAATAAACTTATATATATATATATATATATACGAAGTTTATTCACTTAAATTAATCTAATATCAAAAAATTTAGTCAGTAAAGGAATCATTTAACAAAAAGCTGTTATGCTTTTCGGATGTTGCGGTCGGTTAGCGAGACATCTGCGTGCAATGTTTGAGTATAATTTAAACAACGAGAGACGTTTTGTGCAAATGATCGCCAGGGGAACATATATTTAATATTGTTCTGCTTATCATATCATTACCCAAAGAATGTCTTAGCCAGACATTACAAACATCGTTGAAATTGACAAACGTTTTAAAGTCGTCCACATATTCTCCCAAAAAAAAAAAACAATTTGCGAGATGTAGCTCGTAATGTTTCATAAAAAACACACGTCTCCACAGGAGGTAAAGTGACTTCGTGACACCGCAAATCACCTACTAGTGTGAACTATAGTAGAGTAATGCACGTTTTCATTGTTTAGAATAGGTGATATTTTATTAATGATCTGATTGCTTTTTATTATTGCATTTACCAACGGGACGCGAGAACTCGTTTGCAATCGGTCAACTTCTTTTATTAGCAACTGAACAGTTTGACATTTGGCGTGGGTATGCAAGTGAGATGCGGTACGCCCTACGGCTTGTCGTCGCCGCTTCACGTATAACGTTCGGTTTACGCCCGGGGGGGGGGGGGGGGGGGATACTCTGCAAATGTTTGGGCGGGGGTGTGCCGCTGGGATTCTGAGACCGTTAACCTATACTAGACCATTTTAGCTGCATTTTGCAACCCTATTCCAGAGTAAACACCAAAAACCCCTACCCTATCCTAGACCTATTCCAGACTCGCTATTTTCCAGAAACTTGTTCACTACCACAGTTATTAGTTAACAGAGGTCAGTAAAAATGCCGTACTGTCCGCCGTACCGATTATTAAATGCCATTTGGTCTTTCTGCATGTACCGGTATCCATAAACCACTCATTGTCTTCTATTGTTTGTGAGGTATTGTATTTTTGGTCTTGTTTTGCATTTGTATTGTCATTCTTTGTTCCTTTTGTTTTACGTAATATGTGACCGTTACATGCAGAATCTACCGCCATTTGCCAGTAAACCTTGCCTAGACTTAATGTTTTCACGTAACTGATCAGTTTCGCGGAAAATGATACCCTATTCTACACCAAAAATATCTAATAACTATACCCTATCCCAGACTAAACTGCTTGAAAACCATACCCTTCACAGCGGCAAATACATGGGGAGTACCCCAGGGGTTTACGATATAGCAGAAAGAACGCGTTTGGGACCAGAGTATTGATACGTCGTTCATGCTACTGCTAAGCTTTACGAAATCGTTGACTTCCTTCCCATACTTAGTTCATTTCACTGTTTTCTCTCTATAATAATAATTAACCCCTTCATTTCTTTACAGTCCGGCTACTGTTATCGGGGTCACCCAGATAAAGTTAACCAATCACAAAGCAGAACGGGGGACAATAGATTCCAACATTGTTAACTTCAGCCAATAAAATGTCGAGTACAGAACAGTGAAATTTCAACTTGTTCACTCGTGAAGCTTATGTTGAATAAAGCTTTAGCTAGCGTTGACTTTTCGATTTAAAAATTTGGGTAGTTTCACATGCTACATGAATGAATGTCATGTGTCATGCAAGTAAGCGAGAACTGATTTCAAACTCTGTGAAAGCAGTGAACGCGACAGCCGTATGTTTGGGATAACTGCTTGGCGGATTTGAATTCTCGAAAAAATAACAACTCAACCGCCGGCTGTTTGCAAATGTTACAAGGTATACTGCCCGCGTAGCATATAATATATATATATATATATATATATATATATATATATATATATATATATATATATATATATATATATATATATATATATATATATAGTTAGCCTTAGCCTAGCAGCGGCGCCCTCTGAAGACCCTCTGAACAAGCTTAACTAAGATGAAACTTAACTTAGGTGAAAGGTAGGAAGCACAAGAATTAAGATTGACGACCGGGCTATTTTTCAATTTTAGCAATTCTGAAAAGCAGTATTACCCGACCGTCTGCACAGTGCATTTAGACCGTACAAAAGTTCACAAAAACAACTTTTTCTCCGTCTAGAATAACTATTATGACTATTTTCCGAATAAAATAGAGTTGTTGCTTGTCAAAAAATGCCCGAGAAACTGATTTGCCAAAATACACGAACATATTTGCATAAGGCGACGCGAGTATAAAATCTAAGTCTTGTTTCGTTTACATAAAATCGCTTTTTAATCTATGTAATGAATGAACAAACACATAAAAATGGACAACACAATCTTCTTTCGAAAAATTTTATTGAAATCTCAATTAGTTTATGTTTGGAAGCAAAACGTGTAAAATTACAGTGCATCGAGGGCGAGCCGTGTCTTCGATGAAATTCAAGAAATTAAAATACAACTGAATTTAAGTTACACGTTTATAAACAATTCTCCAAAATTAACGACAACACAAACAAAATGTCAATCACAGATTGATATCAAGATAAATTCCCATCGAAAAATGTAATTTGTTTTACCTTTAAGTCCTTCCGGCGACTACTGTACTTGGAAATTCTTTAAACCTCTGCTTTGTTGCTGAAATCCGTAAAACGAACCCATCTCTTCGCATTGCTAAAAACGTATATAGTTCCTCGAAGCAAGATTTTATCCCTGAAAGCTCTTCTTTTTCCACAAAAGCGGCTTCTGAGTATCCCTTAATTAGTATTCCTGTCATGAGTAGCAAACCGCGAAAAATTGCAGGGAAATAACGACTTTAATTCTCCGCTAAACACAGCAAAAGAACTAAAGTGTTTACCGAGCTCACGGCTGTGTGGCCGCGCGAAAAACAAACCCTTTTTCAAGATCCCGGATGTTGTTCCAACACCGCGGGCGGACGGGCACACACATGCCCGCGAAACATTCCGCTAGCCATGACCATGAAAAATGACGGGCATAGTTCTATGAGTATGGTGCTCCGCCGGGCCTTCGGCCCGCGGGCTCCGCTATAAGCATTTATTTTCTAATCGTTTGAAAAAGAGCGGCTCCTTCATTTCAATTCTGTTGTCAGAATTGTTTCCGTTGCAGATTTTCTTTGCGGTTTGAGCACTAGATGGGTTTCTTTAATCTCCCAAGGCGATCGTGACGGTTTTGAAGAAATCATTTTGGTGAAAGTTTTATAAGTCTATATTTGTATATGCCAAAAAATAGAAATAATTATTAATCAAACCTCGAACTCTGTGAAAAATATATTCTAGTCTGACGGTTTTTTTTTGTTCTGAATTCATCGCGAGGGAGTTGGATTTACTGTTTTGACGGAATCGTCTGGAAAATTATAATAACTCAACTGGCGAACCGCTGTGATATCGATGGATTTTCCGGCAGTGAAATATATGTTGAAGAATGCGCCGTTTGTATAAGACGATACCCTTTTTATGCAGTTTTGAATTTCTCTTTTACTTAATTTTATTTCAGCTTAATCCGACTGCCGGAACCTAACGCGTGGAACTCAAAGCGCATAAAACTCAATTAACCACGACGACAATGTTTTCGTTGTTTTGAAATCCGTAGGTGACTTTTTAATTTGCCTGAACTATGACCGTCGCTTTCACTTGTACTTATGCAGTTAAGAATATCTTCTTTCGCTGTCGTCAAGTGTATTTATTACGTTCTAATTCACTACGTTCAAACGAACGTAAATTATATTCCCCTTAAACGCCCTGTAACGCAGACATAAAACAGCAACAAGAATATGGTTGGATTCTCCCAAGCAGAATCGAGTTTATTTTTTGCTAATAGTCGATTTACAAATCAAACATGCGCTAAATCATAAACGGAGAAAATTTGTTATCTTTCACAGACGTCATTCTTGCTTGTCGTACTTGCAGTATTTGTTTTCCAACGGCCAAGCAGCTGCAAGAATCGTTTGTTAATTGAATTGTTAGTATTATGAACAACTAAAGTAATGCCAGTCCCCATCTCTTAGACTAAGCAAACCATGCGTTACATGGTTATATCCGAACTCTTTAACCCTATTCGGCCTGGGGGGGGGGGGGGGGGGCACAAAGTGCCCGCGCTAACTTTGAACGTTCATAACTTCTTTAATATGTATTCAAACGCCATCAAACTTTGTGACTTTTCCTAAAATTTATCTGGCAACAATTTTGTGTGACAATTTTTTGATCACGTGACTTGATGTTTCCATGGCAACAAGATTTTGACAGCCATGTTTTTTGAAATTTGCATATTTGTACCTTTGAATGAAGAAAAACAATGTTTATTGGTATAACTTTTATATTTTTTCGTCATTTAGCGTTTATTTATTGGTTTTGATTAATTTTGAGTCAATTTGGACGGTTTTTAAGAGGTTTTAAAAAATTCACAAATCCAAGATGGCGGATCCAAGATGGCGGCCGTATAACTAATTACCTAATAACTACGTCATATGACGTCATCGTTTCATTGTGCGGACCGCAAAGGAGACAGTTTCGGACGTGCTATGGAACTCAAAACTCAGGAACTCAAAAAAAGCCCAGGCCGAATAGGGTTAAGCGAACTGTTGAATAATTCTCTACATCTTGAATAGGATAATTTGCTCTTTTCTAAAAGTATAAAAACCAGATCACCTATAATAAGAGGTCTAAATAACAGCAAATCAGAACGAAAATCAATATCAGATGCTTTCATGTATTCCATTGAAACACTCACCGGGAAATACTTATCATTTAATTTATTAATATAGACAAAGTTTCCTTTCTTGTTCATGTCGGTTTTTACTACGAGGAATCAGAAATGTTAGGAAATCCTCATAGAACTAAATGCATAGGGAGAATGTTACAAATTCCATTAAATCGGACAAGAGCTGGAAAATCTATCGCACAAACAGCAGCAATCCTAGGTCCCTTTTATTAGATCCACACAAATAATGTATTAATCTGGTATCCATATAATCATGTCTGAAGAAACAGCTTTCATCGATACAGCTGGTTTATATCTTAATCGTTTTACTGATTCAATAACATTGTTGAAAAGTTACCATCCAGGGGATTAGAATCAGGTACAAACGTTTGTAGCAACTTTAATGCAGAATAGGCTAAAGTGACGGATGAACTTGACTTTTCCCGCTAGGAATAGAATGATAAATAGACAGCCAACATAGTGTGGGGGGGGGGGGGGGGGAGGGGGACGGTGTCTGAAGAGATACTTGTTAAGGTAGGCACCAGTGGAAAAACTTCTTAATTTCGAAATTACGTTCTCCGGTGCGTGTCTCCAGGAAGGACTGCTAAGTATGAACTGTAAGCGTGGAAAATAAAATATGACGGTTAGTATGCAGCAGGAACTAAATAAAACATAGTGTAAAGATGGTAGGACACCTTTATTATTCCTGCGCGAAGCGGCATGAGGTAAGGTTTCGGCTCCGTTTTTCTTGTTATTTTTATTTTCTGTGTCACGATTTTGCATGCAAAAGTATGCACGTATATTTTAACTTTACACTTCCGGTTAAGTGACTTCCGGATACTCTCACTTCCGGCAAAACAGCGTCACTGAAGTGTCACGACAGCGTCTCCTACATCCCTACTTGCATTACTAGTGTTCACGTCAGGTATATATAAGATGTAGACGAATCAGTGGCTTCATTGTGGTACAGTCATCATTTACCAAACAATCAATAGTAAACAACATGGTTTGCAGGAACGATGACTGAATGAAAGGAGTAGCTCTTCTCATATCGGACATATTCTTATCTTGTTTAAAATATATCATAAAACTTTCTTACGCATGCGCATGAGTATAGACTGCTGGAAGCCTCTTGTTTATGAAAACATACACTCCACTCGTATGCATCACGTAGACTCTTATGTACAAACGTAGCGGCCAGTGCCATGGTAACCACAATTCTTTGGCAATCATAAACATAGGCCAGCGCCATTCTTATCTGTACAACTAGGCCAGTGCCCAATGAGTATAAGCAAACGTAACGGCCAGTGTCATTCGTTATCACAATGCTTTGGCAATCATAAACATAGGCCAGCGCCATCCCTATACAAGTAGGCCGGTGCCCAACGAGTATAAACATACAATAATATAGGCCAGTGCCTATGTATGTATTTTTAAGGTCCTGCGCAGTTCTTATAAATCGGCTCTACCGGTGTATTGCAAACACGGATGGCGTAACAATAGTGAATCAGCCGGTGACAGCCAGCGAAATTGGGATCTTTATTTGAAGTGTATGGCGAACTATCAATTAACTAAATATAGAAACTAATGAAAACGAGACCGTACGGCCAAAATTTTCCGGAAAATAATTTAGGAACCCGACAGAGAATTCGAGTTTTTCTCCCCTGTTCCAAAATTATATTCCCTATGAAAAGTCTATAATCAACAAATCAACTATAACTTCTGCAAAGCAAAGGCCAAAAGCTAGCCGAACGCCTAGTCCGGTAGCAGATAGAGGGTACTCAAGTCCGATTTTTAGAAAACAATTTTTCTATCACTCTTACATGCTTCTGTTACGCACAAAACACTGTGGAATTCCTTATCTAACTTCATTCTACTCGTTACTAACCAGTTTTGCACCATTAAGCCACATAATAGTTTTCTGCGCATGTCACAAACACAGTGGCCGCTTTGTTACAACCCAATCAAATAGACTACTTCTTCCGGAAAATCTCCCTGTTTGAGGAAAAAAATGTACTATTTAAATATAAAACTACCTGGTCTCACTAACTATTCACTTGTACATGTTTCTTGTCTATCTGTACTCTCGGGGGTGTCTTCAGTTGTACAGCAAGATCCATCGACTCAGCCTCTTCACATCAAGGTCTAGTATCGAACGGAGCTTCAATTCAGCGTTTCTAATAAGCCATGGAAAAATATAGGTGTAAAGGCATGAACAACAAACAGGCATATAAAAGCGGTTCTCCTTTCCTCTTATGAAACAAAGTGGTTCATTCCACATCGCCCTCTGTCTCCGAGTCGTCATCCGAGTCACCGAGGTGCTGCACGGCCATAGTGTGCGGGTTCCCACATGTATATCGTCTGCCATACACGAGCACGATTCCGTACATGAGAGACCAATATCGGAACAGGAATGGTTCCCTTGCCAGTGACTTGTTGCATTTACAAGTCGTCAGCTCGACAAGGCTCTTTGGGGCTGGATCATTTGTCATGTAGACTGGTTTCAACTGCTCCTCGTTCACTTCCCAACCATGACCAATTGTGTTATCCACTGGATAGTGATTTATCCGATAGATAGCGCTATTCACCTTTTGAACAACCGGGGCCTGGGCCCTCCAAATCCTGCATGGCGTCTAATGGGCATCTCCAGACATAGGTTTGGTAACACACCATCTGTGGTATCTTGGGTGAACGGGTCAACCATCAAGCCACTGGTAAAGCAGGTCAGGAGCTTCTGGACGTCATGCTCGTCTCACTTTATTCTCCTCGGCTTTCCTTGTGGGTCGCGTGGTCACCTCCTTGAAGCTCGTACATCTGCTTCAGTGTGGACGTAATGGACGCGCGCTCGTGAACTGTCAGAATCCATCTGCTCAATGCTGCCTGGTTTTGCGATATTCCAACTATACCTCCCTCAGACTTAGAATCAGCATTGATCGACTGTTCTAGAGCCATATCCGTCCAAACTTGTGCGTAAGGGTGAGAAGAGCGGCTAACAGCATGCCTACCGGATGTAAACTCCTTTTGCACTTGTGGGTGCGCTGCCTCTGAGTTCTTAATGTCTGCGAGATATACTGGTAGCCATCTGGAGTAGTTCGGCGATCCATTGCAAAGAAGTGGGGAATCATAGCTGTCGCAGCGGTTAGGTGAAGACTCCAGTCGGCTGTTCTTTCTGCCTTGATAAACTGAAGCAAAATGTTCACCATGCACAAGTACTCTTCCCAAAACCTGAACATCTTCGAGGAACTTCGGCTTTTCTTGAAATCTTCAAACAAGGTCATCGCATCTGCGTGGTCTGCTTCAAGCTCCTGGAAACACTTGCGAACGCCTTCATTCTTCTCTACGTCGCTGACACACTCTGATTCTCTGCGCAAGCTCGTCCTCCTTCAGGCTGATCTCTCCATCATAGCAGCTCCGGTACCAGTGCAGAAACGCTTGCCACATTAGACGGAACAATGCTTCCATCGCAAGCTTGTGCAAAACAAGTTTTTCCTAACCTAGCCATACAAAAAAGTATCTATTTCCACAGGTAATTCCCTTAAAACAAAATCCCCAAAACATATGAAAAGGATAGGCAAAGTGAAGAGAATCGTATATATTACAGTGACAACAGAGATCTGTCCATGGAGGCCGCCATGTTGGTTGTGATGTCATAACCTTGTTTTCAAGTTCACAGAAACGAGGCAGGTATGCAAAATCGGCATTGTGATATTGACTTAATCAGTTTCAAGGGGAAGAGATAAATGGGGTGTTACTAAATACATACTATCTTATTACATTGGGATAAATTCTGAGTGGGTTTAACATGTTTATTTTATATCTGTCTTGGCAACTCGAGGAATTGCTTGCTTTCAATAGGGCTTTCCGATTTAGCGGAAAATCAGGCCGATTTTCCGCTCCTTTTAAGTGACGCGTGCACAAAATATTTAACTGACCGACATTCATTTGAATGTGAACTTGGTAATTCTTTTATAGATTTTGGTAGATCGCAGACATGGTAAACAAATTGCTCCATAGCCTTTTTGCTAGTGTTCTTTCGTTTGTGAATCTTCATGCACAACCAGTGAATAAAATTCACACACGCTTATTACGTAGTAATTTTTATTTGGTTAAATTGAACTTAATTTCTTAACCTACGCAAAACATTTTTTCGTCTGTTTGAAAGAAAGCCACATGTAGAAACAACAAATGGTAGAAAGAGCCTTTTGTGCCTAAATACAGAACTGATAGAGGCATAGACTTTTTGAAAACCTATACAATGTTCTATTTGCATTCGGATGGAGCGTAATCTTCGATTTGCCTGCCTCTGTCTTCGATTGTGGACTATTCGTCGGGCACAATTAATGGCTGTCTTGCATTGCGGCATAGCCACCATCTGCAATTAGTCGTGCTCGTCTTGGCAAATCTCGAGCCATATTACGGCCAATACGCGGAAGGGTTTGGTAGCACTGCGCATCATTCATATGACCAGGAAACCTACATGCACAAAATCAGTACATATGTCAAGCCATATGGCATTAAAGGCAAGTAAAGAACTTTCGATTACAATATTTCATTTACCCTGTGAAAAGTAACACGATAAGACCATCAGCATCTACTACGAGTTGTGTTGACATGAAATGGCATCGTTTATCCCCACGATAGAACTCTGCCTGTTCAGGACCTGAAGGTCGATTCATTCGATGGATTGTACCATCTATCATTCCGACAGCATTTGGAAAACAATAGAAAGTATTCAATAACTCTCGCCACTTTCGCAAACTATGCCAAGTGATGTAATGTCTGTAATTTACAAATAGAACTGGGACGATATGGTAAATTTCTCCTGCGACGGTACTTTTTGAAATCTGAAACATATGTGCTAGAACATGCAATTTTAAGTACTGTCGCAACCAAATTATGACCAGAATGACTCTATTGCGAACGTTGAGAATACAGCGGCGTCTCCTGTCCGTTCTTGGGGCACGGGGCAGGTGTCTCGGCGCAGGAACATCATGATAGACCCTGTCCACCATGGCTTCTGCCATCTCGGGAGTCTCACCCGTCATGTACCAAAATATGATGGGATTCAACTCTAGTATTTGCCATACATCTCTCCCTCTGTTGCGTTGACCTCTAAAGTTTGGAAAGAGCTGATTCATCAGTGTTCCGCTTCTATCAGTGTTTACGAGAATCGTCAAAGTTACCAACAAATAGTTGATACTAAGGGTAAAAAAATGCGGTAGAGGTAAAAATTGTGGCGCAACTTGATTCAAATGGAGGACCTCATTTGCCATGAATAGCAAAGAAATCAGTGCCAAACTGATATATAGTAAAAAGGTGGGTGGTGGAGGTGGATAGTCCGGCATATTTGCATATGTACCAAAAAGCGTTATTCTGCAAAACTGCTGGTGTAAAAAGCAAAGACGATGTTAAAAATTATCATTTTAAACGTTGAATAAAACATAATTATGGGATTTTTGTATGAGGCGCGAGTTTTATACAATTTCAAAGACTCCAATCATAATAAAAAAAACAACAACAAAACAAAAGTCTCGTCCAACAGAATTATGAAGCATTGGCAGGTCCTTTTCGCACGTGTGAATAAAAAGTATTTTTTCCTCACATATCACACTGATGCATGCGTGTGAAAATTAGACACATAGGTGTCAAATTTTCTATTTTTCAGATTTTGGCTTATTTTCGGTCTAAAAACAGAATGCAAATTACTGGAACCCCGCTAGAATCAGACAGCATAAGCGTATTCTGAGAGAATAAATAAAGGGAAAATAGGTGCCGTTTTCGTTTCGGCTCAGTTCGGGATTGAAGAAAGCTTCAAATCTTCCGCCATTCCCGTTTGTTTGTCTGAGTCATGACGTCACTCACGCGCTTCGCTATTATCGACAATTTCTAACAAAACGGTGTGAAAAATTAATTTGGCCTAGGACGGGATACCTTATGAGGCGTTTTCCATGCACATTTTTTGAGTCATTTTGGACGTTTAGATGGATTTCAAAGACAATATTTTTCTCAAAGCGGCATTTACGGGCGAAATAGAAAGTCGGACCCAAAGCTTTAATAATGCGTCGAAACAAAAGGCGCCAACAAAACGCAAGAAACAAACGAAGCACAAGTACAGTGAGTTGGAAGATTTAATAATCGTAAAAGCAGTAGAGATGAAAGGGCGAGACTGGAGAGCGGTCCTGACCTTTATGAAGCAAAACAGCGCGATTCTCGGAAAAGATGGTGAATTCTACGAAACATGTGAGGTTGGGGACCGTGGAATGCAGGACCGCCTTCGAAAACGGGTTTCCTTACTCCTCAAGAAAAGGAAAAGTAAGTATGCTTAGACACTTCACAATGTATATTCTATCAAATTCAGTATTTCAGAGTCTGCGAGAAAGAAATGGTATGTTTACAGCGGCAGTTTACACAGGCAATATGCCGCGAAAGACAATGGCATTGTGGGCGATGTTTTGTCTCCGCCAAGTTGCAGCGATTTTTGATCATGTTTGAAACTTACACTAAATCGCCAGTGAATGTCTATTAATTATTTCTTTGTGATAGGACAAATTCAACGCGCACTGCGCTCGACGATGAGTTCTCAACTGAACCTGGAACACTGGAGCCAGCATCCGCAGCAACACAGGAGCATTCCAACGATGGGTCCACAACGGAAGATGGTTGTGTTGAGGAAGAAATGACGAGCATTTGTCGCAAAATTAATCAGCGCGACAATAGATACAGGATGGATGCTGCTGAAGGTTTAAAAAGTATTGAGACAGGAGCCGTCGTGATAGAGAAAATAAAACACAAGTCTAAGGAGGAAAAAGGAAACAAAAGGTAAGTTTTAAACGCGCTCGATTTCAGTAATAGATCGCGGGAATTGTGTCAGTGCAGTATTTATATTTCGAAAGGCCAAGTTGCATAACTCTCGTTAACTTTCTGGTTAAAATGTTTAACCGAAATCGATTTTTATTAGCAGTAGTTATAGCAGTCTTATTTCGAAAACTGAGCGACTTCGGTACGAGTTTGAGTCAGACTGCGACTTTGTATTTAAAAAGTGTGATAACCTAAGAGGCCCGCCAAATAATCAGACATGGAATATACTGGATATATTTTCAAAGTTTCTCCATTCTGTTTTTACACTTTTATCTTTAGAAAGAAGAGACGTAAGGACACATCTACCACGTCACAGAAGTTAAGCCAACTGGTGGACCAGCTGCCCCAATTTTTAACAAATGCCAATAAGGCGGCAGAAGCACATACCCAAGCGCTGGCAAAATGGGAGAAGAAGTTCGGTCTAGATGACTCGTCTTCAAGTGATTAATTATGTACCGATTTTTTTCAATTTTGAAATAAAGTTTGTTTTTTGTATGTTCGGTCATAATTTTCTCGCTTTAATCGCTACTCGCTTGTCTCGCGCTTGCCTGATAAACACCAAAACATAACGGCAGCCCTGTTCTGCAACTGTTGGAATGAGCTATAGGATACGTGAATTTCGACTAAATAAAAACAAATTACACTATAAATAAAGACTTTATTCCACTTTCGGACCAAGGTTATGTTGAACTGAAAAATCCTCGACGCTAAACTTAATTTAATTTAAATTCCCTTGCCCACTTACGTATGTCTACACGTGGCTAAACTAATCTGCATTGTTTTGGTGCTATTTTTTTACAACCACTGGGTAGGAAAAACTTCATGCGTATCGTTCGAACCTCGTGTGATCCGAAGATGGCCATTTTCTTTCGTTTATACTTTTTACCATTCCTTTCTAACTGCCCGGGTTTATTTTGTTGGATTAAACTTACTGTCGCTTCGTTGATTGCTGTTTACTGCCCATTACGCAAATAATTAAAATCCCTCTGTCCCATATCCCTTCTTCAACCATTCAATTTCAAGTGGCTGATGACAGATGACCCGTAATAGGCCAATCAGAATACGTGACCTTGAAAGCCCTTCTCCCAGCTCACGCTGTTTGGAATGTTGGTTACGACAACAATAAACTGCAAAGTTTCGTGAAAATGGGTAAACGCGGCTATTGTTCTATAAAGGTATAAAAAAACAATAACTTCCACTTCCGCAGATTTTCCGCTAAATCGGAAAGCCCTAATAAAATTGTTCGGGCTTCAATGGGTCGAGCCTTCATTGTTTTTTTAATTGTGTTCTTTAACATTTACAGTGTCGTTTGTTACGTTTTCTATCGGGAAGCAAAGGAAGAAGTATTTGACAACTACATAAGAGTTTGTAACATGCGCAAAAGACTATTATGTGGCTTAATAGTGCTAAACTGGTTTGCAAGGAGTAGAACGAAGTTTGATAAGGAATTCTACAGTGTTTTGTGCGTCACAGAAGGGTATGTACTTGGTGTATCTCTTATTATTTTGTATTTAAACACTTAGTTTTTATTTCAGTAGAAAAAGAAGATAACAACAGCACTGAATGGGGAATCGAACCCGGGCCGCATGATCTACTCCATGCACACTATCCACTGTACCACCGAGGACTAGCTGCCAGAAATTGTAATTTTTAAGGGATATAAGATAATATGCTGCCAGCCCAGACCATATATCAGAACTAACCCTTTCGATACACTGGAAATACTGGAATCAGTGCGTAACCCTAAATACTAAAATCAGTGCTTCAACCCTAGATACTGTAATCCGACCCTAAATTACACTGCAATATATCTAAATACATTACAATAAGGGATACATGAAGTACCATACATTATGTTCAGGGATACACCAAGTACCTAGGCACAGAAGCATGTAAGAGTGATAGAAAAATTGTTTACCAAAAAATCAGACTTGGGTATCCTGTGGTTTTTAAGCTGAATAAAAACACCCTCTTAACTCGGGACCTATACCACAATTCAACTCTACTACCTACCGAGCAGTGTTCAGGGCATCAAGTTCTACCAATATCAACTATCAAACTTTTCTACCTCGTGGGTTGAACGAAACCCCTATTTTTCGGGATCAGCTACCGGACTAAAAAGAAAACAACAGTTGCGACTGCGAACTGCAAATATAAATAATGAAGAACCCTAGGCACTAAATACACCAGGGGCACCGAAAAATAAATAAATATACCGCTAGACACGCTAGGGGCACAGCCTTGAAGCCTTCGAACAAAAATGAAATCAACACCAGAAGAACCCGGATTCCAAAATCTAGAAACATAACACGGAAATTTAAAATAATTAGCAAAGTTATCAATAGTATGGGGCACCCACAAACTGTCCAGTTGAGCAAAAAATTTGTTAGAAATAGCCAGTCATCTGTATCAGTGAAGGGGGCAATAAAAGCAGCTATTTCTGTTTCGGTACGAGGGATCCATTATATATCCAGATGGATTTTATGTGTAATGCAAATTCGAAAACCCCTGATAGCAATACAACATAAATCCATTTTATACCGCCAACGTCAACAATTCTTGCGGCGGGTTAGTTGTCAGTGAACCATTTCACATAAGAACCACTCAATAGAGAGTAAAATGACCTAAGTGCGAATTCAATAGCGGATAAAGTTCTCTCCATGTAGAACCTCTATAATGTTAGCCAACGTTGGAAATAATATTCATCCTTTTGGGTCATGTGCGCCCCGAACCCGAACGCAGAAGCATTAGAGAAAACAAAACAATTTGGTGGAGTTTAACACTAAAACAGTATATATAATATAAGCATAAGCCAAAAATTTGGTTCCAAAAGTAAATATCCTTTCAAGAACACTCATCTTAGTCATAAATCTGCTAATGTTACCCACAACTGCACCCACAGAAATAATCTTCCCGACAAATTAAAGAGGCATTGTCATGCAGATTTTACTGTGTTTAGGTCAAAATATACTTATAAAAGTACCCTTGCTCAAACATAAAATTGCTTTAGAACACCAAGAAGATACTATCAAGCGATTTCTTCAAGGAATGAACAAACCATAATTAGTTTTTCTGCGATTTTTCCACGACAGTTGCGAGGAACTTGAAAAAAAAATGGCCAATAAGTTGCAATCCATTTCCATCCTGGCCATCCTAGTCAAATATTACGAATGCTTGCTTGTGTGCATTGGTCGAGTATTTGTTAACAAAACTGGACCATAATTTGTAGGCTTTTATAGAAACAAATTTGTTTTTTGGCTTTTCAAAGCGATACTAAAAACAGGTGACAATGTCCCTATAAGTCAACTACCTAGCAGAACTGACCTGAAACTTAGAAATAATGATACATCGAGATCAAAATATGACCAAATATATACAACTCCATCTACGATCGGTAATCTGAACGGTCGCATGGTTAGAAATCCAAAATTGACCCAGCCGTTCAATAAGTTGACAAGACGCCTTTAAAACGAACGTAAACATAAAAGATTCCCTTTCGAAAAAGCTAAGCCGGAGTAATTTTCCAATCCTCATACTTAGTGCGTTTTATGCGTCAGACATGCATATATATACAAATCAAGTCATAGGTCTTTGCCAAAGGTTGGATTGAAACGGATAAAAGAGTGACAAAATGTGGCGGCGAGTAGAGTTCGATAACACGGCCAGCCTTCCGTCCATCATTGTTTTGCTAGCAAACTCATTGTGCAATCTAGCAGACTCATTGTTAGGGAGCTTAAAAGAAGGGTAACTTACAGCCGTCTCTAATGATATCTAATATAAGACTTGATGCACCGATATGTTCAAAAAAGTTAATGTTCCTCTAAATAATAAGTGAGGGTGGGAGAGCGGTAATATGATACGTTGTAAACTCGATTAGTTCTGCGAGAGAGAGAGAGAGAGAGAGAGAGAGAGAGAGAGAGAGAGAGAGAGAGAGAGAGAGAGAGAGAGAGAGAGAGAGAGAGAGAGAGAGAGAGAGAGAGAGAGAGAGAGAGAGAGAGAGAGAGAGAGAGAGAGAGAGAGAGAGAGAGAGAGAGAGAGAGAGAGAGAGAGAGAGAGAGAGAGAGAGAGAGAGAGAGAGAGAGAGAGAGAGAGAGAGAGAGAGAGAGAGAGAGAGAGAGAGAGAGAGAGAGAGAGAGAGAGAGAGAGAGAGAGAGAGAGAGAGAGAGAGAGAGAGAGAGAGAGAGAGAGAGAGAGAGAGAGAGAGAGAGAGAGAGAGAGAGAGAGAGAGAGAGAGAGAGAGAGAGAGAGAGAGAGAGAGAGAGAGAGAGAGAGAGAGAGAGAGAGAGAGGAGAGAGAGAGAGAGAGAGAGAGAGAGAGAGAGAGAGAGAGAGACAGAGAGAGAGAGAGAGAGAGAGAGAGAGAGAGAGAGAGAGAGAGAGAGAGAGAGAGAGAGAGAGAGAGAGAGAGAGAGAGAGAGAGAGAGAGAGAGAGAGAGAGAGAGAGAGAGAGAGAGAGAGAGAGAGAGAGAGAGAGAGAGAGAGAGAGAGAGAGAGAGAGAGAGAGAGAGAGAGAGAGAGAGAGAGAGAGAGAGAGAGAGAGAGAGAGAGAGAGAGAGAGAGAGAGAGAGAGAGAGAGAGAGAGAGAGAGAGAGAGAGAGAGAGAGAGAGAGAGAGAGAGAGAGACAGAGAGAGAGAGAGAGAGAGAGAGAGAGAGAGAGAGAGAGAGAGAGAGAGAGAGAGAGAGAGAGAGAGAGAGAGAGAGAGAGAGAGAGAGAGAGAGAGAGAGAGAGAGAGAGAGAGAGAGTCCGATTCAAGTGGGTATTTGCTACGAACAATGGGTATTTGCTACGGTAGCAAATACTCAGTGGGTATTTGCTACCGTAGCAAATACCCACTAGTGAGTATTTGCTACCATAAATGGGTATTTGCTACCGTAGCAAATACCCACTGAGTATTTGCTACCCTCGAATGGGTATTTCCTACGGTAGCAAATACCCAATGTGAATGTTGCCTAATACAAAGTCTCTTAATAACCAACATACAGACAGCCACATCGTTTCATAGTATTTTTTCCTATTTACGATGTATTTTTTTCTTTTGGTTGTGACTGTGTGCCTGTTTCTATACATTGTATACTGAGGAGCTGTTATAAACTCGTGTATTCCGGTGAACGCGATGTATTGTAATTTCTTGGCATTATTACATTATTTGACATTCTTTGCAAAAAAAAACCGTTTAGAAAGTAAAAATAAATATGATGCAAGGCAACCTATTAAGTCGCTAAATCCTGGCGATAACATGCGCGCCCGACCAGATTAAATGCAAAGAAAATTGTGGCCGATACTCGCAAACTGTCTGGTCTTAGACAGCTCAGTGCTCTAAAATGAGTTCAAAGAAAGTCAACATTTTTGCCTTACAATATTTTTGAACCACATCTACAACAAACTTCGTTGCGAACGGCGGAAGACAAACCTAAAAAAACAATCGAAAAAAAATTGCAAAAAGCTTGCAATTTTCGACAGCAAAACATGGAAATGCGTACTTAACGTTCTTAACAGTGAACGTATATTTTGCTGTGACAAACAACTAAGGGTGCAAAAACGTGCATTTACTAGTAAAATCTGATGTTTCAGTTGTTGATACGATGAGGTGCAATTTCTTCAGGCTTCCAAACAAACACTATCAAAAGAAAACACACTAAAGATTGGCACTGCGATGTTCGCAAAGAGTAATTATTCTTTTGTTTCGGGCAAGTTTATTTAAAAAGGGTACAAATTGTCGCAACTGTGTCCGGGATTAATATATTAAAAAGACTTACATTTTCTAAGCTAAGTATTGTTCGTATGAAGTGACTATAAAGACTGGTCAAGTACAAGCGCAAGCATAAGCCCAAGCAAAAGAGTTCTGCGTAAGGGACAACGATCGCAAGAACAAGCACATTCAAGCACAAGAACGCAAACTATTTTATTATAATTGTACATGTTTAAACCAGGTTTTTGTGCATTTGACCGACAGAAAACATAAATCTATTTGTTTTACTCATTGACTGAAAGCTCTAATAATTCTGAAAGTGAAACGAACAATTTTCACGGCAACGACGTTTTTAACAAGCAAAATTCGAAAAATCAAGGCAAGAAACTAACTACATGAATAAAATAAAATGTTAAATCATAGCCTTTCAGGGGTATACATAGCCTTACAGGGGCATACATAGCCATACACAGGCATACATAGCCTTACAGGGGCATACATAGCCTTACACAGACATACATAGCCTTACACAAGCATACATAGCCTTACACAGGCATACATAGCCTTACAGGGACATACATAGCCATACACAAGCATACATAGCCATACACAGGCATACATAGCCTTACACAGGCATATATAGCCTTACACAGGCATACATAGCTCTACACAGGCATTCATAGCCTTACACAGGCATACATTGCCATACACAGGCATACATAGCCTCACACAGGCATACATAGCCATACACAGGCATACATAGCCTTACACAGGCATACATAGCCTTACACAGGCATACATAGCCTTACACAGGCATGCATAGCCCTAGACAGACAAACATAGCCGTACGTACACAGGCATATATAGTCATACACAGGCATGCATAGCCCTAGACAGGCAAACATAGCCGTACGTAGCCATTCACGGGTATACATAGCCCTACATAACCCCACACAGGCATACATAGCTCTACACAGGCATTCATAGCCTCACACAGGCATACATAGCCTTACAGGGGCATACATAGCCTTACACAGGCATACATTGCCATACACAGGCATACATAGCCTCACACAGGCATACATAGCCATACACAGGCATACATAGCCTTACACAGGCATACATAGCCTTACACAGGCATACATAGCCTTACACAGGCATACATAGCCTTACAGGGACATACATAGTCTTACACAGGCATACATAGCGTTACAGGGGCATACATAGCCTTACACTGGCATATATAGCCTTACACAGGCATACATAGCGTTACAGGGGCATACATAGCCTTACACAGGCATACATAGCCTTACAGGGGCATACATAGCCTTACACAGGCATACATAGCCATACACAGGCATACATAGCCTTACACAGGCATACATAGCCTTACAGGGGCATACATAGCCTTACACAGACATACATAGCCTTACACAAGCATACATAGCCTTACACAGGCATACATAGCCTTACAGGGACATACATAGCCATACACAAGCATACATAGCCTTACAGGGGCATACATGGCCTTACACAGTCATACACAGCCTTACACAGGCATACATAGCCGTACACAGGCATACATAGCTTTACAGGGGCATACATAGCCTTACACAGGCATACATAGCCATACACAGGCATACATAGCCTTACACAGGCATACATAGCCTTACATAGACATACATAGCCTTACACAAGCATACATAGCCTTACACAGGCATACATAGCCTTACAGGGACATACATAGCCATACACAAGCATACATAGCCATACACAGGCATACATAGCTTTACACAGGCATATATAGCCTTACACAGGCATACATAGCTCTACATAGGCATTCATAGCCTTACACAGGCATACATAGCCTAACACAAGCATACATAGCCATGCACAGGCATACATAACCTTACACAGGCCTACATAGCCTTACAGGTGCATACATAGCCTTACACAGTCATCCATAGCCATATACAGGCATACATAGCCTTACACAGGCATATATAGCCTTACACAGGCATACATAGCTCTACACAGGCATTCATAGCCTTACACAGGCATACATAGCCTTACAGGGGCATACATAGCCTTACACGGGCATAAATAGCCTTACACAGGCATACATAGCCATACACAGACATACATAGCTCTACACAGGCATTCATAGCCTTACACAGGCATACATAGCCTTACAGGGGCATACATAGCCTTACACGGGCATAAATAGCCTTACACAGGCATACATAGCCATACACAGACATACATAGCCTTACACAGGCATACATAGCCTTACAGGGACATACATAGCCTTACACAGGCATACCTAGCCATGCACAGGCATACATAGCCTTATACAGGCAAACATAGCCTTACAGAGGCATACATAGCCTTACACAGGTATACATAGCCATACACAGGCATACATAGCCTTACACAGGCATACATAGCCTTACAGGGGCATACATAGCCTTACATAGGGCATACATAGCCTTACACAGGCATACATAGCCTCACACAGGCATACATAGCCTTACCACAGGCATACATAGCCTTACACAGGCATATATAGCCATACACAGGCATACAAAGCCCTACACACGCGTACACAGCCTTACACAGACCTACATAGCCTTACACAGGCATATATAGCCATACACAGGCATACATAGCCTTACACAGGCATACATAGCCTTATACAGGCATACATAGCCATACACAGGCATACATTGCCATACACAGTCATACATAGCCGCACATGTGGATCAGTGAGAAAATTGTTTGATGGCAAACCATTGATTGACTAGACTACCATGTATGTAGGCCTGTGCATGTGTATGTAGGGCTGTTTATTGCTATGAATGGATATTTGGGCCTATATGTATGGCTGTGTATGGCAGTGTAGGGATATGTATGCTTATGTAAGGCTGTGTAGGGCTATGTATGCCTGTGTAGAGCTATGTATGGCTATATAGGGCTATGTATAGCTGTGTAGGGCTGTGTAACGACAACAACAACAACAACAAAATAGCTTTATTTGCATGACCATAAAATTCATACAGTATTGTGAAAGCTTAAAAAAATTAAGAAACTACAATAAGAAAATGAAGAAAGCAAAACTACAATTAAGTGACATCGGTTTCAGTCGATAACAGATTATTGCGGAAATGTAAGCATGAACAGATAAATTTCATAATTTGAATATTAACAAAATAATTTGGGGAGTTTATTGATGTTTTGGTCGCTTTTATAGGAGATTGTTAATTGATATTAACAAAAAGTCGAATTTCTTAGAATGTTGAATAGTATGTTGCCAATATAGAATATACTTTTGTTGCATTAAGTCTACATAGTATTTGATCTTAGCGTCAGTCAATCAAGCATATTATAAAATTCGGACATCCTCATAAGATTAGAGTAGAAACTATTTTTACCGGAGTAATGAAGATCTGCCGACATTTAATAGATCTGTTTAACAACAGAGTTATTGTCCTTATTTTCAAGATATAAGGTGTAATTAATTACTTTCTTATTAATGGCTACAATAAGAGGAAACCTTCCATGTTCAGCTTTACATGCCACATTTGATGCCTTATTGCTTACTTCTAAATAACGTTTGCAGAATTGTAGATGAACTTTTTAAATTTGTGAACTGTCCCAAGACTTAGAATCAGGTTTTGTGTATACACCCAGATTTTGCTGTTATATGTCAAAATTGGAGAGATCATTGTGTCGAAGATTTTACTTGCAAGGAATGGCGATAATTTGTTGACAAATGTATGTTTTCTGAGACTGAAAAGAGCGTGAAGAGCCTTCTCTTTCAACTGATCATCAGCGCCATTGAGAAGTTACCCGTTGAAGAGATCGTGAGTGTTCCTAGATAAGTGTAGTTTTGATTCCCGGCCTAAGTAAGTAAGTAAGTTGAGCGATTTCAATAATTTCATTGTCAGTATGAAAACTGGACTCAATACATTTCTTTGCGCGTTTGTGAAAAATCGTAACTTTTTTTTAGGATTGATACTTAACATCCACGAATTGTAATAGGAAGATCCAAATCAAGGCAGTTTTGCAATCCTGTTTTAGATCTTGACAGTATGACCAAATCTTCCGCGTATAAAAGTGAATTTAATTTTGTGCCATTTGGTAGAACGAAAGGATCAGATAATAATAAACCCTCAACGTCCACAAATACAGAAACAAATGCGCCCAAACCCCGTAAGAGGAGTCTCAAAACATGCAACAAGTGTGGACGAAGTGTTCAAAATCATAGCCGCCATCAGAAGGAGGTGCATAAGATGACAAAGATGAAAAGAAAACTCAATGCTTATTTCACTGGCGAGAAGAAGACACCTAGCCGACGGGTGAAATTTTGTCCCTTATCTCCATGTAAGGGACAAAAAACACCTATATTCCAGTTGCATAAGCATCTTCAAACAAGAATACACAAGCATCAATCGCAAAAGTGAATTCCTACCTTAAGCGCCAAAGAAAAAGCAATCAAGAAAGAAAATCAAATGATGATACGAAGACACAACATTCCAACGAAGATGATAGCAGTCATTCAAACGACGAACAGGCAGGAGAAAGCGAAACGGAAAACGAGATGGCTGGTGAAGACGTAACACACGAGAAAAATGTAGATCACAGCCCAGAAGACAATAGCGGATACAGTGATGTAGAGTATGAAGACTTCAGTGGACTCGTGGAAAGGAAGATAACATCCAGAAGGGCTCGCCGTGAAAGGAAGAAAAGAGCACGAGGCGAGAGAACTCGAAACAATATGGACAGTGATGCAGAATACGATCAGCTGGCAAGCAGAGTATGGAAGGATCGTGAAGATAGAAGACCTCGTTCTCATGACGACGTTAAAGAAACCCAAGTTAAGAGAATGAAGAAGAGCGACAAGGGTGCAGCTATCGATACAGAATCAGAAGAGAAGAGCAAAGGCAGGGAAATCGAAGACGAAAATGTAGATAGTGATGAAGCGTACAAAGATTTTCTTCACCTAGTGAAAGTTCCTGCACGCAAGGATGTTACTTCCAGTGATAAAGCGAATGATACGATAGTAATTTCCAATAGTGACGTGTCCGGTTCAGATCCAGAGTATGTTTGTGAACGAGAGAGGGATTCGGAAGCAACTAGCCAATCAGGTATAGCGGATGATTCATCTTCTCTCTACACAGAACGCGAGGAACTGCTCACAGGGTTGGTCGAAGTTGTTGGGGCAGAAAAAATTGAAAAGGGTTCATTTCTAGATTGTGGTGAAGCAGCTTGGAGTAGAAAGGTCAAGGAGTTCAAAGATAGAAAAATAAGGGAAGGCCATATATTTAAAACTGTTTTTGAAACAGCTGAAGAATTAAGGCTTGTGTACGAAGACAAAGAAGATAGCGACGATGAGGCATTTCAAGCTATGTTTGATGGGGACGAAAGTGATAATGACGATGCATTAGACACACAGTGGATGCCAAGCGATTGCGAAATGGACGAACAAGAATCTTCCAAGACCGGAACAAAAGAAGGACACAATGACGAAGTGACAGAGAAATTCCTTGTGGATTTTTATAACTGGTTGATTGACGTCGATGGCGGCTACCGTAGTACAAAAATGGCGCAGCAATATCAGTCACAAGTGCAAAGTGTCATCCGCAGGTTGAAATTGGATGAAACGTTCACCAAGGCGGCCCAACCTAAACCACCTGCACTGTATCTCCTATTGCATCCAGGAAGGGACGGAGTTAAGCTATTGAAGACGTGGCTGTCCTATGCTGTGGACAAGTATCAGCCTGGGACTGTAAGATCTTATTTAATGAGTTTACGACTCTTCTATAAATTTCTTACTCAAGAATGCTTATCTGACCTGCCTGATGTTAGCGTGGAGACCCTTAATTCACGCCGAGATTACATGACGTCATGGTCAGCTGCTCAAAAGAAAAAGGTACTAAAGAGGAAGCTTGAGAAATACGACGAGGATTACAGAAAACTCCTCTCGAGCGAAACACTGCACAAGGTCTGCCACGGAAATCAACACGTCAATGCTGTCAAACAGCTTGCTGAAACATCGCAGAAGATAAATAGCGGAAACGATGTCAGCAGAACTCTCAGTGACACGTCACACTGCGAAGTTCGCGACTGGCTAATGACGCGTCTCCTTATTGACAACAGTGGGAGAAGTGGAGTTGCAGCCAACATGACAACGAGCGAATTTCAAAATGCTGTTTACTATCCCGGTACCGAAGAAGACAGTGCAAGGTATAGGATCGATGTCAAAAATCACAAGACAGCTGGGGTGTATGGTGCGGCAAATGTCTGGGTGTATGACAATTTGTATCTTCTGATAGACATGTACTTGAGAACTGTCAGAAGTCAGTTTGTTACAGCAGATTCACGGGTAGATCAAGTATTTGTTTCAAGTAATGGATTGGCACTCACCTCGTCACAAGTCTCTAACTGCATTTGTAGAACATTCCAAAGAGAAGGCATTGACCTTAAAGGGAAAATTTGCACAACAACAATCCGGAAATCACTTGCAACCGGAATGCATGTTCACATGCCTGATCAAAGGGATCATTTGGCCGCCCTTGCACAACACAAGACGCAGACGCAAGCAAGATATTACCGCGTCCATGACAAAGTTAATGAAACTGATTTGGGAAGAAGGGCTGTCAAGAAACTTGTTTCTCTACAGACCGAGGACGTTCTTCAGGCAAAGAAAGAGAACATGACGTCTGCGGCGTGGACCATGGAGGAAACTCAGGAGTTACAGAAACTATTTCAACGAGAACTGGAAACAGGATCCATCAAAGAGCCTGAAGTCAACGAAAAACTGGTGGAAACAAGTATACTCAAAACGCATTCCCCTAAAGCAGTTGTACTTAAGCTACGTCGAATGAGAGAAGAGCACGCGAGAAATTTGGAGCCCCCCACTGAGCAGCTCACAAGCAAAGAAAAAATTCTTAAACTTCCTCAACGTATCGGAATTTCAGAAAGTGACATCGGCAGCGTCGAGCGTCCCGTCTGTGTCAGGAGAATCGTCCAGGTTTTTTAGAAAGTTTACAGATGAACAGACAATACATCTACTCAGTTTGACAAAGGACCTTGTCCAAAATAACACAATAAAGAAGGAAGTGGTTTGGCAGAGGGTAGTTGACGATGCTAGAGCACTGGAGCTTGGTCTGATTACTGGGAATGAAGATGAGGCGCAAATTCATAAAGCCAAGCAGCGCCTCACAGACAAAGTGCGTCAGGAGGCAAACAAAATAAAGAACAAAGTAACAAAAAAAAAGAATTAACAATAATTAATAATACAGCAAAACCGAAAGTAACCTCACTGTTACGCGCGCATGAATCGAGCATCAGGCACCCATCCAGCAAGCACGAATCGGGCCTATTATTATTCAAAAGTTTTGTAAAGGCGCAATGGAAACTACCGTACATGTAAGCATGTATCTGAAATCAATCCAGGCGTGCAGTAGGAAATAAACTATAGGCTTGCATTGAAAGGTGAACTAGGTGTGCTTTAGATACTGAACTAGGCGCGTATTGAAAACTAAACTAGGCGCGCATTGAAAACTTAACTAGGCGCGCATCGGAAACTTAACTAGACGAGTTTTACTTAATGTGCGTTTTCTGTTACCTGATTTTTTTTTTTTGAATTATGTGAAACGTTACCCAGTGATTCAAGCAAACCACGAAACCATGTTATCAGTCATCTTGAATCAAAAGCAAACATAGTAGTTCGTTTAATGATACACTGCAATCCGTCCAAAAGGTAAGTCGAAATTGGTTCCCGAGTAATATTTCTTACATTATTTTTTGACGTTTTGTACGACGTTTTGTAGGAGTTCTTTACGCTTGGCTGAAGGGCAAAAAAGGCGCATTTAGATATGAGGTTATTTTTGGTTGGTACTATAGGATTAAGAACCCCTTTCACTTGCTGGCATATATGAACGAACTTTAACTGCATTAATTTACGCTCAAACTTGTGAATGCCTTGATACTATAAATGTTATCCGCAACTTTTGGTTCCAAGTATTTTTAAAGCGAACGTTCGTAAGTTAAGCATGACATGTATTAATATTTAAACTATAGTGATCACTAATTTAGTAACAAACACGATATATGGAACGTTTAGATCAATTAAAGTTTTAAAGAAATTTAATTACGATCACACCAGATTAGCAATTTGATTAGATTTTTCGTATCAGCTTTTAAATCTCACTAGCATTTCTGAATGACAATATGTTAATATTGTTAACAAAGGTGAAATGCTCATTTCATTAGTTATATAATTGGATATTTTATCGTCTGCGTTTGGGTTTCTATTACAGGCATAGTCCTCATCTACTATTGATTATGTTAAAGGATCAGAATTGACCATTATGCTCCGCACGCTTCTGTTAATTGTTACTAAACCGTGGGTAAAAACACATTACTGTCACAGACTGATACTGCTTACACGGGATCGAAGCCTCTATTGTTTTTGGCACGCTGTGCATAATGGTCACTACTGAGTCTTAAAGGAACACTTTGTGTCAATGGCGTCATGAACGAACGGTCCCAAAAAATAGCATGAAGCACAATTTAATTGTAACCCTTTTACTCCGAAGAACGAGCAAGATCAAACTGGAAAACTAACTGAAAATCTCAAGGCTACACGAAAGCAAAGTTGATAAATTTCAATTGAATAGTCACACGTGAGGTTCTAATGTTAGAATCACACTACTGAATAAACATGAAATGTTCTGCTCGATAGCTTTCGTTTGACATTAAGGAGTAATAGTTGTAAAATGGCAGGATCTGACTTTTAACTGAGAATGAAAAAGGTTAGGATTTTCTTCGACAATGTTCAGTATTTTTTCGGCTTCCATTTTATTCCCATAAAATATTTATTAATTTATTGAAATCACAGAAAGATTTGACGATAATAATGTACGATTGCAGTTACTTAATAAACTCATTGTTGATGTTGTTATTGCTGTGATGATATGAGACTATCTCTTCAGAAACCTAACTTCGGGGAAGGTCAGGTCAGGTCAGGATAACGTGGCGGTCAAACTTCTGGCAAGAGTGCAGTCCCTTCCAAAATAGTGCCGACCAATTTACAGATGACAAAAAGGATAAGGAACACCCAGGCCTTATTTAATAAGCCATGAGGTGCAAATGCCCCTTACCAAGCTGGCGAAATTACGTTAACTTGGTGGTGAATCGTGTGTGTCTTAATGATTCTAGTAACAATGTCGGCTTAAGTCTCGGTCCCTAGTAGGTACAACTTGCAGGAATGGTCGAGGTGTACAGCCTTGAAACGGACAGCCCTTTGTCTACCCCACCCTGTAAAAATTCCCCTGATTGCGTAATTTAAGCATCCTTGACTTTACTTCCAGAAAAGACGCCTTTCATTGAAAGGTACGCTTTCTACGTTCATTTCCGTAGATAAGTTACTAATGATATCGAGCACAAGTTGTATACACCATAATTTCAAATAGGTTGTTCGGTAAATTCATACATATACATACATATTTCTATAGTATCACGTGTTTTTACATATACGATTAAAGGAAACCTACACTGTTGCAACAGATTGACCTTAAATTGTTGGTTAAAAAGTCTAAATTCCATTTATTTTTTATAACAAGTGGAAAGAAAAGTCTAGTGTACAAAATATTGGATATGAATCGCTATTTTCGCTTTTATATTTCCCATGCGTCGCCATTTTGAATTTTTGACGTACCTTGCTTGGTTGCCGCTATTATTATGAATCAAAGCTCTTTTGCCGGTCTGCAACAATTGGCCTACCAAGATACGTCATAAAAATTCAAAATTCTTTCCACTCATTTTGTAATAACAGAGGAGCTCGAGATTCCCTTTAATAAAGATATCAGTCTTTATAAGACTTGTTGTTCTACATGCTTTTTGTCATCAGTTTTTATTCTTTCATGCACACCTTTATAAGGAAATTAAATAATACTTCATTTATTATCGGACCAACGTTAAAAGAAACTTGAATACAAACGCTCTTCATATTTCTAATTCATTAGTTATCTTTCCATTTAAGCATAATTTTGCTGCTTCTTATAGCTACTAGAGGTAAAAACTTCAAAACCTCACGGTTCCCTTAACCTTAGGCTCAAACAAAAGGTCTATTTCCTTTCTCCCCTTTTTATAATGTATAATGTATTTAACATCACTTTTGTAATTCATATTGCGAGCCAAAAAAAGATTGTTGTTGTTCTTGTTGTTATAAATTAATACGAATTTTCCTTGAGAATAGTAACTGCGAAAGTTTATTCCATAGCAACTGCCACTAACCTCAAAAGCGTTTTGTTAAGGGGAAAGAGTACTTATAAAAAGGCCTTGGATTTGTTTGAATGCGCATATAGCTGGGTCTATGTTAAAGGATTTTGGGGACCCATGTGGTTTTCTAACTGAACCGATGGCCAGGCTAAATGTATACGAAAGAGGGGGAGGGGATTAAATAAATCAGTGTTCAGTTTGAGCTTGTTACCAGTCCTTCTCAGTTGTTTTCACCTGAAGCCCCAAGGAAAATATACTCTCTGCTTCATGTCAACAGCAATGCAAAATAACTTAATAGCTTTTATTAAATTAACCATATTTCAGCTTTAATTAGGTAAAAATTTAGTTAAATGTTAAGCAGTTTAAATTAATATCAAGAGGGGAATTTCCTCTCCATCTAAGACATCTAAAGTACTCATAGTCAAGTCTCTACCCTAGGAAACTAGCTATGGTTCACAAAAATGGACCTAATTGCATTGGCTTTATTATATATATCAAACTAAGATGCTCCCACGATTTAGCGAACATAAACATAACAAAAATCTCGCTCCATTGCTTCTATTGGAGCAATACATCAGGAGTTTAGACAGACTTAATAATCCCTTCAAAATTGCATGTTAACGCTTTCTTTACCAGAGAGGCGTTCTATATTATTGTTTGGCACACGCATAGGATCAAAGAAATACACAGTTGGTGCTTCATGACCTTTTACTTGGCCAAATAATACGTTTACTGAGCAAAAAGTTAAAAATGGGTATTTGCTACGTAAAGTGGGTTTTTGCTACGAAATGACTTTTTGGAATAAAAACTCTAAAATGCAAGATATAAATGAAAAAACTGGTTAAAGCTGTTGTTTTTACTAAGCACGGTACTTTCGTGAAGAAACAACATGTTTAATGTACAAAGAAATGGTTTTAGAAAGCAAATGGTTTTTAGACATGTCTAAAAAATCTGGAGATGTTAGGTGGTGTTGGAAACGTACCCTTTAACACGATTTTATTTTAAAATCGACCTCTGGTGGAAATGAAAATATTTATCTATTCCAGGGGTGTTTTGTAGCAATTAACATTACTTAGAAGACCTTTCAATTCCGTTTTCGTTTTTAATTTTCGCTTATTTTTTTGCATCGCGTACCAAAGATTGAGTATTTGCTACGTTGGTCGTGTTAAGAGCGAAATATCTCCTTGAAATTACTTGTGTGTTATGAACTTTAATGGAAAATGTCATTATTGAAAAAAATAATCAACGTTTGCAAATGTTAAGACATGCATATTTCACTGAAGAATATTAATAAAATGAACAATGAGATAGCGTAGCAAATACGCACTCATGAATCTAAAGAGAGAGAGAGAGAGAGAGAGAGAGAGAGAGAGAGAGAGAGAGAGAGAGAGAGAGAGAGAGAGAGAGAGAGAGAGAGAGAGAGAGAGAGAGAGAGAGAGAGAGAGAGAGAGAGAGAGAGAGAGAGAGAGAGAGAGAATGAATAGTCCATTTTACAGTTGTGTGCTTGGTGACCTTGCCTTTGAGTGGAAGTGAGGCTGGAGGTGACCTTGCTTTGATACAAACCTTTCTGCCTTTCATATGTTAATAATGCTGTTCTCATGCTAACTAGCTAAATTTACATCTGAAAAGCTCCAAGGTCTGTATCATAACAAGGTCAACTTCAGCCTCGCTTCCACTCAAAGGCCAGGCCACTAAGAAGACAACTGTAAAATGGTCTATTATGATTCACTCTTATATACACGTCTGAAACAATGGAATAACAGACAAAGAATAGAAGCACGCTGAGGCGTGCAAATCTCGCAATGCCTTAAAAACATCTTTTAATTAACTTCCTCTTTTCATAGTAAAGTAACTATTAGAGAACAATAAACAACAACTTGTTTTGTGGGTGCCAATGGGGAAGTGGGTAATGAAATGCTCAGAAATAATACTTTTTTCCGCAGTACTGCTAGGTAAACATGTATCGGATTAAGCATACAGCCCATGGAGATACAGACCGTGGATGGGTGAGGTAGTTGGGCCTCAGGTTGCACCCACGCGAAAGCACTCCTGGGTAGAGAGGAGGTAGTTGGGCCTCCTCTCTGATTGGAGGTAGTAGGGCCTCCTCTAACCTAGATCCTAACCTACAGCCCATGGAGATACAGACCGTGGATGGGTGAGGTAGTTGGGCCTCAGTTTGCACCCACGCGAAAGCACTCCTGGGTAGAGAGGAGGGAGTTGGGCCTCCTCTCTGATTGGAGGGAGTAGGGCCTCCTCTAACCTAGATCGGAGCAGTACAGAAAAACTGGAGGGAGCTGGGCCTCGAGAAACAAGTCTATGGGGGCAAGAGTGTGACGAGAGGAGCACTTCATCCCCATTCCCTTGTTCTTTATTGAACGATCAAGTAATATCAACTAATTATAAGGTATACGTAATTATCTGGACAAAGCCAGTTACGACTTCATTAATTTCAAGGAATTGGACTCCATTAAATCACCTAATTTTAACCATCCTATATGGAGGAGGTGTACATAAGAATAGCTAATAATATATAATAACAATATATTCATGTCCTATTGTCTGGATATGACATTGTGGACTTCTTTTTAATTATTGTTATTATTGTTATTATTATCTAATAGGGTACACTGAGTAAAGTGAAGGGAAGCCTGAGCAGTGGGGTGGGTTGGGGAGGGGCACGATTTAGGAACTTGTGGCTACGAGCACGAGGAATACAAGAATGAATGAGCATGCTCTGATTATGCCAAGAGATGACAGCACTAAAATTTCATTGGATGAGACACCACGTGGGGTGTGACTGGTTGTGTCACGCAAACCGGATAGCACGTACGCCCCAGGTTTAACCACGCGATAAAAGAGTTGTTAATTAACTATAATTTATTGCAGTGCTCCAATAAATTAGGATTTAATTAACTTCCTCTTTTCATAGTAAAGTAACTATTAGAGAACAATAAACAACAACTTGTTTGTGGGTGCCAATGGGGGAGGTGGGTAATGAAATGCTCAGACATAATACTTTTTTCCGCAGTACTGCTAGGTAAACATGTATCGGATTAAGCCTACAGCCCATGGAGATACAGACCGTGGATGGGTGAGGTAGTTGGGCCTCAGGTTGCACCCACGCGAAAGCACTCCTGGGTAGAGAGGAGGGAGTTTGGCCTCCTCTCTGATTGGAGGGAGTAGGGCCTCCTCTAACCTAGATCGGAGCAGTACAGAAAAACTGGAGGGGGTTGGGCCTCGAGAAACGAGTCTATGGGGGCAAGAGTGTGACGAGAGGAGCACTTCATCCCCACAAAATGCAAAGCATTCCCCCATTGACGAGCTGCAGGAAAAAATAGGGCTAGTGGTACCAGAAATAATGTCAATGCAAGCGTAAGAATAATATGCTCTACATTTTGAAGTGGTACAATGCCTTTCGTTTGTGAGGGTTGAAGAAGTTAAAAACGTCATCAGTAAAGTAATGATGAAACGGGTTTGAGACAGTAAATATAAACTGAAAGAAGGGGGAGGGGGAATCCCAAAATAAATGTTTCGAAGCCTTTGGTGACATGTGAACATGCAAACCTCCCAAAGTAAAAAGGCATTGGTGTCACTTTGATTAGGTAATTACACCATGTACAGAGTTCACATGGAAGCTTTGGAATAAATGTGGTTACTTGCAGAGAATCAAACTGCTCTATGTTCAAAATAGGCAGAGATCACTACGGTCTCAGTGCTAGTGGGAGAACTAGGTCAAGGTGTACCCAATAGTCAAAATTGGTCGCTGAAATACAGAGTGTTTACTCAAGAGAAAACGAATTTCCGAGGAGAGTGTGAAATAAAATAAGGCACGAGGTAAGCTCCAAGTTGTGTGAACCTTGCAATGGGCTGGTACTGATTAAAAAACTCTCGCCCGCCTGTCACGAAAAACCCTTAAAAAACCCAGTGGGAAAAAATAAGGGAACGTGTACTCCCAGAAAAATGCAGGCTCACCACCCCTAGAGCTCGGGGCAATCAGGTACCAGAAGAAACTAAAATATAACTAGTTACTGTAAGAAAACGGCAGAAAAAACAAGGTCTGTGCAGGATCCAAGGCAAGGTCACCACTTCTGACTGTTGATGGACAGCTACGTCTTGTTTGGCATAGTCAGTGTTGCAAATTAATTTCCAGCTTGTATGTGCCAGCCAGTGACACAGTGCTGTTGGGAGATGTCCACCAGACAACAAGGACCAAACTTTTCAAATTGTAGGCCCCATGGGCAGAATTTTCAATGGCAGACGTTTGCAAACAAAAAATAGTATTAAACACTGTGAGATAACAGGGACATGTAAATGGAAAAAACGACGAATAAATGAGGTTAATGGAGGTCACATGTGAAATAATGGTTGGCTGCGATTTCTTTTCTGTTTGGATCCAGCAATCTTCCCCGACACTGTTTTCAGCGATTAAAAATATAGATGGCTGCGTCACGGTATTCCTTGGTTTGCTTTATTGTTGCAAGGGTGTCACGACAGTGTAAGTTTATGTGTTGTTTTTCTGGGATTGTTCAGATTTATTTGAGATCAAGTAAGCATATGTTTGATTCACGTCATCGTTTTAACAGTTGTGCTGCTAGCTTGTCCCTTCTCTGTGTCAAATATTCAATGTTATTCGCTAATGACTTCAGTCGAATTTTTCGAAATTTCCGCATATATGCAAACCGGAATACGTCGCTGTAGGTAACGCAGCTGTCACGCTTAGCCTGTTTCTTTCGTATCACAACGAAGCAACAAGCAAAATGTTTTAGAGTTGATTGCACTCTCAAGTGGCGGCTAAGTACGAACAAATAGATTTGGCAGGGCATAAATGGGCATCATACTGCTTCTTTAGCCGTTTAACGGGGAAAAAAAATTGAAAAGGGACATAACAACATATAACAGACAAAAATAAAAAATGTAAAACACAGGACCTGGCTTTCGAGGAAATGGACCATGTCATCGTGAAGAGCTGGAACGGGACTTTTGGGCGGTGATCCAGAATGATTTTAAGGAGCTGGCGGGGATCCTCGGGGTGGTTGTCATTGTGTTTTCTGCTTGGGTTGTGCGAACCGTTTTGGGGCAGAGTCAGCTGATTAAGCAGCGCTGCGTGTTCCGAGGCTGCAAGTAAGGCACTTTTAAGCGATCGAGGAGTACGGCTCGCTTCCCAGTAGAAATGAGTCCTTGCTCGTTACATAGATTCCTCAACTCGGAGACTCTCAGGAGGGCTAGAATGTTTTGTGGCGGGATATCTGCCCGTCTGCTTGTGTAATCCGCTGAATCTCCTTCGCTGTACGCGTCGAGTTGGCGGAGAGATTAATCGCGTTCTTGCAGCTTCTTGGTACGCTAATCCCCGGGCAATATTGAATACGATAACTCGGTGTCAGATCAGTCGTTTTTGAGTTCTTGAAGGAGTTTGCGTGAAGATTTGTTGGCACGATTTAGGAACTTGTGGCTACGAGCACGAGGAATACAAGAATGAATGAGCATGCTCTGATTATGCCAAGAGATGACAGCACTAAAATTTCATTGGATGAGACACCACGTGGGGTGTGACTGGTTGTGTCACGCAAACCGGATAGCACGTACGCCCCAGGTTTAACCACGCGATAAAAGAGTTGTTAATTAACTATAATTTATTGCAGTGCTCCAATAAATTAGGATGTTACACGTGAAAATACATTTACGTTCTAATTCACTACGTTCAAACGAACGTAAATTATTTTCGCCTTAAACGCCCTGTAACGCAGACATAAAACAGCAACAAGAATATGGTTGGATTCTCCCAAGCAGAATCCTAAGATAAATTACAAAGTAAACGCGTACACATCGAACGCGAGTAAGAACTCACCACGAAAAATCTAATTACCGGCAGGATATTTCGGATTCTTGTCTCCGTTACGTTTTCCATCGGAGTTTGCCTTGCTTTTTCTGCTTGCGGATTCCTTCGCTTTCCTCGACTTCTTCTCGTCTTCCGGACCAGACGCCAAGTCGTTTAACACTAGCCAGTCTTCTTTAATCCTATCGGGAATTTGGATGAACTTTTGCCTCATGGGATAAGGGTTTTGCCTTCAGCAACATTATATGAAGGTTGTAAATATCTAGAATATTCGGCGGATTGGTGGCACTCCGAATTCGGTTCAAAACAGAATCTAACTGAACGTAAAACTTGAATTGTTTCTGGTTTCCTTGAATTTTAATTCGGCCGTGTCTTTCTCTATCTTGCTCTTCGACAGCTTCGACTCGATCTGCTTCCCCTTCGCTTTAAGCCGCGTTTTCAGAAACAATTTAAACAAGCCAAAGATTCGCTGAATAATCACGAGATTCGCCTGTTCGACAGTCGGAGTTTAAGGCTGAACGTCAGAAGAATATTCACCGCGCGGCGCCGTCGTTTAACTTTCCGAACCGACGCTAGCCGAAAAAACTAGTGCACCGTGAAAAAATTCACCGCGTGTTGAACCGTTTGACCTCATTTAATCGGACGTCACGGAAATATACAATATAATAGCGGAGCACTTGCCAGGCCGAAGGCCTGGCTGCGAAGCCCCATACTCATAGAACCAGAACCTGTGCCCGTCATTTTTCATGGTCATGGCTAGCGGAATGTTTCGCGGGCGCGCGTGTGCCCGCCCTCCGCCCTCCGTCCGCGTGTGCCCTCCGTCCGCCGTCGCGCAGGACCGGACTACTGTAGCTCCGCCGTCGCGCAGGACTAGCTCGCGGGCGCGTATGACGTCGCAAAACATGCGCGTACGACGTCATGTTGAAACCAAAGCGAGGCTTTGTTTTTCGCGCGGTTACACGGCCGAATGTCACGTCAGCTAGAAAAACACTTTGATGTTTTGCTGTGAATTAACTAAGCGGAGAAAACCGTTTAAATTAATGGCGTTATTTCCCTGAATATTTCGCGGTTTGCTACTCAAGACAAGGATACTAATTAAGGGATACTCAGAAGCCGCTTTAGTGGAAAAAGACGAGCTTTCAGGGATAAAATCTTGCTTCGAGGAACTTCATGTATTACGTTTTTATCAATGCGGGAGATATTTGTTTTCTACGGATTTCAGAACCAGAAGCGGAGATTTGAATTTCCAAGCAAGCGAGGAACTTAAAGGTAAAACAGATTACAGTTTTCGATGAGAATTTATGTTGATATCAATCTGTGAGTGACTTTTTATTGGTTTTATTGTTAGTTTTGGAGAATTGATTTTAAAACGTGCTTAAATTCAGTTGTATCGATCTCTTGAATTTCATCGAAGAAAGCTTGAACTCGATGAGCTATAATTAAATGGTACGCGTTTTGCTTTTAAACGTAAGCTAATGGAGTTTTGAATAAATTTTTTCGAAAGAAGATTGTGTTGTCCATTTTTATGTGTTTGTTCATTCATTAGATAGTTTGAAAAGCGATTTTATGTAAACAAAACAAGACTTTGATTTTATAGTACAGTTCTATCTTCACTCGCATATGTTTGTGTATTTTTGCAATTTTTGATTTTCAAATCAGTTTCTCGGGCAATTTTTGACAAACAAAAACTGTATTTTATTCGGAAACTAGTGGTACTAGTTATTCTAGACAGAGAAAAGTTGTTTTTGTGAACTTTTGTACGGTCTATAAAAATGTACTGTGCAGACGGTCGCGTAATACTGTTTTTGAGAATTGCTAAAATTGAAAATAGCCCGTTCATCAATCTTAATTCTTGTGCTTCCAACCTTTCACCTTAGTTAAGTTTCACCTTAGTTAAGTTTCACCTTAGTTAAGCTTGTTCAAAGTGCGACGCTGTTAGCCTTGGGCTATCTATATATATTACGTTGTAAACTCGATTAGTTCTGCGAGAGAGAGAGAGAGGGAGAATGAATTCTGATTCACTCTTATATACACATCTGAAACGATGGAATAACAGACAAACAATAGAAGCACGCTGAGGCGTGCAAATCTCGCAATGCCTTAAAAAACATATTGTAACACGTGAAAATACATTTTTCCAACCCCGCTGTTGACGCCGAAGAGAAAACTTGAATCTGTTATACGAGCGAACAAATTATTTTAAATCCACCACCAGCACTTTTATTTGTGTAGACATACGGTACGGCCGTCGCATTCCATATTTTCACACAGTTTGGAGTTTCTGTTTCACTAAAATCGCCGACATTATCCTTCCAAATCGCGCTGTCAAAACAAGTCAAGTTCAAAAGCAGGGATGGAATCTAAGTTAATTGAAAATCCAACGCTGTACAGCCAAAACTCCTATCACCACAGTTTGAAGTTTCTCTTTCATTTGAATCGCCGATATTTACCTTCCAAATCGCGCTGTTAAAATAAGTCAAGTTCAAAAGAGATGGAATCGAAGTTAATTGAAAATCCAACGCTGTACAGCCAGAACTTGTATTGATCTGTTTTGATGGCGAACGAACAAGATGAAATTTCATTGTTCTGTACTCGACATTTCATTGGCTAAAGTAAAAATGTTGGAATCTATTGTTCTCGTTCTGTTTTGTGATTGGTTAACATTGTCTGGGTGACCCCGGTGACAGTAGCCGCACTGTAACATATATTTGCAATATACTACTCCAATTAGATTAGCCTAGATTCAAACTGGAATCAACCCAAGCTAAAAGTCAAGGCCGGAGCTTCGCTGGATGTCACAGTAACGCCAACTGTTTCCATCCAAATGCCAGTAGTACCACGCTGGGATAAAAAGAGACTGCCCAATGTATTAAATGTATTTCTTAAAAAAGGTAAGAGAGATTCTGCTTTTGTTTTAGATTTTTTACATGTTCCTAAGGGTTTTTTACCAGTGATGTAATCGAAGGAGAATTGGAGACGGACGCTAGGGAGGCATAACGTTCAAGTGAAAAAAAAAAATAAACGGATTCTTACAGTTGTAACCGGAAACATAATGGCATCGCGATCGAAGGAATTGGAAAGTTTGCTTATTTTCGACTACGTTTCTGTTTTAATGTAGTCGAAAGGATATTATAATAAACCATAACAGAATACGCATTCAAAACAGTCACTGGAATACGGTACGGCATGAAAATTTTAAGAGCTCTAATTTCGGACAAGTTTTTAGATTTTTTCATGGATCGCAAAATAAAATAAGTTGCTGTGTACTTGAAATTTGTTTATTTGTATTTCAGTTAAAAAAATCGTTGAAGTGGTGGACCTTTCAGTGTCAGTATATGCAAGTGCACAACTTAAAGCGGGTGTATCAACAGCTTATCCATCCAGTCAATGTCAACAAAGAACTCCTGTTCAGCTGAAAGGCCATTATGGAATTGCCGACCTCATTTTTGGTGTTACAGTTTCCTTTGTCGGAAAAAGTCTTCAATTATCTCATGGTACGGGATTTTCACGAATGAAAAAACCCAGGTTAGTTCTGATGCTGTTTTAAACATTGAACGACTTTAATCGCAAAGAAAACGAGAAGCTGTACACTGTTGAACTCGTGGCGCCTTTAACTCATTGCAGCATTGATTCTCGAGCGTTTTGAGTGCTTTTATGAAGAAACATTAGCTTAAAATTATGTCTAATCAAAGGCTCCTAAAAGCCAACCCGTGAAGAAGAAATTCTAAAGCGCAATGCAATTTTGCGGTAAGCTTATGTTTTTACGCTGGCACGGTTCGATATTTTTTTTAACGTGAAAGTAAGGATTTTTGACGAACGCAAAAAAAAATATAATACATCAATTTCACAATGTCCAGTCCGAAGAAAGAAAAGAAGAAAGAAGAAAAAAGAAAAAAAATGCCCCGAGCGTGACTTGAATTCGGGCCTTCCAACTGTCAATGATCTCAGCACAAAGCCACAACCTCAATCCACACACTATCGAGAAACACATGCTCAATTAAGACTAAAGTTTATTATTTCTTAGAAAATGGTCACACCCACTCAGCCAATCAGTGCCCAGTATTTGCGTGCTCTATATCCCATAAACTGTCTTAAGTTATGTAAAGAGGTGGGGGCTTTGAAGCCCAGGGAAATTGTGGGGTAAAACAACAACTCATTAGTAAGCTCTGTATAGAACATACTAATGAATTATTTTGTTTTCCTTTGTCTAAAAACCTAATGAGTATGCTCTATATAGAGCATACTAACGAGAAAATAGAGCATACTAATGATTATATAGAGCATACTAATGAATTACAGGCTGCTAATTTAAACAAAAACAACTTGAATGCAGTTATAACAATGACAATTTTATTTAAAGTTTTCGCTTTACACAACTTAAGCAAGAGATTAATCAACAAAATAACAAAACCAAATTCGACTTAACAATTTTTTTTAGGAAAAATTAAACAAAAGACTGGTCTCACCGTGCTTTGGAATTCTGTCTCTTTCTCTTTGCGCAATTTCGTTCACTGTGGTAGGCTTTTGGAAACATTCACTTTTATCGAAATTCATCTCCCAAGCACTCGGATATGTCTCCGCTCTCAAAAGCAAGTAACTCTTGAGTGGCAAGGACGGCCTCAAGTTCCTCGAGCTCTGTATACTGGGAGAAGCGTCTCAAAATTAGTAAAGTGGTCGAGTTTAAAAGCGATATCTTTTAAAATAGTGAAGATATAGCTCGCAAAGTCGGCAAATTCCACAGACGTTTGTATTGCGCGGCCAAGTGACCTGTTAGGTCAGAAACTCGTCGACTTCAAACAGCAAAATTTACAAAACACTTTTTAAAAAAACATGAAGAGATAAACAGGGAATTTATTTAGAAAAAGAGAATTGAAAATATTTACATGGTTGCTTCGGAAAAATACGATGATAAAGGGCTTTCGAAGAATCGTAATTTCGCGATACACGAAATTCAAGATTAGCGATCGCAGCGCGTAATGCATCCCGGATGGAAATGGGCCTTTAAATATCACATATATCATATCGCGGTATTTTAAAATATATCGAGCTGTGTCTATAATGTAAACATACCATACATTGCGTTATACCTTGAAAATATTAATTTGGCAAATTGTTAATTGATACGATAAAGCTTCCACGAACTCCACCAAATTGACAAAGCACACGTCTAAACTCAAAAATTCTATTTAACTACATTTTGCCACCATTTGTAAGAATGGGTCTCTCAGATATGAGCCAGTGATGTGTGGGGCATTTCTTATTCACGGGTTGGCTCACAGGAGCCTTTGATTTCTAATCAAATGAGGTTTCAATAAAGCAAATTAGATAAATGAAATATAAAGTACATTGCCTTTGTAGCAAGACATGCTAATAGTTATTCCATTCTTTTTTATTTTTTTTATTTTAGTACTTGCTTCTGCCCAGTTGGTATGGACGCGGTAAGCATGCAAACAATAATGTATAAGTGAAATTTGTGTTCCACGCAGGGTGCTATCAACTTAAGCAGTTGAAAAAGAACCTGCAACAATTCAGGCTTCAACGAGATTTGAACCCATGACCTTGTGATATCGGTACAATGCTCTATGCATTGAGCTACCAAACCACATCGGTAGATGATCAATTGTGATTTCTTAGTGAATTATCCGCAGTTTGCATATATGATTTTCATATATTTATATTCATATAACAAAAAAAATCGACACGAACAACAAAAGCAGTAGTATATAGAGTGGCGGTCAAATGACTTTTTTTCGAAGCCCGACATTATACCCCCGGAAGCTTCCTGGAACAATTGCCGCCCTTCGGTACTAAGCGGGTAATTCCACCCCTCGGAGCCTTCCTGGAAAACTTTGCAGCACTCCCAATAATTTAAAGCCTGTATAAAATAATGACTATTTTATACCATTTGTATACCATTTGTATATTATACCATTTGTATGTTAGTGATGACAACTGGATGCGAGCCAGACAAAATACTATCGGCGCATCAGACATCTCTGCCTTGACAGGATCTTCACCATTTGAATCACTAAAAAGCTTGCTCTTAAAGAAAATACAACGCGCAAATACATTCAATAATGCTGCATGTACTTGGAGGTAATCTATTTAATCCGCTAGTACGCAAGTATTTTGAATTAAAACACTCTGTTTTCGTTGTTGGATATAGTATCTCTCTTGATCTTGCAAGCGATCATCCGCTTTATCGAAAGGTTACCTGTAGTCCAGATGGGTTTTTTTATTAGTAGAGATAACACTATAGTTTTGTTAGAATTTAAATTCCCATTCAAGAGGAAAATAGCTGTGAACAATATCCCTCATTCTTATAGAGATCAAATACAAACGGGTCTTGCTTTTAGTGGAGAAAGAGTAAACAAAGGATTATTTGTGGACACTTACTTTAGAATGTGTTCTTTAAAACAGCTAGAACCGAGTTTAGGCCATAATCAGTTTTTAAACGGGGGGAATATATACAAGACAAAAAACAAAACAACTCTTGCGTGGGGATCGAGTTTGTTATTTATTTAGCAAAGACAAAAAACAGTCTCATTGATCTTGGTGCCCTTAAAACATTGAAAGCCTTGTTTGAAATGGTAATGAATTCTATTGCAGAGAAAAACAACTGGTGCTGTTATGGTAAAGTAAAAATGGGTTTTCAAAACAAGATGAAGATGAGGAGAGAGAGCGATTGATTTCTATGCGACAAGCATTTAAATTAGATCAGACATCTGAAATGCCTATACCAGTAGCAGTCTTTGCGTGGAAACTGCTTGATTTGACTGAAATTTGGACAACAAAAGAACCAAATTTCTTAGAAAACATTCTAGGAATAGTAGAGCGTTTTCATCAGAATTAATCTAGTCTACCAAATAAAATAACAGAAATCACTTTGGAAGAGAGACTAGAAAAGCAAGATGAAAAAGTAGCCGAAATCGAGGTTAGCCCTGACGATTTTGCCGCCACGCTAAAGAAACAAGAGGAAACAGTACCAAACACCGACGATGAAAGCGAATTTATGAAAAACTTTTTGGAGAATAATTTAGATTACGAAGAGAAGGATTATTTACTTACAGCACAGGATTATTACCTGCGGCATGAATAGCTGAACGCCAATTAAAGTTCGTTCTTTAGATTTGTAGCGGGTTTCTGAAGTTTTATGTAAGATAAAAGCTCGCGTTGTCGCCCTTCTGGTAAAATTAGATCTAAGATTTTGTAAATCGTAAAGGGATAATAAATTCTTTTTGGGAGGTAATTAGTTATGCGTGAGTAAACAAAGTTTAATTGACCTATTTGATCAGGCCAATAATTAAAGCTATACTTTGAAGTAGAACAGCTTTTTATTTCAAGCCATTTCCATACGCAAATCAAGACCATACGTAACTAGCAAAAAACCGAGAGCTCTGCGTGGCGGCGCACTCGTTTTGCTGAAGAGTCTGTGGTCAAAGACTGAGGCGAATTGTTTGGAATAAATTTGGCCACCGAAGTGACGAGTTTTTATTTTAAAACAACACGTATAAAATAAACAAATATGTCTTCAGTAAAGGTGGGGGGAAGAAACCGCCACGAGCCACAAAATTGTGGCAACACCACCAAGTCGACAGCAGAGCTCACGGTCGGAATTACGATAACACAATTTTAAAATAACACAAAGGCGGCGTGACGGGCACGTTGCAGCTCTTGTCTGTCCAAGGTGACCGTCGCAAAAAGGCTATGAGTAAGCGCGTAGTGAGCTTAAGAATAACAAGAGATCGGGAAAAATGCGAGGACAATGCAGCCCTTGTCTGTCCATTATCACTGACATTTAGAAAGGCGCCGTAAGACTGTCGTAAATGTTGAGATGTCCGGCTAATGAGAGCTGTCAAGTATCTAAAACGTGTAAGAACATCCACGCCGACACGTAACGTAATAGAATACTAATGCATAATGTATAATAACAAGATATTGATAAACTGAGACAACGTTGTACGGCCGAAGAGTTAGTGTGTGTTAGGGAGTGCACGAGATCGTGTAAAATCGGTTTCGAAATAGGTAGCCTGACGTCCGACGATTTACGTCGACTTAACGCTGTCAACAATTTATGAATGAGAAATGTTTTAGTTGGGTCGGGTAAACCTTTCATCTTGTGCACGTAGCTAATGGCTGAGAGATAAGAGGTAATGGTAGAAGGTGCAAGCTTCCGGGCGTCGAGATAAGATATGAAAAAGGCCAGTGAGGCAGACGATAGCGGCAAACGCAGGCTATCTGTTTTTTAAAAACCTCGTATAAAACTGTGTAAACAAATTCCAAGCTCTTCGATATATTGACAAGAACCCGAAGACAACATGGAATTCATAAGACACCCTAAGTTAGTAACCAACTCTTCGGCAGTAGATTTTCGGGCACAAGTGTTGGTGTGTTGTCTGCTCCGGGAAAATGCTCCTTGAACTGCTCTATTTGAAGACGCGAAAGATAATCGGCTCGAGTTTTGTTAAGACCAGGGATATGGCGCGCATGAAATAACATATTATACCTTAAACAGGTTAAAACAAGGTCACGTATCAGAATCATTATTAATTTATGTTTAGACGTCTGTTGATTGATGATGTCAACCAAGGCAGCGTTATCAGTACAAAAACACTGTTTGCCATCTGATACATTGATACATCTGTTTGCCATCTGAGAACCCCAAACACGAACAGAGAGGACGATCGGAAATAGTTCTAAAAAACCGCAATATTTAAGGATTTCCAGGTGTGTGGCCACGCACAACAAAGCCAGTGAGTGTTAAAAATAGCAATGTAACCTTCCGATCCAGCCGCGTCAGTATAAAGCTCGAAAGATGATGAATTTTGCCATCTTTCTTCAATAAAAACGGAGCGTCCATTAAAATTGTCTAGGAATTTCAACCAGACCTCCATGTCATGTTTAGTTTCCTTGCTTAACCTAATGCGATGATGCGGGCGACGCACGCCTATTGTAAGATCAATCAAACGGCGAAGAAAGGCGCGACCGGGTACGATGACAGAACATGTAAAATTCAACAGGCCAACTAAAGATTGCAGCGCTCTGAGAGTGACCTTACGACATTTGAGAAAAGATTCGAGTAAAGTGCGGCATTTTTGAAACTTGTCTTCCGGTAAACGGGCTTCTTGTCGAACCGTGTCTAGCGTTATCCCGGCAAACTGAAGCACTGTAGCAGGGCCAAATGTTTTTCCTGCGCAATAGGTACCCCGAGGTACTCACACATACGCAAAAAGTTTGATAAACCTGCACGACATTTGTCTTCACTGCTAGCTATGAAAAGGAAGTCATCTAGAATATGTAACACGCCTGAAGCACCGAGTCGACGCACAGCTAGCCACTCTAAGGAAGAACTGAAAGCTTCAAATATGGCACAACTCGAGCTGAGTCCCATAGTGAGGGTCACATCGAAATAATATAGATTATTCCATTTCATACCCAGTAAAGGGAAATTGGACGGGTGAATTGGAATAATCCGGAAAGCAGATTTAATGTCAGTTTTCGCCATGAAGCAACCAGCCCCTACCCGTTTAATGGCCGCAATGGCATCGGCTATCGTAGCGTAATGGACGGATGAGCACTCGCGTGGAATATTATCATTTACCGACGACCCACTAGGGTACGATAAATGGTGAATCAAACGGAATTCCGAGGGAACCTTTTTTGGAACTATACCTAGAGGGGAACATACGAATTTGGGAAAAAGAAGGAGAACGAAAAGGTCCAACTATTCTCCCGGCCTCGCGCTCCTTTTGTAGTTTATTCCGTACAATCTGTGGTTGTTGAATAGCGCTTTTAAGGTTGGGCGATTCAATAGCACGCCGCTCACCCCAAAAACCGATACGGAACCCAAACGTAAACCCGTTAAATAGTTCTTAAGAGGTGGATGATAACCGTTTAAGAGAAAATTAAGACGATCCACCTTTACGGGTGTGACCGGCTTGCTGCGAGAGCGGCTGAGCAGTTGATGTCCCAGGTTTTTGGATTGTGCTGTGTTGCTGATTAACGACGGAACACTGTGTTGCAAGGTGCTTTGACCCACACTTAAAGCAGATGTGCTCAAAACGGCAGCCGGTGCACACTTTGCCGGCATGGAAGGTCCAACAGGTGCCCTTGGGAGAGGATTGGCGAGGACGGGAGCGCAGAAAAACCTTATCGGATGTGGACTGTGTTTTGGGACGAAAATTGATAACAGCCTTTAGTCTATAGCTCCCAGTGAACAACATCCCATGGAAATTGGTCAGGGGCCGATTGCCGAATGAAACGAAATTGTTCATCATAAAAGACCCAATCCCCAGGTTTGGCGGCAATATCGTGCACTATCTCACAATATTTCATGAGATTAGGGGTTTCCTGGGGGTGTTTCTCCGAGTAAATAGCAACAAAAATGTTAAAGGCAGAAAGCCTTTCGGTTGGCTAGGCTCCAGTGTCAGTTGAGGCTGACTGGAGTCGTTGACAGACGATGTTAAAGAAAGGCAATACTTTTGACTATTCGGGGACAGTGAGAGTAACATTCCAAATTCTACAAACTTATGCTGCCAAATTTTTGCTTTAACCTTAGAGTTCACTCTACTCCCCAGTGAAACGGCAATGCTAGCGAAAGGTTGCTTGGGGGCCTGTGTCCCTGGCTGGTCAAGGATAATTGTCTCCCTGAAAACACTGGCAGTCGAACGCGTACCTTCGAGTGGGCCTCCAAGTTGGGAAAGTGAAGCACTCATCACGTTGTTTGCCAGCTGCTCCGGTCTGGAGTCTGTTGCATCTGTAGCGTCACGGTGCTGACTTGATGGAACACCAGCCAAGGCCTCTTGTATGGCCTGCTTTACTGCCACAGATATTGTGGAAGTCTGCGCTTGCAGATTTACTTATATCAGCGGAGGCTGTGCTTGTGACTGTCCGACTTGCTCCGGACGAGTTTCAGTGAACTCAGACACACGTGGGCGTTTCGCGTTTCCACGCGTGTTGTAACCGGAGGTGCACTTCTTGGGAAGCATGGCTTAGCGATAATTGAAAAATTAGCTATAGACGATAAGCCTAATATTAAAAACAAGTTTCCGTACGATAAGAGGAAAGGAATGTGTAACACGATGAACATTTCCTGAGATGAGTGTCGTTATCTCGATGAAGCTTAGAGGGGCCGTTTGGAGGTCAAGCGATAAGGATACAAAAATCAAGTTATGTATTAAAGTTTCATTCGTGATACCGAGAAAAACGGGTGGCAACAATGCAAACTACAAGCCATGTCTAACAGAATAAGGTGCCTGGATACTGGATAAAAAAGTGCATTGAGGGCACGCCTACAAAGTAGGTGGCCGATAATAAGCATTGCACACTTTTGTGGTATCCACCAGAGCACGAAATATAGAAGATAACGCCAAAGCCAACAAAGAAAAAATCAGAGCACACTGTGCAATTTATCATTCTGATAAACAATAATATGTACAGCCTTATATGTGTCCGCGCAAATTGGCAACGGCACAGGTATAAAAACGGGGCTGACACACAGAAATTAACAGGATTTGGCTTGGCACGACAAACACTTTGAATATATGGCTTGATATAATGGCTTGATATGAGGAAATTCAAGTAGAGTTGTTCACTAGTAAAGGCCGCTCCGTCTATTCTTTCAACGCGGCCGCTAGTTCACAATCGAGTGAAAATGAACCACCACATTCTAAACATTTTGTCATTTTGTCATTTTGTTTGTTCTATTTACAGTAATAACAAACTCGCTTTTGCGATAATGTTGGATAAAATCCTGTTCTGCTGTCCAACTAAGCGCTTCGAAGATGACACAGAGCTTTTCTGGAAGTTGTGCGAGGTGAAGTTCGATTAGATAGTCGCTGCCAGTGAGTGAACGTAGCAAAACTTGTTTATGTTGATTATCTAAGACATTTAGTTGTCTTGTATTTTTTTTCATCCATACGTCTAATTATAGACAGTTTTGTGATAAAACGCTAAAAAACTTTAGTATCTCGCAACGTAGTCATGTTTATATTTTGATGTAAATGTTCAATTGGAACAAACTAATTTAGATGAGCATTACTTACGCGTGCGTGTAGCTCATAATTGTTTGAACATGCGTGTCCTTCAGGAGTTACCACATGTGAAAGCGCGGTAGTTTTGACCACTATATAAGACTTTACCTCACCATATATCTATTAACTCTGTAATTCGGTAAACCTCAGGGGGGTTACGTGTAGCTGATAATTGTTTGCGCATGCGTGTCCTTTACGGCTCATGCGATATAAAACCAGGAGTAGTGGGGTTGTTGAGTCAGTTGATGACCCCCGGGTGAGCCCGCCCCGGCCCAACTGATAACAGTGGGGTGCTCAGAGATCTCCTCGGAGAACTCACCCTCGTTCCCAGAGGTAGAATGGGAAAGACAACTGCCTTGTCAGCAGTTAAAGTCCTCACTTCGGTGAGGCAAAAAGCCCTAGCCGGGGCTAGGAAGAAACGGTCAACCGAACACCCCCCGACCAGGGTTTTGTCCCTTTTTGTGACTTGTCACACAAAGTCACGCGTGACAGTCACGCGCAATGTCACGTCACGTGTCACGTCGTGTCACGCAATTGCGGTTTTTTGTTAAATAAAGCGAGAAACCCGAGTTTAGTCATTCAAATTTGACTTCGACACAGCAGTGAGATTCTCGATCTTTTTTTGCAACTTAGCGCGTTCTTCATTGCGAATTTCTTTTCTGATTTTTTTCAAGATCTAACGATCTAGGTTGGCCGCCTCTTTGTGTAGCCTTTGTTTCACCAGAGAGAAACAAGGCTTTGAGCTCATGGTATTTCTGTACCTCGCGAAGTATGATTGAAAATTCTGAATCTCTGATGCGCTTGTCCGTGAGAGCTTTAGAAACTAACTCGCTTTTCACCCGACAACGTTTCTTCAATTTAGTGTATAATACATTTTTAATATATATATATATATATATACAATCATGTTTGGCAGACGTTCCGGTGGATTTTTACCTAGTTCAAACGTTGGTCTAGGTCTTGATGAACCCCACTACAGCCCACCAGCACCGCCTCCACCGTTTTCAAATCCAGATGTTTTTTTTTCTGTCGCACCTGTTGTTCCGCCAAAACCCCCATAGATCCTGAAATAACGTGAATGAATTCGCGAGAGGCAGCAGCAAGACTCTCAAAGGCTGCCAAAGCCAAGGCGATCTCAGACTTCAAAAGTCGTTTCCCAAAGGCTGATATGTCCAGCTTCAAAAAGAGCAAAGCCACGGCGGTAGTGCTTTTCTGAGAGGGTCCAGGCTCATGGGCCATGCCTACCGAAACAGACCGCAAGGATTAGACTCAAGACATGAACGACGCTCTTGGATTGGAATATGTTGGTGGTTTACCCTATCAGTTGACGTTGAACCGAAATGCACAACGGCCAATACCAGCTGTTGCTTTTTCTAAGAAAATAAGCAAAGACATGATGATTGGCGCTGTTTTAAATAACGAAGAGCAAAAGATTTACGTCACGATAACTGATTACTTCACAACGAAATACAGAAATATTTTCAGACACACAAATCCAATTCACAACCGCGAACTATGGAAGAAAGTGACTTGGCGGTCATCATATGAGTTTTTGGCCACAACAATTAAACTTCGCGCTGTGGTGTGCAACAATCGGTTGCGGAATCTCGCGTGACCTTCTGTTTGATTAGAATTCCAGTCTCTCCCTAACCCCTCAGATCCGGGCGTTTATTTCACAACAAGACGAATATTGTTCAAGATGGGTGGGGAACAGGGCATTAGCGCTTTGCCAAACGACTCCACATTCAACCAGAAAAACAACAAATACAACGTCGACGTGTACAAGAGTGCATAGAGTTCGGTGTCAACCCCAGTGTCAATCCCAGTGCTGACTTCCGTTTCACATACGGTACTGGAGCAACTGGGTTAGGCATCATTTCTACCGATTGCGACTACCCCGATCCCGATCTAGCTCTTTTCAAGGATGAGCGCGTGACTGACAGAAACGACCCTAATTATCGCGCCAATGAAATGTCTTTCGTTCACATTTATCAAGGTGCGTTAGTTAGTTCGAGCATTTTGTGCCAGATTACGCACAAGGGCTAACACAGCCAGGGCTTGCGCGTATGAATCAGTCAATCGAGGCGGGTGCACAAGCCAAAACCCGCAGCAGCTTTCTTGGGAGTGTGTGGGGGGGGGGGGTGGGGGGGGGGGGGGGGGGGCGAGCGTTCGAAATGCAGAGAGTATTCCTCACCCGCCTAGAAGAGGCAATAATACTGAACGACATTTCAACGAGCGTACAACGTTATCAGCTTGCCATCCAAGAGACGAAAGTGCGTCTAGACTTTGCGACTGCTCCTGGAAGCTGGCTCATGCCATCACAGATGGTTATCAACACAGAGAGCGTGGTAGGGTAAAATAATAATCTTAAGGAGGCAATGCAACGGATGAAGCTGGGTGTTAGAGCACTTATTAATACATGTACGATTTTACAGAACTTTATATTTTTTTGTGTAAATTTATAAAACTATAATTATGGATCTCTTGTCTACCTTTTTCCCTTCATAGTTATGCGTACCTACAGACGGTGGACAGCCAACAGAAATATCGCCAACAGAAAGCACCACTTCGGCTCCCATGCCTGGAGGAAAACAGAAAAAGAGTGGAGAATGGTACTCTCATGGTCATTTCTTTTTTTTTTAATGCTTTGTGTGGAGTACCTATAAGCCTGATTTTAGATGAACTTAACAGTCGCTACGTTCGAGTGTGATTAAAGAATGCAGTTTTGAACCATTTCACTTCAAAAACGCGACAGGAATATGAACTGCCGAATACAATTTACTTAAAATTTTAGATATACAGGATGTTTCAAAAGTTCGTGGACACCTTTCTATACAAATAAGTGACAGTTTTAAAATTCCGATGTTTTTGAAAGTTTTCCAATTTTATGTACGTTGTTTCCTTTTGTGTACTATTAAAATATCAATATCCAGCGTGGCCCGTTTTTGTTTTAGCCGTTGCGGCATGGAACAAGCTAGCTGCCTTAGGCTTGTTAGTGGTATGTTTCGCCAGCCTTGCCGTAACCTTGATTTTAGTCCTCCCATCGTCTTAGGGACCGGATCTCTGTATATGATGCTCTATTAGTTTTCAATGGGGTTAAGATCAGGTGAATATGCTGACCATTCATCTTTTTCAATAAAATTCGGCAGGTTTTTCTTGCACCACTGCTCGGTTGTTTTTGCTGGTGCGCCATCTTGTACAAAAGTCACACCGCTTTTGTTCGTGAAAAGCTTCGTTTTACCGGCTCTTCTGTTGTAGATCGTCGGCTGAAAAGAAGCTTCACTTCCTTCTCATGGATTTTTGTGATATGATACTCTGCCGTTAGAGTTTGGCATAGCGGGATAAAATGTAAGAAGTCAGGCCGCGGCCTGTCATGCCATACCAAACCATCCATTTGGCGCTTCCTTTGACGTGGTGCGATGGCGGAACCTGGCTCTCTTGTACGATATCGATATCGTTTTCAGGGTTGGGGAGATGAAAAGGTATTTAGGGCACTCCTCGCTAAAGAAAAAGTTTTCCCATTCACCTGCTGTAACTTTACAATATTAGCGAGCAAATACCAAGCGAGCTTCCCGCTGTTTGTTGCTCAAAAGTGGTAGCTTTTTTTTCGACTCAAGGGTCTCCATCCTTTGCTGGACATATATATCCTCACGGTTGCTGCAGATCCAGGCAGATCTTTGTTCTTCAGTTGTCTGCTGATTTTTCTGGTGGAACTGCCTCTTTTATATTTTGCTTTTTCTATAATTTCCTCAACAGTTCTGTCTAGGACTGTTGGTCGACCACTTCTTGGCTTGTCGGAAAAATATTGAGAACTTGACCACGTCGCTATCCAGCTCTTGCTTCTTTGCAATATCTCAGCCGTTTCTCGTACAGATACTCCAGATGTTCGTAAAATTGCTGTCTGTGCTCTTAAATAGACTGCTTTTTTGGGATTTTTCAGTGCTCATACGTGCAAATGATATCAATACAATGAAAATCTAGTTGCTACTGAAAACACAAAAATGGCGGAAAAGTACAAAAACCCACACGACACAGATTTGCACCTTTTGGTGGGAAAATATTTATTTCAACGATTTTTTTATTCGACTTATAGAATTGTTTTAAAAATCAATGAACAATAAGATTTGTTAATGTCTGTAAGAACATGGACAGAAAAATACAAAATATGGATGATGTATAGACTTTTTAAAATGTTCACAAACTTTGAAACACACTGTATCTAGTGAAATTAGGTAAGCGAAGTGTAAAAATTTGTGCAGCATATAATATATTTCTCTGGCGTTCTTCCAGAACAGGATAAGAGAAATAGAGGCAGGAGAAGAGAAATGCGGCAGACATAGTACTTGCGCATGTTAAATACACGAAGGCAAACATCGTTCGTTTTAGTACAGTATGTGACTTACGCGTCGTTGACACTTGGTGCCCATAGGCACGGTGCCTGGTGGGCACTTATCCAACAAGGTTTTTTTTTTTTGTAAGTTCCCACGCCCAACAATTGGACACAGGTACAAGCTAGGTCGAAACCTTGTACTCGGGCACTGAATCGAGCACGGGCACCAGTCTGCACATGATTTTTGTCAGTGCCCAAGGACTTTACCCATAACCCCTTTCTGTTAGTCAGTCTTTTACTCACAATTCCCTGCTCTAACTTCACATTTCAAACGATAAATTATAAAACATGGTGGAAATATTTGAGTTGAAGCCAACGAATGATTTTCTGAAAAAAAAAATCGCGAAACTTAATCGTAGCAGTTGTACAATGTAAGCTAAGTTCTGTCGCTCTGTCTTGTTTCTAGCTGTTTCCTTCAGGGTTTCTTAAAAGCACATACAAACTGTAATGAACCTATTTGTAGATCCATGATATAAATACATTGCGGATACAACTTTAAAATTTACAGAAGTATAAAGTTGCTTACAGAAAACAAGTGTCTGGGCGCACCGAATGTGAACAGCGCAGCAACGCCCAACTTTGAACAACACCCAATTTTGTGTTGGTAACCGGGCACAGTGCCTGGATTCCAAGTGTGAACATGTTCTTCATCGTTTGAAGAGATAATCTCCATGAAAACGGCTACTCAGAGTCCTCATTGCAAAGTTTTTATTTATTTTGAAAGTTTACATAATATTAATAGTGTACTTTGTTACATAGCTGGAGTTTTTCTCAATACAACGCGCGCGCTAATTGGTTGATTCGTCGGTCACATGACATGTAACAAACAACCTGTTTCCCGCTAATTGTCATAAGCGGGCAACATTTGTGAACACGGGTAACCAACGCACGTGATCAGACCGTGACAAAAGGTGGCATGATTATGATGCGATTGAGTTTACCTCGAGTACTGTCGCGTTTCTCAAACTGTGTTGTGTGTTTTTGTGTAGCTATATAACAAATCACTTAATGACTGGTTTCTCCGGGAAACAGTGAGTTTTGTTACCCATGAATCTCGATGTTTCCCTCAACTTCATCTTGGGAAACACTGTTCAGATGAAGATATCAATTCAAAATCCACTCCTAAGTTCAATAATAAGTGAGCTGTAATCTAAAACGTAAGTATAAAGACGACAAAATCAACAAGTGATATTAGAATTAAACACACCAACACACCATCTAAATTTAATTTTGCGTTGGGCATACTAAAGCAAAGGTTGCTATAGTGTGTAATTTGTTATTTTCTTTTCAGTTTTGGTGGACCTGATACTGAATGCGGACGAGAACATTCCTGTGCTGGGAACCGAACAGGACCAAATTGCACGCAACCTGACATGTGGCCTAATCAAAGTATGCAAAGAAGCCGCTTTATTTCACGCTATACCCTACTTGATCTCTTTGATTTCGAACAGATAGTTTATTAGAGTTCTTAACATATCAACATCTCTCTCAAAGGGCAGTGTGATGGTATGAGGTTTAAGAATTTGCCTCAAAACATTTAGCATTCTTATTGGCTGAGAGCTTGTCAATCTTCCCAAAACAGTTGTGAACTTTGCTATATTGATTGGTGAACTCTTGAGTTAAAAGATCTGAAATTAAAAATGGTTAACAGTTTTGATAGCCACGTGTATATTGATCCTCACATAAACAAAATGGCTAAACATAATTCAAACAGAAACTGAGAAATAGTAAATGATCATGTGTAATCACCAAAAACAAGATATGAAGGTTGCAGAACACAACAAATTTTATTCGACCTAACGAAAACCTCGTCTACAATGCTCTAAATATGGCCAATGATATCATGTGGCTAAGAGTACTCAGAACACCGAACAAAACATTGCACAATTTCTTCCCTTCGGAGTACCATTTTATCCCCATTTAGACTGCGGGATAAATAGAATCATTTAACCAATATCCACCAAACTCTGATTTTTTTCTGCAATTTATCTGGAAATGAATTTCTGCCCATGACAAGTGAGGTTTAAATAATCAATAAATGAATAAATAAATAAATAACAATTTTTGAACGAGGGTTGCATCAAGCTAATTCTAGAATAATTAGGGTTGCCCTCTAAAAAATGGTTTCCATGGCAACGATATTTTGACAGGTATATTTACCCAAAGTTTAAATTTTCTGCTTAAATTAATTTGAATGAAAATTGTTTTAGCTTTCTTGTAGCGAAGTTTACAATTTAAGATAATTTTGTTCTTTCCTACCCACAAACAAAATCCGTTAATTTTCTTGACACCTCGACCGGCATGGGCTGTCCTCAACTCTGGTTTCGGAATCAGCTGGCCGTTGTCAAGCTCTGGGGGATGAATCTCACTGCTAGACGGCTCTACTTGGGTTGAGGGTTCATTCAACTGATTCCCTTCTGCTACAGGCACCTTTTTTTCCTACACCATCAAGAAAAACAGACTCTTCAATCAGTCTCTCTTCTCTCTTTTGATGAGGATGGATCAGTGCCGTTATCGCACAGCTGCTCCACCCGGCGCCTTAGGATCTTGTCTTTCTCTTTGATTCTGTACAGGTAGCCGACCTTTTGATAAACAAGTGTGCTACATATCAAACTTAGGTCAGTGCGGAAGTAACGGACCCATACCCCCTGGTAAACATCAAACGACTACAAGGCACTGTTTCTAAACTGAAGCAACTTCTTGTTACACCCGCGTACCATCTGGTTTCATTTGTTCCAGCCTTGTCTTAATTTGCGCTGTAAAGTCCTAGCTGACTGGTCGGTCTTTACTGCTTTCTTGAATTTTTGTACCAATCTTTCATCCACACCATTTGTGTACGGTGCCCTAGTCGGGTGCTAAATGCCATTGACTGTCAAAAATTTCTTGAAAGTGTCTGTCATCCGTTGCCTGTTGTCGGGCACAATCTGGGCTGGGAGTCCCATGCGGGCAAATATGAAGCGCAGCGTGTTCGCAGCATCTTCAACAGTTGTATTCTCCACCGTAATGACCCCCATGCCAACAGCTTGATGTGAGTAGCAATCACCACCATAAGCATCTTGCCCTGGACGGGGCCAACAAAGTCGATATACAGATGTTGACAAGGATATGGCAGGTAACTGCCACCGATGTAGAGGGGCGCGTATTATTTGCTGTATTCTGACATTCATCCTGACTCCTGACTGCGTTTGCTATATCTTAATCCACGTTAGGCCGCCAGGCATACCCACGGGACAGGCCCATGTGTCCATCATGTGGTGTTTGTAGGACTCTCTCTAAGTTTGCCTGAAACAGCTACTCCGGTTTCCGAAATAAGAATTCCATGACGAATCTCGATTCTACTTACAAGGTGAGCGTAGGGAACGAGTTCCGGGTGGACTTCTGCGTCTTACCATCCCCATTGAACCAGCTCTACAACGCGTGAAAGTACCGGGTTCCTTCTAGTGTGTGTTATCAACTTCTGCTGTGTGTTCTGCATGGTACATCTGTGCGTCCTTCGGCTGATCTGCCCGTGGAATTGGAATTTCTGAACACCCCAAACCAGGGACAAGGCGTCTTTCTTAATTTGTGATTACTTCTTTTCGGTCTTGAATAGTAACCAGGATGCATACGTAAGGGTTTGTTGTACCCACTGATAGTACCATTTGATAGAACTACACCTAGACCAAACGAAGAACTATCCGTGGCTAGAAAAGATGGCAATTTGGGATCATAGTGTTTCAGAATCTTGTCTTGCAGAAGCATATATTTCACTACCCTGAAACCGGCATCTTCTATCATTCAAAGACCTAGCCGGGACTTGTCTGCGTGAGGTTTTTACTCTACGAAAGTAATCATTTTATCCATCTATCATTTTTTAGATTGCTCCGGAAATGGAAAACCCGTTATTGCTCCAAACTGCAGTGCAGTCTGCGAGTGTTTTGGAGGATGGGAGGGCCGATATTGTGAAATAATATCTGCACGAGGTGGAGGTGACCCACACTTGGAAACCTTAGATGGTAAATACATCGTAAAGCTTTGTGATTATTAATGCCGCGTTCATCAAAGGTGTCGACGTACTTAGATAAATGTTCATGCTGTCATATTTCCATCATCCTAGGTGTTAATTTCGACTTTTTTGGTATTGGGGAATTCTGGGGTTGTAAAAGCCAACGTAATGACTTCGGGCTCCAGTTTCGTTTCTTCTACTACGAGCGAGCCTCGCTGATTGGAGGAGTAGCAGTGAAAGCTGGGCAGAGCCTGGTCACAGTCATGACGATCAAGACTGAAAGTGCTCGAGATTCTCCCATTGTTAGGTAGGGTATTTTATTTTTAACCATACAAGTCAATACATCATATTGCTAACGGTTGTTGTGCTTTTAAACAGAATCGATGGAATTGCGATAAATGTCAGCGATAACTCTTCCAAACCCAATGAGATCAACAACGGCTCAGTTTTGCTTGAAAGCCAAGCACGTTTTACTTTTGAAGAAGAGGAGAACAGCGTTGTCCTTATTTCACTGGAATTTGAATCAGGCAAGTAGAAAGAAGTTTTTGCAAGGATTATCTCCCCAGCAAATCATACTTTACGAGAAATTATAATGAACAGGGGATTTTCGAAAACGTTCTTGTTCATAATCAACGCTCTTTTTAACTTTATGGGTATTCTTCGGTAGAACTAGACCATTAGCAATTGAAGAAGGAAGTAATAATTATCGCTTCTTGTTACAAAAAGGCGAAAGTCGTAGACTGGACGTTCAGAAGCATTTGAGGCATTTTCGATGTCCCCATTTTAATTAAAAAATCTAGGCTAACAGATTTGCTGCCAATCAATTAAAATAGCAATTCCGGAATTAAGAATAAGGCAATGGTCTTTCAAAAACTGTGCCTAACGAAACCATTGGAAATCACAGCTTTTAGATCTCTTCCCGGCAGCCAATTTATTTTATCAACTCGGTTGATATCACCAAATATTCGCCCCTGTCTATTTCTTCTTTAGGTGTGACAGTTACCATTGATATTAAACATAGTCGTGTGATGAAGAGGCAGTTCCTAAACGTTCTCTATTCACCAACGGCCGCCTACAAAGGTTATACTGAGGGACTATGTGGCTTTATGGACAACAATGCGACAAATGACTTTAAAGGACCAGATGGGAATCTTTATGAAAGCTCAGTACAGTTTGCAGAATCATGTAAGAAATCATCTGATGGTTAGAATAAGCTTTATAACTGGCTGGTGTTAATTATTAACGGAAGAAAATGTATCTAAAACCAAATACACATTCCTTTGCATAACTGCAGTGGATTTGGAATGATAACCACAACGCGGTCATCTATCACTTAGCGTGTACACTGTAGGATTATTTAGATTATGAATGCTCATTCATTTTGCTGACTAGGGAGAATCACAGATTGTCACAGCGGATCAGGGACTAGGGATTCTTGGTCGTGGAATTCGTCGAACTTTTACCATGAAGATACTATGGACTTGTCATACACAGATCCGTTATTCCGTCCCATTTACTCGCTGTATGGAATTTCACAATCTGTGTTAAAGGTAACAATTGGATGAACATAATATTCATAACTTTCGGTGGGCATGTTTTTCCCAAAATAATATGCAGCAGCTGGATTGAGTGCAATGCATCGGCTTTTCAACAATTATCCTATTAACTGAATGTTTCTCTGTTATTAGTTGTCACGACAAGTTCGGTGTGAAATAATGACAGGGTATATTCTTCGTCCAGAAGTCTTTACTGTAAGATCGATAACATACTATATATCGTCATATGATGTGGATATGTGATTTTGTAATAGCCGTCATCTTAGATTGGCAAACCTGTGTCTCCCATGTGGTTCATAAAAATAATAGTATAAAATTGTTTTATACGTAGTTGTTTCACTTCCACCAATTGACTGATTGTCAAGTTTTTGACTTAACAAACGCTTTCCGACTCTCAGGAATGCCGTCAATGGCGTTTTAGAGGTTAAAATCGGAAAAATGTTCCGGGGGACATTCACCAAGACCCCCCCCCCCCCCCCCCTCCTTTCAGAAATTCCTGGATCCGCCCCTGTTATCAAGTAGAAAATGACAGAAAGAAAAAAAGGTGATTATTAATAACTTAGCAACAGATTATTAACATCCTTTTGTTCTAATGTTAATTAATATCTGTTTCTCGTTTATTTATAATCATCTTTTCTTTATGTCATTTCCTATGCGTTAAATTTTGTATTTAATCTTCTTAACAAACCTTGCGTCATTCGACTTCAGAAAAGCAACATAATTAGATCACATATATTGAAATAAAAAAAAAATTATAAAGTATAGAGGTTGATGTTACCCCAAAAACAAGCACTCAATTCCCAACAACGTGTCTGCCACATTAATTTCCTGCAGTGAATCCGGTGTCGTGGGTAGTTTTTTTTTTCATTAAAGGTGGCTCCGAGTAGACTTTTTTTGGGTCACACTTCCTTTTTTAAATGCTCTTATACATAATCTTACTTTAGCTCGATGAATGCTTCAGTGATATATTCAGAATCGAATAGTCGAATAGTCGGTCTGATACTCACTGTAAGATTAAGGAGACTCTAATTATTCAGGAACTCAGACCTACCCTTAACGATAATGTCAGCAGCAAAAAGCTAACTCTTTATTAGTTTGCATCTTTTATTTGCAAATTTTTCTCATCTTATGTTATTGTTGTTGTTAATTAGTTACTTATTATTCATTTAAATTTTGTTGTTACTTGTATTCTAAACGGTCACTTCTGAGGATGTATGTTGTAACATACGAAACGTCAAGTTAATATTTTGTTTTCCAACATGCGTTTTATGGTCATGTTTGTCACTGCAGTTTGTGTGCTATTTCTTATTAAGCTACGATGGCCAAGGATAATTAATTTTTACGAATAGTTTAACCCTCGGACGTACAAGGGGGGGGGGGGGGGGTGGTTGCAACCCCCTCTTAAGGTTTCTCTCCGATATTTTCAAGACCATTTAAGATTAGCACATGCCGTTTTCAGTAGATGTTCCTTTATCCTTGAGACACATTTTGGTACAGTTTCGGGACAACCGGTTGCTATGGTAACGAGATATGACGTCATAAGTAACATGTGGTCAAGCCATTTTTGAAGAAAAATGCGTGTTTTTCACCTTTTTTCAGCGAAAAAAAAACATATAAAATGCTAACAAAAGCATCAAAATGTTTAATTGTATTCAAACGGGACAGACCGCAAATAAATGTGGCTACTAAATATATCTGAATGCCATAACTTTTCATCAGTAGGATGCCCAAAATGCGTGCAATTCCACAATTGGTTTCGGCTCCATTAAATCCTATACCAATTGCAGAGCATTTTAGGAGGAGCCACCCACGGTGTGAGCACAGTTACTGACAAGACATATTAGTAAGGAAAACAACGCAAAATAAATGTAGTACGTTAAATAACGAACTAAGTACACATGTCAACTAAATAAGCAAAGCACGCGCACGACTCAAGGAAAATTGCGCGCGCGCACCTGCGTTAACCTGAATAGAAGCAATATAGAAAATAAATAGGGGCACTAGAATAATATAAAGGATCTAAAATAACAAAGGATACGGCGGTGTTTCTCAATTCTGGATTGCTAGTCTAATTTCTCGTAGTGTAGTGCCATACTTCTCAATGATAGCACCGTGGCGTTTGAAGAATTTAGTAAACGATTTACGAAGGAGCGAAGATTTGAACCCTTGGTGAGGGAGACGTGATGAAAGTCGGCGAAGTCTATGCATAAAATCCAACTTCGATGTGCAAATTCTAGCATATGTTACCAATTGAGATATATAAACACCATAGGCTGGATTGGCTGGAATGTTCCTGTCCATATGAGGGAAATTAACAATCCGAAATGAGAAGTCATCCCTCTTGTCGTAGACGCTGAGATGGAAAGGTGTGTTGCTGTCACCATTCTTGATTCTCGTGTCCAGATAACACACCTCATTTGATGTTAAGGTAGTGTTCTTTAGTTCCGGGTCCGACGGGTAAATGTGTTTTTTTTTGTTGTAAATGTCGCTGATGTAATTTCCAAAATTTTCATTGTTAACGCTCAATGAATCGTCGATATAACGAAAGGTGTTGCTAAATTGGACAGCTTTGGTCATATCTTGTATGTTATTTTATAACTCTAGCAAACAAAATTTGCAATTTCCGCATTTTCCCGATAAAGTTAAATTTTTAGTAAAATCCAAGATGGCGGCTACTTGGCGGCCATTTTGGATGACGTCACGGACTCCTAGCAGCGCCCAACCCATAATATTTACCTTATCTTGTAGAGCACATCGCGGGCTACCTATTAGATGTAAAATATCTCCGAAATATTGCAACATACGCAACCCCCCTCCCCCCCCCCACTCTTGTACCACGGTTGGGGTATAAGTTTGCGTGTACGTCCGAAGTTTGTTTGAAGTTTCCCCATTTAGTTTGCCACACTTTGAAGGTTATAGTGCACTTATTCGCTTGTTGCGGGTAGCCCCAAAATCGAAAAATATTTAGGAAAAACTGTTTTTCGCCATTTTTGTTTAATTTGCTATGGAAAAGCTGATTAGCATAAAAGGGCATTGTCCAAAACTTTCATCCAAGCCTAACATTCGGTATCAAATTCAGATTCATTGAGCTGAAATAAGATTATGTATAAGCGCATTTAAAAAAAGGAAGTGTACCTCCTCCCCAACCACCCCTCCGCCCCCCCCCCCCCCCCCCCCCCCCAAAAAAAAAAAAAAAATTACCTCAAAACACTTGCACGGTCTTTCCCTACAAAAACTTGTCGTAGTCCAGTGATAAAGCTGTTGGCTTAAAAGTCGGTATAGCATTGTAGTAAGTAAATAAACGAGATTGAAAATGTTTGCATTTTATTTTATTTTCTGCATATTTATTATACAGGTGGCAACAGGTTTGTGCAAGTCCCTGGGCATTTCCAATAGCGATTTACAAAGTTGCATTTACGATGTCGCAATAACCAATGACACAACATTTACGGACCAAGAAAACTTCAAGAAAGGTAAATCACAGGTAGCCCAAGCTCAAGTGAAGTTTACCGGTAACTGTTGCGTAATAGCGAATTTATAAGTATTTGTATGGGGAAAATTCACTTCGAATTTGAGCGTAAAATTAGGAAAGATATTTGAATAAAACTGGCTCACCTGAACTTATTTGTGTGTTTACTTGTGTCTTGAGTGGTTTTGGGGTCGATTCGAAGCGATTCCAGCGAGAAAGGTACGCCACAAATAAGTTCAGGTGAGCCAGTTTTATTCGAATATCTTTCCGAATTTTACGCTCAAATTCGAAGTGAATTTTCCCCATACAAATCCTTATAAATTCGCTATTACTCAACAGTTACCGGTAAACATCACTTGAGCTTGGGCTACTTGTGGGTAAATTAGTTGTGAAGTTGGCTAGCCTATGTCTATAAACAAAACATGATCGATATCCACGAGATTGCCATTTGTTTACCTTATTGAAGATAAGTATTCAAAAAGTACGAGCAAGTAGGGCGTATCTAAACAAAATGTTATATATATATATATATATATATATATATATATATATATATATATATATATATATATATATATTCTTGAACTTGATTTGAATGTATTTCAGAGAGCGCTCAACTCTTAGAGGAGCATTGACAATTATAACAAATTGGTTCATGTCTTTGTTATGTTATGCTATGTTATGTTATGTTATGTTATGTTATGTTATGTTATGTCATGTTATGTCTTTTTGAAAAATTCATAATCATCTGTAAAAAGGATCTCTGCAGTCTAAACAAACGAAATGAGTTAGCAAGTTCATGCCCCCACAGAAACAGATACCTCCTCAAGAACTTTATAATAAAGTAACACAATCTCCCAAATTATAAATAGCACTCACATGATTTATATGATAAAATAACGCATGTTTTTATATCTCATAGCAACCGTATTCCCGCTTTTATAGCCAGTTTTTGTAATTTAACGGTCAATCGTTGATATTACCTGATGAGTGTGGTCATCATTTGACCATACGAAACAGTGCTGTAGTAATAAAACGATGAACTACCTCTGAAGTCTTGAACCAATTTATTATAATTATATATATATATATATATATATATATATATATATATATATATATATATATATATATATATATATATATATATATATATACAGCTCAGCGCATTAGGTGAACCCCTGAACTAAACCGAAATAGTGCAGAACCCTTCGATGAAGACTGCAGTATCATCAGATCGATTTTCATCTGGTTATCCTTTTCAAAATAACCAGTTTATAGTATTTAACGTTACGCGACCAAGTAGTAGGAAATATCGTGTCATATTTTTTTACTTAGGCACATACATAAAATGATAGATTGGCACACACGGAGTCCGAATACAAAAGCTACCTATGGCATCAGCGCAGGTTTATTAATCCAATAAAAACCGCAAACTTTATTCCTCGAATAGGCTGTCCAGACAAATGTTCAGGCAAAGGTCGCTGTGTCAATGGAACATGTAACTGCATAGATGGATGGAAAGGCGATAGTTGTAACAAAGGTACTGTTAACCTTATTTAGTATCATTCTTACGGCAAATTTATAATATAAACCTGTCAAAACGTGGAACCTACAGTGAATATATAAATGGAAAAAAAAAAACTGGTATGGCAGAAGAGAATCTCAATTGAAATTTCTAACTTGTTGGTGCGGACTTGTCCTTGTCCAAACCGTGCATAGCCACAGTTTAGCTAGACCACATTAGAATTTTATTCGCAATAACACTTCAGTTCAGAACAAATGAATACGAGACATGTGATCCCCAAATATAACTAAACACTACGCAAAATGATCACCGACGCCAAATGGTCCCCAAATAGAACCAAACACAATGCGAAATGATCCCCGAATAGAATTAACACTACGCGAAATGATGCCGACGCTAAATGATCCCCAAAAAGAACTAAACACTACGCGAAATGGTCCCCGACGCAAAATGATTCTCAAAGAGAACACAACACTACACGAAATGATCCCCAACACCAAATTTTCCACAAATAGAACTAAACACTTCGCGAAATGATCCCCGACGCCAAATGATCCCCGATAAGAACTAAACACTACGAAAAATGGTCCCCGACGCACAAATGATCCCCAAATATAATTAAATACTACGCGAAATGATCCCCGACGTCAAATGATCCCCAAATAGAACTAAACGCTTAGCGAAATGATCCTCGACGCCAAATGATCCCCGAATAAAACTAAACACTACGCGAAATTGTCCTCGACGCCCAATGATCCTCGAATAGAACTAAACACTACGCGAATTGATCCTCGACGCCAAATGATCCCCGAATAAAACTAAAGATGACGCGAAATGATCCCGACGACAAAAGATCCCCGAATAGAACTAAACGCTACACGAAATGATCCCCGACGCCAAATGATCCCCAAATAGAAGTAAACACTACGCGAAATGATCCCGGACGCCAAATGATTCCCGAATAGAACTAAACACGACGCGAAATGTTCCTCGACGCCAAGTAATTCCCGAATAAAACTAAGCACTACCCGAAATGATTCCCGACTCCAAATGATCCCCAAATAGAAGTAAACACTACGCGAAATGATCCCTGACGCCAAATGATCCCCGAATAGAAGTAAACACTACGCGAAATGATCCCCAACGCCAAACGATCCCCCAATAGAACTAAACACCACGTGAAATGATCCCCGACGCTAAATGATCCCCGAATAGAACTAAACACTACGTGAAATGATCCCCGACGCCAAATGATCCCCAAAAATAACTAAACACTAAGCGAAATTATCCCCGACGTCAAATGATCCCCAGAGAGAACAGAACACTACACGAAATGATCCCCAACACCAAATGTTCTCCAAATAGAACTAAACGCTACGCGAAATGATTCCCGACGCCAAATGATCCCGGAATAAAACTAAACACTACGCGAAATTGTCCCCGACGCCAAAAGATCCCCAAATAGAACTAAATATGACGCGAAATGTTCCTCGACGCGAAGTGATCCCCGAATAGAAGTAAACATGGCGTGAAATGATCCCCGACGCCAAATGATCCCGGAATAAAACTAAACACTACGCGAAATTGTCCTCGACGCCCAGTGATCCCCGAATAGAACTAAACACTACGCGAAATGTTCCTCGACGCCAAATGATCCCCGAATAGAACTAAACACTACGCGAAATGATCCCCGACGTCAAAAGATCCCCGAATAGAACTAAACACGGCGTGAAATGATCCCCGACGCCAAGTGATCCCCGAATAGAACTAAACACTACGCGAAATGATTCCCGACTCGAAATGATCCTCAAATAGAACTAAACACTACGCGAAATGATCCCGACGCCAAATGATCCCCGAAAAGAAGTAAACACGGCGTGAAATGATCCCCGACGCCAAATGATCCCCGAATAAAACTAAAGACGACGCGAAATGATCCCCGACGCCAAAAGATCCCCGAATAGAACTAAATACGAAGCGAAATGTTCCTCTACGCCAAGTGATCCCCGAATAGAACTTAACACTACGCGAAATGATTCCCGACTCGAAATGATCCTCAAATAGATCTAAACACTACGCGAAATGATCCCGACGCCAAATGATCCCCGAAAAGAAGTAAACACGGCGTGAAATGATCCCCGACGCCAAATGATCCCCGAATAAAACTAAAGACGACGCGAAATGATCCCCGACGCCAAAAGATCCCCGAATAGAACTAAATACGAAGCAAAATGTTCCTCTTCGCCAAGTGATCCCCGAATAGAACTTAACACTACGCGAAATGACTCCCGACTCCAAATGATTCTCAAATAAAAGTAAACACTACGCGAATGGATCCCTGACGCCAAATGATCCCCGAATAAAAGTAAAGTAAACACGACGCGAAATGATCCCTACGCCAAATGATCCCAGAATAAAACTAAAGACGACGCGAAATGATCCCCGAATAGAACTAAACACTACGCGAAATGATCCCCAACGCCAAATGATCCCTGAATAAAACTAAAGACGACGCGAAATGATCCCGGCCGCCAAATGATCCCCGAATAGAACTAAACACGACGCGAAATGATCCCCAAGGAATTATCGGAACGGCATTGGATGACGTTTCTGTCCCGAGGATGCCAGAATTACTAAAATAAAGTAAATTAAATAAATGTTAACTCTCGCAGAACAGAATCTCAAACGAAATATCCAACTTCTTGTTGCGGACTTGTCCATGTATCCAAACCGTGCATGGCCACAGTTCTCGATCACATTAGACTTTTTATTTGCAAAAACACTTTAGTTCAGAACAAAGGCAAATATAACTAAACACTACGCGAAATGATCCCCGATGCCACATGATCCCCAAATAGATTTAGACACGACGCGAAATGATCCCCAAGGAATGGATGGCGTTTCTGTCCCGAGGATGCCAGAATTACTAAAATAAAGTATATTAAAGAAATGTTGACTCGAATGTTTGAAATTGTTCATGCATTAATTAATTTTGGACAATTTATTAAATAGTTTAAACTTATTTTTTTACGAATTTTTAAGAAACTTTCAGAGTTCTAATTGGAGGTATATTAAAATCGCAGAAATAGCATAATGTAACCGGTAGCACTGGAAACATGTATAGAAGTCTTAGTAGTAGCATTAACATACGTGGTGTTCACATTACCGTTTATTTCCGTCCATTCTAAAACAATATTTGTGGGTATAAAAATCAAATATAAGTTTGAACTGTAACAAGTGGCAGCTAAAGATAAAAGAGAGCAAAAGTTACAGATTCTTGCACACGGCTAATGTTGCTTTACTTTGACTTAGTGATCAGTCTGTCACACATTACAGATTAGAGTCATACTGAAAACTTACCTCGGTATCTTTTTGCATGCATGGATTCGTATCTGAGGGCTTGTCTTCATTTCCCGAAATAACGCTTTTTAAAAGGCAGAATAAAAAGAGTGTTAAAAACCACGCGGTTTTTAACCCGACTGATCTTCCCGTAAAAAGTGAAACGAAACAGACGGCTGGGACGAAACTGATAGCATTTTAGTACTTTATTTAATACAGTTAATAACTTCTGTCTTAGTATGACGGCCTCCGCGTTATTACATAATTACGCACATATGGAACGATGACGTCATATGACGTAATTATTAGGTAATTAGTTATACGACCCCCATATTTTAGCCGCCATCTTGGATTTCTGAAATTTTTCAAAACCTCTTAAAAACCGTCCAAATTGACTCAAAATCAATCAAAACCAATAAATAAAAGCTAAGTGACGTAAAAATGTAAAAGTTATACCAATAAACATGCATTGTTTCTCTTCATTCAAAGGTAACAATACGCAAATTGAAACTAAAACATGGCTGTCAAAATATTGTTGCCATGGAAGCATCAAGTCACGTGATCAATAAAATGTCATAAAATTGTTGCCAGATAGATTTTAGGAAAAGTCACAAAGTTTGGTGGCGTTTGATTACATATAAAAGAAGTTTTTAATGCCTCCACAGGCAAAAAAGGGTTAAGCTTACTTTATTGTCTTGAAATTGGAAGAAACCATCGCTAAAAGTCATAGAAGCAAAGAAATATAAACTAAACAGACAAAATAACGGCTAGGAAATTCAAAATGTGAATGGCAAGTTTGATTCCTTGACCATCTGTCAATAAATGAAATTTCATGAACTGTAATCCACTTTAATCCTTGGAATGCTTGGAATCCTGCACTTTATCTCCAAACTACTGCTTTTGTTTTGCTCTATAGAATCTATTTATCCAACTAATATAAGTTGTATATTTGGTGTCATTTGGCGATGTAACGTGGACATAAGCTAAGCGAAAGTTTGCTATTTTGGCGGGGCAGTGGCCCTGCGCTATTGGCTCTTTCTTACATAGAATCTCTTTGATTTCAAGAATAGGCGAGGGGGCTAATAATTTTGCCTCTTTAAAGAAAGTTCCCCAAATACAATTTCTTTAAAAAATTGCATGTTTTGCGATTGGGTCTTAAATTACATGAAACAAAAACTCAAACAAAATGCACCTTGAAACCTAGCTTTTTCAGGTTTTTGAGTCTAGGCCAATGAGATCACAAGTTGTAACAATGAACAAAGTTGACATTCCATCGTGCATTGCCGTTAGCACTTTCTTTCTTATGCGGATCATTACTTAAAACTCTTTTATTTTATTGCCGGCAGAAACGTCATCCCATCCTATTCCGTTAACTTCTTGGGGATTACTTCGCGTCGTGTTTAGTCCCATTTGGGGTTCATTTTGCGTCGTGCTTAGTTCTATTTTGGAGATCATTTTGGGTTCGGGGATTATTTGGCGTCGGGGATTATTTGGCGTCGGGGATCATTTCGCGTCGTGTACATATCCAACACTGTGACCACAATGAATCATTCACACCGTTGGGGGTAGTATTTAGCATACGCAGTAACGACTTAAAATGTATTTTATTGTTATTCGTTAGGTTCTTGTGTTAACTGTTCAGCTGACCATGGAAAATGCATAAAAGGATTTTGTGTGTGTGATTTGGGCTGGGAAGGACGTAGCTGTGAATTAAAAGGTTACAAAGCTCTTAATCTATTCTTATATTACATGCATTACCTTTAAGACGCTAAGAACTATTTTTGGCCCAAAATCTTTGACACCTTAATTAGAATACTACAGTTCTTTATTTAGCTGTGAAGTGTTTAATGATCGTCGTCCTATATTTGGAGCTAAATACCACCCACTAATATATTTCACAATTTTAAACAAAATCTGCAGTCTTTTAGACGCAGTTACGCATTTTGCAAAACATATTGCTTTATTTGTTTGGGTGTTGTCGAGAAAAGAGAAGAGAAGTGGCACCCTGCAACAGGGTGAAATAAACAAAAATATATTGCCTTATAATTATATAAGTATCCTGTTTCAACTACAAGGCTTACTGCGTATTATTTTTCGTTTCTTTTTTTACCGAAGGAAACGAAATTGAAAAAAAAAATACAATAATTAAAAGATAACGTATTTACATGTATGTTATTTTCTTAGCCACGTGCCACAACGTAAACAATTGCACAAGCTCTGTCCAGGGCGCTTGTAAGACAACGGACTTTTGTCAGTGTAACCCTGGATACGTTGGTAAGTAATATCAGCAGTTACGACAGTCATAAGCAAATAATTGGATGCAATGTAAATGTTTGAATGGTTTTCTATATAAAGGGTCTCACTTCGAATTAGCGTATCCGTATGGTGTCACCAACTGTAGCATAAATGCTGACCCCTCCTTCTAAAATATAAATTACTTATATCCGTATTTATATCTGTAGGTGTTGATTGCAGCATCGTGCCTACTTGTCATAATGTTTCCAACTGCACTGGCAATGGACTCTGTGTCGATTTTGATGTTTGTAGGTGTGACAAGGGTTGGACTGGTAATAATTGTACACAGTACTCTTGCGAGCACTTCGATTATTGCTCAGGTAAGAATCACGTTTTAAATTCATTGGCTATTCACCCTCGGCTGGTACGATCGTTGTATGCCAGATACTACGCTGTTGAGAACAATCCAATGCGATTGATCTGAAAATGCGTCGCTATGACATAGCGCGTCCAATTCTGATTGGTGATTTCGATTGTTTAAGCTAAATTCACCAGAGACCAATCAAAGGATGCATATCCAAATATGAATGGATCTGTGAAATTATTTTGGAGTTTCTAGCGCCGTTCTGTGCAATTGGAACATAATTTTAGACATCGCGGGGGGGGGGGGGGGGGTGCGCTGATTGGAAGTATTTAACCAATACCCACTAAGACGTACTATACGTTTTCTAACATTTATCTGGAAATATTTTGATGTCACATATTTTTGCTGATGACATGTCATGTTTCCACGTCAACAATATTTTGGCAAACACGTTCACCGAATGTTTGATTTTTCTGCTTAAATTAACGTTTAAATCAATAATAGTTACTTTTTTAGTACATTTTATACCTTAAGATCAATTTAGCAATTTATTTTGATTTCGATTAATTTTGACTCAATTTTGGCTTTAACGTAATCATGGAAATCCAAGATTCGGATCCAAGATGGCGACCGTTCAGAGTGATGACGCAATTGCCATGTCGTATCACATTATCATGTGATATACCTTGACTAAGACAGCTTTGGACGTACTATAAACTCTTCAAGTTTAACAGCCATTTAATGATGTGTTGTTTTGCTTTCAAGAACGTGGTCGATGCGTCACATTTGATAAGTGTGCCTGTGACGTTGGTTGGACTGGGGCAAGCTGCGCTCTTCCTGACTGTACAGCTGTCAATCAATGTTCCGAGAAAGGAGAGTGTGTGTCCAGCAACCTATGCCGCTGTTACCCAGGATTCACAGGAGCAAACTGTAGTGAGATAGCCGACTGTAGTGGTCTTGCAAACTGCAGCGGGCATGGTATTTGTGTCTCTTTGGAGTCAGCGAATGTATCATGCAGGTACGTAATGCAACGCAGAAATACAGAGTATAGCATTCTTATGCAGAGTGTAGGTTAATCCTAAGGTACAGTAAGAAACCACATCTTCAGTTGGCAAGCAAACTTTTGTTATCTTCTTGGGCGATTAGTACTTTTGATCATGCATGACAAATCTGAATTGTGTTAAATACGGGGAATAGTGTTTCTGTGTGATGATAAATTAAACATGGAAACGTTACTGAACGTAGATTAAATAGTATTTTGAGCTATACTTTGACCATGGATAATGAGGAGTGGTGTATGGATGATTGGGTTTTCTTTCGCAGTTGTTACGCTGGATTCACTGGTATGAACTGCAGTCAACCCACATGTACAACACTGAAAAACTGTTCCGATCATGGCCTTTGCATTGAAGCCGAGTTCTGTAAATGTGATCTAGGATATAATGACACAGACTGTAGTAACTTCTCCTGTGAAGCTCTCAATACTTGCTCTGGTATGTACACTCAGAACTAGTATAAGCTACATCTTATTTGCACAAGGTCCGTTACTGTAAATATTAACTATATTTTGCTGTTACGTTTTTAAGCGGCTATCGGTAACATTCGTCTGTAGATCTTTCCAATAACAACTTGTAAAGAGCGCACTGTCGTTGCTTCTTTTCAAAATGGTTTGTTGTATTCTCGGAGCCAGGGTTTTCTTCAATTGTTTGCTTCCTTTCCTTTCAATCAATGTATGAAAGCGACGACTTAAGTACAACAAAGCTCGATACACGATTATATGCATGGACATGGCTTCCCAATAAGAAATGACTTCCCAATGAGAAATCAAAGGCTCTTCGGGAATACGAAAGGCTCTAAATAAAAAGAAAGTGGCAATAAAGCCACTGGCGATATGCTGTACTTACTCTTCATTTTTAAGCATTTAGTAGTGAGTGGTTCAACTTTGGAAATTTCTTGGAAGCTGGGAGCTCGTGGAGGCTACCATGCACGGCCATCTTAGAATCCTGCGATTTTTTACCAGCTTGAAGCTGACCACGAATTTCAGTGACGCTGTTTGCATGCGAAGTTTTAGTTCGTGACAACGTCATTTGGGCGAGATATAAGCGACTGAATTCGAAATTTTGTCTCTAAAATCATAACTGAGAGCAATAAACTCCCGTGGTAGACAAATTTGATAGTTATAAATATCCGATTTCGATTGCGAAACAATCACGCGTCACAAACTCTGCGCAGAAATAAGCAATTTACTCCGCATTTAGCCCAGTTTGAATAAAAATGAAATTTAATTATCAACTTATTTTTACGTACAAAGCACATTGAGCATAAAAGTGCAAGATTGTACAAAACATGCAAATTCGTTCTGCCCAAAACGTACCCTGCGAGCAGTGTATTCTTCTTCGCCGGACGAGAAAGAAATCACTGCGAGCATCCGTTAGCTTTTCGATCGAGTATGCGCAGTCAAGTGACGCCGCACGTGATGCATTTGACGCTAGATCCTATTGTTTCGCGGGAAATATTTTTCCCCGCGGCAATTTAATGGGTTCCTTGCCTAGAAAACAAAAACTCAAATTTATCTCCAAATGAAGGGCGAAAATTTTGATTTAACTTTTGTCAAGTTTGGTATATTAAGCAACACTGTATACAATCCAACGATGTTTTATATCGAAAGTTAACGATAAGATAGTTTTTAAATATGTTTTTGTTTGTTTCAACGGTTTGTTTGCATCGAGCTGTGCTATGCGCGCACTAATCATGCCATCATAATTTGAAAAAACTTTGGGCTAAAACTTTGGCAAGTTTGCGTTATATTTACTCATTTTTTCAACTTTTGTAACTTCTATCGATTTTGTTTTGTTTCAACGAACAATTTATGGCGTCAAAAGTCGGCGTTTTCGAAATGCACAGCAGATTACAACGAAATCAGCGAAATGTATTAATCGCGGAGTAATGTAGTGCGCATTGATTTGAAATCATTACTTAGCATAACAAAGAAGTCTTCGTCACCTCGGACGCCATTTTGATTGTTACATGGCGTGGATGAGTGCATGCGCGAGAGGTTAAACAAGTTTGCAAAGTTGTTTTACCGGTTCAAAGTTAATATATTCGTCCATGCCGCTGGACGGCGGCTCTATCCTTGGATGCTCGCAGTGGTTTCTTTCGCGTCCGACGTAGCTCGGTGTAGGAGAATCCACTCCTCGCAGGGTACCCAAAACGCAGACTTTCCTATTTAGTTAATGCGTCGAAATGCGCTATATCGTTCGCAATATAGATAAAAGCTTCTTCTTGCCGTAAAAATACCAAAAGCTCTTTTATTTTTTGCAGAATAACGACATATTTGTAACGCGAATGAAACAAGTTTGTCAACACTTCACTCCAGGACATCGTTGCGTTAGCTTTTAAAATAAGTTATAAGGTCAAGATAATTGCGCCACTAAACCGACATAGTGCGGTAAATACTTTTTTTTTTATCCTTACATAAGTCATACTACATTACGTTTTTATTAACACGAAGGAATGTGTTTACTATTTACGGACAAACTTCGTCGTCCATTTGTTGTCGTTGGAATATCGTCGAAGGTATGCTATGTTTTCATGCCCGTTTGGCTTCAGTTTGCCTCAGGACGAGTGGCTCCTTGACGGAACCAAAAAAATGAAAAATGAAAGGGAGTGAAGGAAAGAAAAATGATAAGCCTACGACACGAGGTATCCCAAGCGGTCACCCATCCAAGTACTAACCTCGCCCGACAGGGCTTAACTTCGGTGATCAGACGAGAACCGGCGCATGTCAACCAGTGACAGTGTTCCTAAAGTTTACGATGAGCGAGTGACTTTTCTCCAGTAGTCGCAATAAGTCGTATCCACGACTTAAAAAGGAGGAAATACTACTAACAAGGAATAAAGTAATAATAGAAAAAAATAATAATAAAAAAAATAAAATAATAGAGCGGTCGAAGCACAAAACCATTAGATAAAAATATACAATAATTACTTACAAGACATATTATGTATTATAAGGCAGAAGTTAAGCATTTCACACAAAAACGTTTCTTTTAAGACGACTCTCGATAAGAAGTTTCTGTTCCAACTTTACCACAAATTCAGTAATATTACAGTCTTTATGGTACAATTTCTGATAATATAGGTAGTATATTGCAAATAGTAAACAATAATTGTTTAAGCTCATTATTTCTTGAAGTAATAAGGTCTGTTCCTGATAACTTTTCCTGGGATGTTGGAGAAAAAGAAGAGTTGAATTTTGCATTAAACCAATCAACAACTTTAACATAGAACGTTTGAGTGTAGTGGCATTCAACGAAGGTATGGAGAATAGAGTCTGGCTCTTTACAGTATGGGCAGCTGTTTTCCTTGTTTACACCATAGATGCGCAGCTCTTTCTGAGTAACAGTTAGCCTATGGAGTAACTTGAAATTAAATTCTCGTAATCTGTTTTCACAACAAATTTTTCCATATTTTTTAATTTGGTTTTCCAATCAATGTTCCCAGATTTAAGATCTTTTTCCCATTTTCGGGGTCCTGTGGTAGTGCAGCAAGTACCATTGATGTAAAACCAGTAATAGTCCGTACATTTCATTTTGTAAAGATCAATGATTTGTGACGGCGTCAGGGAAAAGGTTGTTACATCAGCTATAGGGCTTTCTCGCCTGTCTAAAGAGTTTGCCTTATATAATAAGTGTTTGGGAATTGCCGAAATAACCTGTAGGTAGTTTAGGAAATTAGATTTGATCGTAAATTTGTCCTGAAATGATTGAAATGTTAGAAACTTTCCCCCATTGTCCAAAATGTCTTGAATTGAGGTGACGCCTTTTTCTTTCCATTTTTGTAAAAAGAAACTTTTCCCATCAATCAGGATATCTTTATTATTAAAGAGAATCAAGTCTTGACCCTTGTCATGTTGATTTAAATTTCTGAGTTCCAGAAAATTTGCTAATATTTGCCTATAAAATGCTGGAATTCCAGATTTCTCTAAAAACTTGTGGTCATAATTACATCGAAGAAGAACATTTAGGCCACCATACTTCTTGGAAAAATGAGATGGAATTGCTTTCCAAGATTCTGTTGTGATTTCGTCAGGTATCAATAGTCTTGAGATCCAGGATAACCGTAAAAATTTAAATAGAACATCTGGATCGGGGGCCCGCAGCCCCCCATTTGTGTAGTCCTGACACATAATGTTTCGTTTGATCTTATCTGGTTTCTTGTTCCAGATAAAACTAAAAATAGACTTCTTAATTCTAGAGGTGTCATTCGGGCTGATATCAAGCATGGATGCTGAATAAACATTCGTGAAATTCCCAGAGTTTTAACAATGAGGCACTTACCAAAGAGGGAGAGTTTGCGCCCTCTCCATATGTCTAGTTTGATGTTCAGATTATCGATTTTTTTAACCACATTTTTCTTATCGTTTTCTTGCTCATTGTACGAAATAAAAATTCCAAGGGCTCGCACAGGCTCCTTCGTCCAATTTTATCCTAAAGGTTTGTTTTCCTTATGCCTCCATGAATAGTGCGGTAAATACGGTTCGATACCTTTTAAAAATTGAACAACTTCAAACGCAAAAATATTTATACATTTACAGTACCCTATCTTGTAAAATCCAATTGATCTCCGTAGTTCGGTTTTAATGTTCTACAGACTGTTATTCTCTTCTATTCTTATTATACGCACCTATAAATTATGAGCAAGCCTTATGCACTGGTCGCAGTGGGGTTACTAATAAAAGTTTACATTCCAGTGTTAAAAAAAAAGTTACATCCCAGTGAGTAAAGGAGTAAAAATTAGCATATTTAACACCGTTTACTTATAACCCGTTTATTACGCTTTGCATATTTACGAAATAAAAAAGAACAAGACATAAGCCAAGGGAAGTAAACAAAGATGTTAACGAAAGCCATATGGTTCAAAGGCTCTTATGAGCCAAGTGAATACGAATACGAAGCACTCTAAACAATAGATTATTCATCGAACAATTCATTCCGGTAAGACTTTGTTACATATATAAGCTTATTTTATTCTCTGCTGTGATATATCCGTGTTTAGAAAAGGTCCACATACTCAGGTCAGTAGAATAATGTGATTTCAAGTTTATTTTTACTTGAGGAAGAGATCCATTGGAGGCAAATGTTGACTTCTAGCGAGAACACCGCGGTAAATAACTTTTGTCGCGTAAAAGTTAAAGACGTTTTTGTTCAGAGTTTTCCTTTAGAGTGGAAAGTAAATTACTCAAATTAAGAATTTCGGTAAAGATTGCCATCAAATTCCGTTTATTAAAGCGAAACTTGAAACAATAAAAAAAATTACCGTAATGTAGCATTATTTTTCCAAAGTCTTGCAAAATTGATTTGAGGTCGACAGATCGGTTTTTATTTTCGAAAGCTTGTGCCTTGAAAATCGAAAGACTACAAACGTGAAATATCAGCACATCGCTTTCACTGTCTTCTTTTTCGGCAGTCGGATATTCTCTAGGTAGATTTCTTTGCATTTGAAAACGGTAAAAAACACCGTCTTCAAATATATGCGCAAGCCTCGTGCACTTGGCAACGGAATTAACAATAAACTTTCACAGCCCATCGACCGATCGAGTGAAATCTGTCCCCTCTGTAATAACTCATTCAACTCTTTCGCGCTTTACGAGTTAATAAAGAAAAATATATTATGGTCGTTGTAATAATAATAATATAGTCTATATTTAAAGAGGGTTGCACTAAATAGCAAAGCTAATAAACTTGTGGCCCTCTATAACACTATTCTAATTTACAAGACTTTAAAAACCATTTGGAGGACCCAAATTGTCTTAATAAGCAATCGTATTTGGCTTGTTTTTCTTCGGTATTTCTCACTCTTCAAAATAATCACTCTTGGTACAAACAACTGAAAATGCTATGCTTTTTCCCAATGCGTTTACGCATCTTGTGCCATTAATTTTATAGGTCATGGTCAATGTATTGGATACGATCTCTGCAACTGCAACCCTTCCTGGTCAGGGCCTGCATGCAACATCCCAGATTGTAGTGCGGTAAATAACTGTTCTGGTCAAGGAGAATGCATTCTTGAAAATACATGCGCCTGTTACCCGGCCTTCGATGGAAAATTTTGTGATCAAAAGGCGAAACCAAATATTAACCCACCCAGTTTTGAACAAGAACTTTATAATGTCACCATCAAGGAAAACTCTCCTGCCGGAACACTCATTTTGCAAGTACATGCCAATGATACAGATTTGGGGAGAAATGGTGAGGTGTTTTATTCCCTTCTTGGAGAGCGAAGCGTTGAAAACGTTCTTGCTATTGATGGAGCAACTGGAAAAGTTTACAACTCGTTTACGTTTGATTTCGAGACCATGAAAAATCCCACATTCAATGTAAACCTTTGGGCTTCAGATAATGGCTTTCCACAGAAATCGGGTGTCACAATAGTGCAGGTAACGGTGGCTGACGAAAACGACAATTGTCCAACATTTGTCGAACCATCGGGGAAGATACATCTTGAGATATCTGATCCAAGACCTGGAGATTTTCTTACAAAGGTTTCTGCCACCGACTTGGACAATGGAGTAAACGGTGATATAACTTACAGCCTATCAAAAAATGATGCATTCTCCATTGATTCAAAAACTGGTCTCATCACAGTTACGTCTAATCTGACTAAAGGAGAGTATCACCTCACAGTTGGTGCAGCCGATAACGGAGAAATATCTTGCTCGAGGGAGATACCATTGACAGTCAAAGTTATAAGTGTACCTCCAAAGGAACCATTGACAAAATCTCCACCTTCTTCTACGCAACTGACTACGCAACTGACGCAACTAACTGCATCTGAAATGCTCAGTACTTCTAGTACCGCCGAGTTGTCGTCAGTGGAGCCCATAGGTGATTATGATCTGTAGCGTTACAGTACTAAAATGTACATTCAGTTAAGTACAACTTAGTGTTTATCAAACCACCTGATTGGTGGAAGGCGATAGTGATGTTTTTTTTTTTGTTAACTTCACCTCATACAACTTGTTGGAGGCTTTGGTCGCTTACTAAATGTTAACTGTATGTGTGTCACTCACTTAAACTCAAAGTCAATGGGAATTTATTTTGACTCTTTTTTTTTAATTAGATGTTTACGTGTTTAATTAACGCTTTTGTCCATGATCTTAAACAGCAACGCGAAATTTGAAGTTAGCTTTTACTGTTATTGGGAAGCGTTAATTTTAACAAATCTGAAACCGGAATCTACGATCGAAAGTTATATTTTCCGTTTCATTTAGGAACAAACCAATCTTAGATTAGAACCTCGACGAGATTGGTATCTCAATTGCATTTCAGTCTGTGCCCATGCGTTAATTTTTGCTAACTAGTTTCAGATCAATAGTACTAAGTCAACAAGAACCAGTACTCAAAGAAACAGATAATATCGTTACATTGATCTGCGATTTGTTCTCTTTATAGGCACTGATAGCACGCCTAGAAGTACAACTGCAACCTTACCAACAGATGCTGCAGCGTCGCCCCAGAAGGGTCCGAACTATATTGTCATCGGCGTCGCTGTTTCTGGAGGATTGCTTCTTTTTCTAGTGATCGGAGCACTAATTTTAAGGAAGGTTGTTTTTAAGGCTAGACCTTTCCCATGGGTCGGGATACCAGGAAAAGGGGCTAAAGTCAATGAATGCTATCAAGGCGATTTGGAGCTGTCCACCATGTCTGGGAAGCTGTGAGATAAAAGGCTATACAGAAGAATCCAGGCATGCTGTAAATAATAAAACACTGTAGCGAACGTTAAGATCGTTCGGTGAATACTATTTGTCATTGTTTTGTCCGTCTAAGAAAACGTGCTATTGTCGTTATTTGAAATTAACGATGAAACAAAACTCTGATAGTGTGATGTAACTGCATGCTGCCGTTAGTTACATGATTAAACTTTAACTGAAATGGTTTATTCAGCTTTCTTGCAAAGGTATAGTAGTCGTTCTTAATGCGAAAACAAAAACAAACGTGTCTCGGATCGCTTACTTTATGAGAAGGTCAGTGAGTGGGGAGAGTACGTTTTTGTTTTACCCGTGTTATGGATTGGTCGGCTAAGTCAGAGGCCTCACAGATGATTGCTGATTGGAGCTAGGAGTAATTCATGTAAAATAGTGACGAGAAATACCATATTACCAGTATTTACTATCGGCACTTAAATTATTGCAACAGTTTTTAAGCGAATCATATTTTACTACATTTAGCTTACCTTCCAGATCATTTCGGCCTACAGTAAGTCAGGAATTAGACAATAAGTTGCTCTGACGTTTCTGGCTGGGGGCCAAAACTGTCAACTGTCAAATGAACATTTTTTTTAATCCTCGGACGTACACGCAAACGTATACCCCCGCGATGTTGCAATATTTCGCAATATTTCGGAATAATTTAACATCTAATAGATAGCCCGCGATGTGCTCTACAAGATAAGGTAAATATTATGGTTTGGGGCGCCGCAGGGGTCCGTGACGTCATCCAGAAAAATGCAGAAATTGCAAATATTGTCTGCTAGAGTTGCAAAATAACATACAATCAAACATTTTGATGCTTTTGGTAGCAGTTTATATTATTTTTCGCTGAAAAACAGTGAAAAACACGCGTCTTTTCTTCAAAGATGGGTTGACAACATGTTACTTATGACGTCATAGCTCGTTACCATAACAACCAGTTGTCGCCAAACTTTACCAAAATGTGTCTCAAGGATAAATGAACAGCTACTGAAAACGGCATGTGCTAATCTTAAATGGTCTTGAAAATATCGGAGAAAAACCTTAAGCGGGGGTGGCACCCCCCGCCCCCCCCCCCCCCCCCTCCTTGCACGTCCGAGGGTTAAGTGTATAGATTAAATAGTTATTAGGATAAGCACTAGTTTCGTTGTATAACTAATAAGGTTACGGTTGCAGAAAGTAAAAGAAAATCAATAGATAAGTTATGAATGTATTTGTATGCTTTTTTGTTTTTAAATAAAGTGGATATGCTATGCACTGTTTGTTTGTTTTTATCTCGTGAGTACGCAAAGCGTTCAACTCAATAGATAGTATATGGGGACAATCATGCAAATCTTCACTCGATTAATCATTCACTAGGGTGTAAACGTTTTTGCAATTCCCCATTGTTTTAAATCATTCAGTTGCCTTTACAGTCTCGTTTCACACAATAGTCCGGGTACCCATGCTCAATGAAGGGGTCAAAAAATGCTCCCGTTTACTTGAAGAGCTAACAAATTTTGACTAACCCAGCAATGTTCTTCAGACCTTGGGGGATAAAACTGGGGTGCCAGTGGAGCTGGCCAGATGGACTATGTCACGTGCGAACACCTCAAACCCCCCTCCTCCTTTTTCCTGTAATTCATTTTGATGTCATTTTTAGACAGGGGTCAAAGGGGTTTATGGCGTATATCTTAGGACTTAAGAGCAATACTCTGTAAAATTCGAACTTCATACAAAAGTCGCGGCCACAGTACCTCACCGATTTGGCTGAAATTCAGCTTGTAGACTTGGTTTAGCGTCCTGGGCCCAGTTGTTCAAAGCCCGATTAGTGCTAATCCTAGGTTAACTCTAAATAATACCTACAGAGTTAATCCTGGATTAGCACAAATCGGGCTTTGAACAACCGGGCCCAGAATACGGAATGGATAGTTCTAGGTTTCAATTCTTTTTACTTTATAAAATATTAACAAGGCCGTTTTGGGGTGGCCTCGGCGGGCCGCCATATTCGTAGATTGAAGGTGTTCTTGAGACTTCGACTCTTAGCCTGTTATCGAAGTAAATTAATCATTGAAGTATTGAATCAGTTCTTTCAGTTTCGGTTTTTATTTTCGTTTGAATTCCGGGGTTGTGGGAGTCAAATGCAATTAAGCCTTCTAGCGGCCCGCATCATTAGCTTTTTTTCCGTTTAATAAATAATCTCTCCCCGGTCTACTGGGAGTGCATGCGAACGTGACTAGGTCACGCAACCAATTATTTTATGTCCTTTCACTGACCCAGTATTATTTACGAATGATCGTTCCTTGGGAAATGAAGTGATTTCTATGTGTTGTATAGCTAAATGTTGTGAGGATATTATTCTTTATTTTTTTCTGAAGCATCTCAGTGGTCCGGAATCCTAAATCATTGAATTTGATTGGCTAATGACGCGCGCTCCAGCGGTCCGGATTTTCCCATCCGGACCCCGCGTACGGACCGCTCCTAATTTTACAGAAAGATTTTGTCGTTTAAAGCTTTATGTCATTGAATTTTCTCGTAAATTATGGACAAAGATGAAAGTTACCAAAGCGAAAGTGAATTTTCATTGGCCAGATAAAATATCTAACGACACAAACGAAGAAAACAATGCAGAAAACCAACAAAGTTTCGCCATGGTTGACATCGGCCCACAAACAAAGATCCGAAAACACGCTAAAGATCTTAATGCTTGAACGAGGTATCAAAAAGAATCGATGAAGAAACTCAGTGAAGAGAAAAAACCGTAAAATTAAAGGCCAATGTTATTCCTCCAAAAGGCGAGTGTAAGTTTGGATTTTATAATTTGTTCATTTTATAGTTTGTTGGCCGTTTGTTGTTGTTCTTTACAAAGCGCAACCTCGTCCCCAGGGCCTTCTCCGCTTTTACAATTCAAAATGGCGGGTCGAGCGGAGAAGACCCTGGTCGAGGCTGATCTAACAGGACCGCTGATTGGCAGTTGATTTGTGGCATTCTTTCACAAACTCTGATTGGTCAGCTTTTTCTTTCCTACAAAATGGCTGACTAAAAAGTTTTATGTGCGGTGTATTTTCGAGAAATAAATGAATTGTCCATTAAGCTTGCCTCGGAAATCATAATTAAAGAAGATGCGGACTTCACATCAAAGCAAAGCTGACTCACAATTTGCAGAAAGAAAGCATGCAGACCGCGATGAAAAACAAGGTGACGAAGGATCTCCTTTATACTTTCAAGATATAAGGTGTTTTTGTTCAGTTCTTTTAGGCTGGAAAGCTTGTGAATCAGATATAACCTATAAATTTATTTCATTTATAGCGGTTGCTTATAAATACTGTAAAATTTTCGCATTAAATGTCAAAGACATTTGCCGATTGAATACAGAGAGATTGAGAAATGTTCGAAATAAGCTAAGTACATGTATTAAAGCTTATATTATAACCTTACAGTTTATTCATCGCACATTTTGTTTTCCAATTATTTAAAAAATACCAGAAAAACAATACTCGAGCCCCCTTGATCGTTGAGAATTAATTAAAATTTGACAGTTTTTGATATTTAAAACAATTAATAGCACATTTCAAAATCCTGAAATTTTTCATAAATTTATGTAAGAGTGAGTAGCTTTATGGCATGGTCTTGACATGTTTTGATAAGAGTTGTTTTTGGAAGGCAGCTGCATATGTTATGATCATCCACTTGTCTCTGGTGTGGACTCTTTTGACCAGGAGCATTGTAAAATGGCAAAGTTAATTAACTTTAAAAAAGTCACCTGCCCAGTAAGATATTCTTATAGTATCCAAATCCACAAAAGGGGGATTAAGTAAGGGATTCTTCTGCTGTTTTTGTGGAATGGTGACTGCATGAGTATTTGTACTTTTACTTGAGGTGTCCAGGGCTGTCATTAGTAACTGACAGCAGCTATTATGACCAACAACAACAGTAAAGATGGCTAGCTACTCAAAAATTGAAAATAACTTCAAGGCAAGAGGCTCAGACGTTTTTCCTCATTTTACTTTATTTGTGGACCCAGTTTCTTAAAAGTTTAATGGAAAACCATGGCATTTACACCTGCCATAAGTTTTGCATTTTTTTGTCAATGTATTTGTTTTTCTCTTTTGCACCATGTCAGAAATCTGTGGTTGTCAAAATTAATGTTCTATGCACCATTAGTTTTAGACGAACTGTTTGTATTGGTGGCATTTCTTATTGACAGAAGGGAATCCTTCATTGAGAGAATTTATTGGCAAATTGGTCAGGAGGTTAGGATTTGCTATAAAAGATATTATTTCTTGAGTTAGCTTTATTTACTTTTAAATTATAAAACTGAGACAATTCAACGCAAGAACCTCCTAAGTAATTCTAGGAAATTATTGCCAACAACTTGTATTTTAGGCCTTAATATAAGCACTCTCTGGTCATAATAATGGTCTGGATCATGCACAATGTGAATGCTGGAATTGTCAGAGTTTGAACTAGGTCAGAAAATCAAGTATTTTGAAATGGAATAAAATGTTTTCCTGAAAATTTTATCCATTTGGACTGAGTGACACTGTTATTTTTTGTACCAAAACTCATTAATAGTAATCTTTAAACAGGGTGCATTCATCACTAGAGTGGTTTTCAGAACAGCCCTGTAATAACTCAAAAGACAGTTTTGTAAACAGTTAGTACCAGGATGGTCTCATCATCCACTTGTCAAAAAGTTTACCAAAATTAATCATAATAATATGTAAGGGAAGTGGTCATGACAAGTATATTAGAAGGTGATCCACCTTATATTGTGGTGGGGGGGGGGGGGGGGTATGCAAGATATCACCTATCTGATTAGGCTCTTGGACAACATTTATTGGCCTAAAAATGTGAAGTTAGCATTGCTAGTAAAATGACGCACGAAGGAGGATATTGTTTGCCCAGTTTCCACTCCTGATAAAATAAGGGCTATACCAATTAACAAGACAACAGCATTAAATTAGGTGGGGGAGTGAGTGCACACCAGTATTTTGTAAAGCAGTGGGCCCTGTACGAGTTCAATAGTTTTGACCATTTCCCTAACAGCTTTTGAATAATAATATATGTATGTAGAAGCTCAAAGACAAAAAGTCACTAAGCATGTTCATGCCCTGAACAATGTCAACTGTTTCAACCACAAGAAAGATTGTAACTTCAAGATATCAAATAAGGAATGTTGCAAAAGAATAATGTGTGAAACAAGAAGGGAGTATAGTTAACAAAATTAATAACAGAAAGGGCCCTAATTAACAGTGGAGATGTGAAGGAAATTAATTTTTCATCATCATCATCAAAATTTCTCTCTTGCCATGTATACTGTTAGTAAAAAAAAAAGATTAGTTATTTCCCTTCCTTGCCCAACATACTCCCTTGGAAGCTTGTGGGTTGGCACCTAAGAGAAGCTAATGTGCCAGACTGAGTACAATGTTTATATTTTCTTACTTTATTGTATGCACCATTCAAGACAACTTGCTCTGACAGTGATAAAAATAATACAGTCAAAAGCCATTTACAGATGCCCACTCAGTATAGCAATTGTAGCTGGGAAGCCAGTCACTTTGTGGAAGCCAGGTGGTATATTATGTGGCACATGTGTTGTATGCTAATCCAAGGCTGTGCCCTAAAGAAAATTTCAGGAAGCCCATCGGGCTCCCAAACAGTCAAGCTGGGGTGCCCATGTCTCAAAGTTGGTTGCCCAAATCAATTAAAATGATTTTTTTTTTATTCAAGCAAGTCAAGTAGTTTTTTGGTAAGTATAATGATTTTATTATTTTCATGAAACATGACAGTTCACCTCTTGCAAATATCAGCACTTAGGTAATGCGATTTAGACCACAAAACAAATAGTGCAAAACTATTAAAAAAGAATGAATAATCTGATAAACCTACAACTGGATCATTTGCTATTATATCTACTGTAATGTCTTCAATGTCACTTTTTTTTATAAGATAGCTTTGTGGAATAGCAACTTTAAGGGGGGCGGGGGGGGGGCACTTATTGGAAGGAGGGTATTTTTTGAAAATCCCAGGAAGGTGGGCACCCAATGAGCCAAGTCCACCAATTAAGATCTGTTCAGATGCCTAAGCTGAAAAAGTATCCCAAACAAAATCCTTTTCTCTGAAAAAGTTAGCTCAGGTATGATGTCCAAGAATTTTTTTAAGGGAGCTATTTGCCTTCTGAAATATTCAGTTTGACTTTCTGAGAACCAGAAACAGTATTTTTTTTTATCCTCTCAAAAATGTCAGGCATAGTTTTTACTGAGGGTTTATTATACTCTGGCGGGCTGGCAGTTTAAGCCATTTTTTAGTGTCGGTTTGCGGGTACATTCGTATTTATCTGGCGGTTTACGGTCAAGAATTATCGGCGGTTTCGGTCTTGAGTTAAAAACCAAAGCGGTTTGCAGTCTAGGAAGAACAAACTATGGCGGTTTGCGGACTGTGCGACCCCCTATAATAGACCCTCTTTACTGGGTCCTAAAAAGGTAAGTTAACATTTCCAGTTTGAGAATATTAACTTTTCATCCAATTGTAATCCAAACATCTGAGCATGAGCATGAGCATCCCCGATAGCTATTTGGCAAAACAATTCGTTAGATGCCCTTGTCTGAGAAACACCATGATCACACACAACATGAATGACTTGCATGTTGGTGTGTGCGTGAAAAACATTCCACATATGTTGATTGATGGTAAGACTTCTTCAGCAGAACTGAGATATTCACAGCTATATAAAATATAAAAGAAAACAATATAATTAATTATTACTGGCCACTGTTTTTCACTGTCTTAGAAACATGCACATAAGGAAAGAAATGTCTGCATACAATCCGGTTTAATCACAGCTGACTCGAAAACCCGAATCGAAATTTGAAACAAAAATATTTAAAACAGGCGAAAATGCTTTCACCACGAAAAGCCCTTGGAAAATCGGTTCAATTATTGAAAAGTTACGCTGAAAGTTTGTCTAAAGACGGTTAATTTAAGTCTTACTTAAGCTTACCTGAAAAACACATAAACAGCACCAAGAATATGGTCGCAAAATCGGTCTTACAGTCGCAAAATTGTACCTGATGACAACGCAAATTCGTCTATACAAAGAGAACGGACTCCAGATTCCTCGTTTTGCTGGTATTGATGCCTGATGATATTGAACCAAAGCTAAGGGTCATTTTCAGCGACTGCTCCTGGACTGCAGTGAAGAAAGCAGCCATATTTGTTTTAGCCGCTGTACAAGCGAAACGACGTAGATTTTCAGCACCTGTCACGTGTCAAAATACTCCAAGATTCTTGGAGTATTTTGCAGCCTCGACCAGGGTCTTCTCCGCTCGACCCGCCATTTTGAATTGTAAAAGCGGAGAAGGCCCTGGGGACGAGGTTGTACAAAGCGTCATTTGTGGCGTAAAAATTACTGTAATTAGACAATCTAGCGCTTTTTTACAAAGGTTTTAGCTCCATTTGATTTAAGTGTTCTTATTTTTCCGGTTTTGTTTTTTTTCCTGCGAATTTTCATTAAAAAGTCTTGCAAATTGTCATTCTAGTCGTACTAGTTTGGTGTCAATAATTTACACGCCATTTCGCGATCGGATTTTCCGAGATAATTCGTACTTTCACTACATTGCTCGGTTTGTATGCTTTTATTTCTCGGTTTTTACCCTCTTTTATCTAAATTTTACAAGTTTTCATTTAAGAAAATATGATTTTTACATTAGAATAGCTCAGTTTAACCCTACTCGGCCTGGGGGGGGGGGGGGGGGGGGACAAAGTGCCCGCGCTAACTTTCAACATTCATAACTTCTTTTATATGTATTCAAACGCCATCAAACTTCGTGACTTTTCCTAAAATTTATCTGGCAACAATTTCATATGACAATTTTTTGATCACGTGACTTGATGTTTGGTTGAGTAGGGGTAGATTTTCTTCAAAATTTATTGAAAATAAAATTCTAAGTGTCGACATTACGTTATATAAGTCTCAATAAGGAGTCTTTAATGGCACTTTACAGTTCTTTTAATGATCTGGATAAACCATTATTTAAAAGGCTCAATTGTTTGCAAAGTACTCATTCAAGTCTCCATTAAATGTTACTTAACAGTAATTACAAGTTGGGATACACGACACATAAACCATGCATGTATACTCAGACCCAATGGAAATCGACACTTTACAATTCCTTGTTAACCCTATTCAGACTGGGCTTTTTTAGGCAATCTGTGACTGGGGGGGGGGGGGGGGGGGGCTCCTCGGACCCCCCCTTCATATCTCTGGAACCAGTAAGGCTAGGACCATGAGATTTTCACACAATGTTCATCTCCATACAAGGAAACCTCACACCCAGTTTTGACCTGCCACACCCAATTATGACGTCACAGCGACGTCATTTTTGTTTTTCCGACGTTTCTTTGATATTTTTCCATTCAGATACTTAAAATATCAAATATAACTGTAAAACATCTCTTTAATATTAAAACACAATAAATACAAAGAAGGACACACTTGTTAAGCGAGAAAAAGCAAAAAAATGCGATAAAACTATAATTTTGAAATTATTGTGCGCCATCTTGGATCCGCCATCTTGGATCCGCCATCTTGGATTTCCTTTTTTTTCGTTTAAATTAAAATTTAAAAAATATCTAAAAGAGAAAAGGATCAGAATGTATAAAACACGTATCAAACTAATGTCTATTATCCAAACAATGAACTTAGAAGCGTTATTTAATAAACAATACAACATTTTTCTCTATAAGTAAAAGAGAGCAAAAATTTGCCTACCCCTCCCCCCCAAATATTTGATGTTAAAAATTTTTGATGTCTTTCAAGAACTAGTCACAAAAAAAAAATATTCTAACAAGAAAATGCGCTATAAGTCAAAGAACAAGTTCTTAAAATAAAAAATTCACCATATTTTAATATTTTGAAAACCTATGTGTCAAAAACCGGTTGCCATGGCAACATGGTTAATTACACTGACATGTTATGGATACCAAAATGTCTCTAGATAAATTCTAGGACAAGTCAGAAAATTTCAGCCTCATAGCTATTTCGGTGTAAGAGTTATCACAATTTTACTGGAAAGGGGGTTCGAAACCCCCCCCCCCCCCCCCCCCCCACCAGTCTGAATAGGGTTAATAATCTGCATAAACAATATTAAAAAGGCTCATTGTTTGCAAAGTACTCATTGAAAGTCTTCAACGTAAAATTCCAAAGGTATGGACCCAAACATTTCATAGGAATGTTGGAACATACCCATTTTCAGAACTAAACGACTTGACAAGCATACCCCATTTTGTGCTGCTCATACAATACATTGTTCCTACAGCTGTACAGGGGGGATACCTTGGTGTTGGGGGTGGTGTTTTCTTTATTACATGTACTGTAAACTGAAAAACAATAAAGATTATTGTCCCTGTACAATACAATGTACTTTGTATATTCTTAATGATTGAAGATGATCATCATTAATGCCTCGATCTGTTTACTATGTATATCAGGGTGAAAGTGATTTCACACAGTTGTATTGTGTTCTCAGAGTACTGGGAACTCCAAGTCAAGGCCAGGTATCCATTGTTACTCGTGGCGAAGCACACGGTATATACTTCATGGTGGTTTTAATTTATGCACGTCAAAGAATCCGGCACTTACTAAGGGCTAAAAACTCATTTTAAAATGGTTAGCTTTTATTTACTGTTATGGATATCACTACCCATAACAGTAAATAAAAGCTAACCATTTTAAAATGAGTTTTTAGGATCCCTATATGATAGGATCCCTATATGGTGTGTTACAATGAAGTATATACCAAGCACACGAGTTATAAATCCGGCGTTGACTTTTCTTGTTTTTTTTTTCGTGTCACATTAGCGCATGCAAATTTATGCACGCATATTTAAGTCTATATGGACGACTATATGGCTTTCGGCCATGAAATACATACCGTAAAATCTCTCCGTTTGTGTACTCGAGAAGCAAGATAAAGAACTACTGCGTACAACTGCACACTTTCAAGACAATTCAAGGCGTTCATGGATGGATAGGACCGTTTGATATTGTGTTCGCCGCCTATTCCTGTGGGATTTTTGCTCTGGCAAGTTCTGTGTTTTATATATTAAACTTGCCATTTGCCTAGCGATCGAGCTCCGGGTCGAGCTTAAGTGTCAGCTACTGAATCTAGTGAATGCAGTGTAGTCTTACTTTTAAACCCGTGTATACGTGAAAGCATGATGAACAGGTTATCGGCAAGGATGTTTAAATAAAATTCATTCTCTCACTCACTCACTCACTCACTCACTCACTCGCTCCTTCCATCAGCTGTAAACTTAGTGAGCAAATGCTTTGTTACGAACACGTTTCGTAACAGGAATTCAACGTGAATCCAACGATAACAACAATTAATTTGATGTAAACGAATATAGACGACAATAAGCTTACAGATGTTTCGCATTTGGAGTTTTTAGTGCAACATTAAAATCGATCTAAAAGGATTTTGCAACCTAAACACGCGTTCTAATGCGTATCTAGCTAAAAATAATAAAATTTAGTTCGTAGGTAGTATGTGCTCTTGGACAGCGCAGTGATTGAGTTTGTGGCTTAGTCCCGGACGGCCCGAGTTCGAATCTCCATGAACCTTTTTTTTTCTTTTTTCGAACTGGACATTATGAAAGTGATGTACTTTTTTATTTCGTTCGTCAAAAATCCTAACGTTTAATTTAAAAATATATATGAGATTTTACTCGCAAAGTGCGCCAAAGGAAATGAAGCAGCAGATCACAGATTTCTGTGGTTTATCGGGCGGGGTCAATAAACTACACGCGATGTAGAAAGAACACGGGTAGAGATTGTAAGTCAGGAGCGAAAGGCGAGTGATTTACAAGCCTTTTTAAGTGCTATTCTAACATCTCAAGAGGTGATAAAAAATATTTTCCATGTTGTATACCGGTATAATAGTCAATAGCTATTGACCAATCAGAGCACGCGCGTGTATTCTTCTAATTCATTCTTCTAATAACTTGTAATCTCATCTTTGGGGCAAAACGCAGCTCTTAGAAGGTCTTCTCTGATTTGCTGAGAAAACAATAGAACAAACAATACAACAATGGACCCTAGTCCTGAAAACAATAGAGCTGCGTGATATACAGGTCCAATGAAATCAGCTGTTGTTAAGAGCTGCGTGGCATCTGTCATCTTTAGTGCCATGAATTGTAATAAATAAATTATTGTTTAAAAATGTCTTTCATTTAGTTTAATAAAGGAGCAATGTCGCGACATATGCCACGCAGGAAAAAACGTCAGGCCGACATCAAACAAATTCACGCTATCGCAGTGAAATCGGGCGAAATCCTTCCATTCTGCCGTGCTGTGTACACCGAAAGGTCTCAGATTTTTCTCACATATAAAAAGTATATTTGTCTTGATTTCATTTCGGTTATTTCCCTAATTATGTAATCATACAGTTTCAGATGAATTGCATTAAAACTCAAAACGTCGTATTCCTATTCCAAATTAGAGTACCCTTGCGCCCACCGTATTGATCTAGATATACCCCCCCCCCCCCCCCAAAAAAAAAAAAATACAAACAACCAAAAGAGCTATGTACACATCATGGTACTTGTAATACGACATGCAAACCTTAACCTCTTTACGATCCGGTTAGTTGCCAAAACGCGATAATCTGCGTGAAGAACAGCTCACATCCACCGACTGTCCAGTGGAAGCTGTATGTCGGCAGACAGACGGTTGGCTATTTGTAATCTGTCGGTAAGTTGTTGGTAGATTGTTCGTTGCAACGGACAATTCGAGATTTATAAGATATAAATAAATTAAAATCATACACCCTTTTCGTTTCTTTAGCATAATTTCCACAGAGACTTACTTTCTCTTCCCAAGATTGTTGCCCGTCCGCTATTTTGTAATTTATTACTTTGCCACAATCCCCCTTCTATGACAATAGGGTCTCGAAGGAGTAACTTAAAACATTTTAAAGACCGCAACGAGCTCTTCTAGAATAACTTAGCTTTCACAAACCTTAATCTGTGAACACGTTCAAAGCCATTACTGCATTTTAAATATATTTATTCATGCCTTCTATAAATGCCTACAAATTTCTTTGAGCAAGCTCAAATAAAAGACATTATATTTTAAATTTGTATGATTAAATACGATTTAAATAATGTTTATACGTGATTACAATTTTGCTATTTTTGCCTGCTTGGTTGCCACCCCCCTCCCCCCCTTATGGTTTCCCCCGATTCCCCCGATATTTTCAAGACTATTTTAGATTAGCACATGCCGTTTTCAGTAGCTGTTCACTTATCCTTGAGACACATTTTGGTAAAGTCTGGTGACAACTGATTGCTATGGTAACGAGATACGACGTCATAAGTAACATGTGGTCAACCCATTTTTGAAGAAAAATGCCTGTTTTTCATCTTTTTCAGCGAGAAAACATATAACATGCTACCAAAAGCACCAGAATGTTTAATTGAATGTTATTTTGCAACTCTAGCAAACAATATTCACAATTTCTGCATTTTTCCGATAAATTTGAATTTTTAGTAAAATCCAAGATGGCGGCCATCTTGGCGGCCATTTTGGATGACGTCACGGACCCCAGCAGCGCCCCAACCCATAATATTTACCTTATCTTGTAGAGCACATCGCGGTCTATCTATTAGATGTAAAATATTTCCGAAATATTGTAACATCGCAAAAACCCAAGGGGGTGGGTGGGTTGCAACACCCCCCCCCCCCCCCCCCCTCTCCCTCCCTCCTTGTACCACGGTTGGGGTATAAGTTTGCGTGTACGTCCGAGGGTTAAGTTTGGAAAACATGTTTCAACAGATAGCCCTCGATGTGCTCTACAAGATAAGGTAAATATTATGGGCTGTGACGCTGCTGGGGGTCCGTAACGTCATCCAAAATGGCCGCCAAGACAGCCACCATCTTGGATTTGACTAAAAATTCAAATTTATCGGGAAAAAGGGGAAATTGCAAATATTGTTTGCTAGAGTTGCAAAATAACATACAATTAAACATTTTGATGCTTTTGGTAGCACTGAAAAAAGGTGAAAAACACTCATTTTTACTCAAAAATGGCCTGATCACGTGTTACTTATGACGTATATCTCCTTACCATAGCTACCGGTTGTTGCCAAGCTTTACCAAAATGTGTCTCAAGGATAGATGAACAGCTACAACTACATGTGCTAATCGTAAATGGTTTTGTACGTTCGAGGGTTAAAGTAAGAGTGTTAAGTTAACATGTTGAACTCGTTTGTTGAGCGCGGGTCGTTCCCATTCAATATGAAGTGCTTCTTTGATCTTAAATTGGAAAATAGTGGGAGCCGAGTCCAAAATGGAAAAACAGCTGACAGAATATAAATTGTTACATGATTGTGAACCCTGCAAATTTTTGTAGTTGTGGGAATTGCGATCCGAAAGTAGATGCTCGCGAACCCTGGTGCCAAACATGTGTTTTTGAAATGTGAAATATCTTACTATGGCTACGAAATTTCTATACCTAGAGTAGTTTTTTTCCTGCTTTGTTTTATTCACAAAAAGCTACGAAAATGGCAGGTGAATATTTCTATCATAGCAATCACAAAAGGTTAACGTTTTTTTTTTCAGTAGGTAAATACGATAATTATTTCTTATAAGGCAAACAAACAAGGACAACAATAAATCAATAGATGAAGGTCTTATTATGATATCACAGAAATGGTTCAAGTTATAACCCTATTCAGACCGGGGCGGAATGTTCATGCGTAGACTTTGTCATTTTCCTTTTGATTTTGATTTTAACTTTGATTTAATTGCGTTCCTTTTCTAACAAGATGAAAATCCAAGATGGCGACCATTTGAAATGACGACACAATTCACGCGTCATATGACAATATTATATCACGTGATCCACTTTACCTTAGAGAGTTTTAGGCGTAATACTAACCCTCCAACAATCCATAGCTTTAATATTCTTTAATTTTCGGAAGGGGAAAGGAGCGGAATAACCCCCACATATTCCCGTTAGCAAAAATGCCCGGTCTGAATTGGCTTAACACATGTTGCATCAATGTATATCTTCAATATTCCAATGTTTATTCACAATTGGCAATACTAAATGTATTATTTTCACAGATGATTAAAAGAGTGTCTGCTTCAATGATTCATCCGCCACGATTTCAGTCTTGGAGAAAATCATCGACCACTCCGTTTGCGTCCCTTGATGATATTTATTACTGCTGTCATGCGCACCAGCGAAAATGGTTGGTTCTGTTGGGTGACCATCACGTTGCTCACTTATATCGGGAGTAGCCTCAATTGCCCCATTATCTTGTTTGGTAACGATAATGCCAATAGCTGGAGCGTCACTGCGACTACCATCCTGTATCTCCATTTCCCCATTCTCATCCTGTTCATCAATAGTGACGTCAATAGCCCCACTATCTTGCACGGAAGCAGCGATGGTAGGCATTTCAATATCTCCAGTATCTAACTGGTTATTTAACATGTTTGCCCCTGCCAAACCACTTATATCCCCCGGTAAACTGACAAGAGGAAGAATCAAAGCCAGACAGCAAGAAAACGACCACTGTGGATTCTTGCGCCACTCCTTCAGGAAACTGTACAGGTGCAATAAGTACTGAACTGCAGAAATAAATATAATTGATAATTTAACTGGATAGCTAGCGTTTTAATTTTAGGCTTAGGCAATCGCCATGTATGAACAGAAAAAAAGAACTGCAGAATTTGAGCACTGATAGGATTAAGGTACGTTTTGCCACTTTTTGAAAGTAGACTTAATATCGACGACGTTTGAATTTAAAAACGTGACACAGAAGATGTATCCGTATTCATCTCATTGCCTTTGAGGGTTTTCAACTTAAATGGACTTGGTTTTAATTGGTTGCAGCATGTTGTTTTTTTTATAACGTTCAGTGTGTTTGCGTGCTTTAACTAATACTATGATATTGTATTAAACAAACGGTTGCAGATGTTAACGTTGGCTAAACATGCCTGTCAAATATATCAGAAATGAAAAGGTCACGCTCTATGAACCCACCAATATTTTCTTACATTGATTTTAAAGTCCCTCATAACCCATAACCTCTAAGTACGTTGAATAGTCGAATAGTAAAATATTTCTTGTTTTTAACTTCGCGTTAGTGAGTTATAGAGATTTGAATTAACAAAATGCTTATAAGATGACGCCAATTCAGGACTAATTTGTTATACAATTAACGTCATCTTATTAGCATTCTGTTAATTCAATTCTCTATGACTCACTAACGCGACTTTACAAACAAGAAATATTTCACTATTCAACTAGGATTTTCAACTATATAAACGTACATATAGTTAATTCTGAAAGCATGTATTTATGGTTTATGGGCATGTTAAGTAATATAAGCAATTATTAGTTATCAGTTTATACTTTTTCAAATTAGCGGCGTTTGATTGTTGTGCAATCTCACATTCATTTGAAATTCATTTGCTCAGACAGGTTGAATTTGACTTACATAGATTAAAAAACAAACAAACACAATCATGTTAAAAAAAGAGATAATTCATTTTTATATTACCAGCAATTAGACCTATGACCAAAGTATTTGCTCCAAGAACCAATATGTTGAATATGATGGTGTCCATATACGAATCGGACGATGCTGGCAAGTTCTCTGAGGGGATTTTACTAACAGCACCAACACCCAAGTTAAAAACAGTAACAGCGAGGGATGTTGTCATCAATCGATTCTCGAAGGCGTCTTGTATGGGACGATTCCAGGAAAAAAGCACTCCATACATTCCAGCAATGACCCATGCCAAGCCAATATAGGACCTGCTTTCCTGTCCCACAAGGATCAGACCAGCTGTAACGATGACTTTACGAGATGTCTCTATCAGTTCCCAATACCATGAACGAGCTTTGTAGTTTTCGTAGAGAAAATGCAACCCTTTGACCATTTCGGTACTAGAGGCTGGATCCTTAGATTTCCCGACAACTTCAGTAGCAAGAATTATTCTTTGTTTTCTCCAGAGAGTGATGAATGTTGCGGTGGGGAGAGCAAGGACGTAGGCCATTGAAAAGTATGCCGCGATTACCATTTTATTGTACGAGGAGCCGTGGCATTGTATGCTGTAATCTGCTTTAAGGTATTTCACGCACGAGTCTTCATTTTCGTCCCGGCAAAGTTCCCTGCAAGCAAGTGGCAAGACCGTTGCTGTTTTTGAACACGTACTGAGATAGGTGACGTACAGGAAGAAAAACAAATTCCTGTAAACACTTTCTTTGACCTGCGAGATTTTTTTGGACTTCCATTCGTCATCTAGATTTACTTTTCTTGAGATAATAATTTTACTCGCTCCGTAGCTAACGCCTGCAAAGACGATAATAGCAACATTTATCGCCATTATCGAAAGTAAGTTTGCAAAAGCATCCAGCTGTAATCCCAGGAAAAAGCAGTTAACTGGAGCCATCTCAAGTATGTTAAACTGAAGTATTTCTGAATATTTACTGATGACTCGCACGGACTCTGGCCATTCTATGTACGAGAATGCTTCCAGTAAACCATAGGTGACCTGGTAAAATCCAATTGCGATCTTGAATTTGGATAAAAACGTGTCTGTTAAAGAGTGTTCTCCTTTTCTCTTCCCTTTGTTCGTCCACACACAAACTGCAACAATTATCAACATGATAGCTGCAACGATTAGCAACTGTCCGGCTATCCACATCTTAGATGGACATTGTTTGCACTGTCGCATCTGCTTATAGTGTCCTTTTGTACACACACTACAGAGTGGACCTATGTAACCGTCCGCACAAGTGGAATCAATGCCACCTTTGCAAGACGTTTCCTCTGGGCATCTGTATGGCGTTGGGATTGGATTGTGATATTGCACATTCTCTTTATCAAGTGCTGGCGAAGATGCCACGAGATTTGATATGAAAGCTTTATAGCGATCTTTATGACTCTTGCTTCTCCATTTCCACCAGTAACCAGATTTCAAAGTAGCGTACTCATCTTGGCATTTTAGCCCTCGTCCACATTTGTGACATCTCTCGAAGAGATGAGTCCGATAATGTCCTTCCAAGCATGTGCAAGCACGGAATCCAGCAAAGCTGTCACTGTCTGTTCCTGTGAACGATTAAAAAAAAAATTGTAAAACGCATCTTCTACCAACTGAAATTGTCAGGGCAAACTCTAAGCATATATTCCTTTTTGCTATGAAATTTGCCATGAATCAAGCTCAATAAGCTTATAACAGGTTTATAACAATATTAGAATTTTTCTACTTAACGACCACCGCAGTAAGCGTAAAGTGGAAAATGGAGTGGAAATTTCGTTTGCGATAAGCAGAAACTATTTAAGACTACGAGACGTTACATATATTTTATACAGCATTAGAGGTCGAGGGTATTTCTCAAACACTAAGCAGAAGTTGTGATGTTGGTCTTGATGAGACTTTTTATGGCTTGGTTGTGTGTCATTTTAAGTCTATCATACAGAATATAAAAAGTTCGAGCGTTAATCTCGACAACAGCTGGTCGAAAACCAAATTAAATTGATGCAATTTACAAAACGTAGTTTACAATAAAGTACAATAAAGGTTGAAATCACGAAAAAAGGATATAAAAAAATCAAGGCGAACTAAAAATAATGGAAGAGGTTAACAATTTACCTAGGGGACACGTCTTACAATCTTGAGCTTGCTTTCCAGGGGCCTTATCCAATGCAACAAAGGAACCATTTGGACATCTCTTACAGCTTGTATTCACATAACCAACATCGTCAGAGTAAAACCCTCCTGAAAAATAAAGCAGAAAGACGTCATGCTAGATGATGTGGATTGGTAAAGGCGACGGTTTACTAGCGAACAACGGAGTCTTAAGCAGACTTGTAATCTCGAAGAATCAGTGCGTAAAGTTTCTATTTTCTTCCGATTGCGCTTATGAACTCTGTCGCTTACTATCTAGTTAAAACTGCAATATCGGTAACATTTCTTGTAACGGTGTCCGATTTCTTCCTTCTTCCTGAACGTGCTCTATAGTATCGGGACTTTTCGTGAAGTGTCTTGTATTGTAGATTGTCGGAGTGGCAAGCTGAAGCGAATTGACAAATCACAATACTCATTCCCGCTTGCGACTCCTAAAATATAGTTTTTATTAGATCGTAAGCGACGGGAAACAAAAGCACAATCGGGAAACTCTGCTTACGACTTCGTTGCTTGATCTCGCTAGATACGCTTGCATCGCGAAAATTATTTAATAGTAAGCGACGGAAGCAGAAGGGGAAAAGGAAAAAAAGGAAATCTTCTGAACCTTTTGTTTCCTATTCCGTTGAACTTTCGATTCCAATTGCGACTCCGTGTTCTGATTTACACTAGAACGGAAGACTCCGTACACTTCCGACTCCGACTTCGACTCCGCTTCAGATTACATTGCTAGTGGGACACAGCAATCAATGTTTGTTACCTGGGGGGCATGGTATACATCCTTCAACTCCGTGAGAGGAAAGGTTGGAAAATGTTCCCACTGGACATGGTAAATAAAATTCAGATTTTGGGTGATATCTAGGTATTTGAGTGAATCCCGCGGCCACGAGGACAGCAATTAAGGATATTCCGTAGTGTAAATTGGGATCTTTCACTTCAACGGCTTCTGCTTTAGACTCGTATGGATTTCTAGAAAAGAACAATATATCATTTTACAGTTGTGTGCTTAGTAACCTGGCCTTCAGGTGAGGCTGGAGTTTACTTTGTTTTGTTAGAAATATGGGGTCCGTGACGTCATCCAAAATGGACTCCAAGATGGCCACCATCTTGGATTTTCCTAAAAATTCAAATTTATCGTAAAAATGCGGAAATTGCAAACATGAATATACCTGGATTTTTCAAAATGTCATCCCTAGTTATTGTATTCTTCAGAACCGTGGTGGGTCCGCGGCCCTCGATCGTGGTTCCACCGGGGGGCTGGCTGATCCGTCTAGCCTGGGTCCGGTGAACTGTACTGGAGTTGGGCTAACAGGCAACGTGCATAGACAAATTCGGCATAGACAAATTCGGCTAACGCATTGTTGTACCCAATTCAAACCTTTTGGGATTAGAACTCTTTGTTCATCATATTTCCATATCAATGAAGCATTGACATGGAAATTATATGGAAATACTGTGAACAAAGGATATTATTCCCAGAAGGTTTGAATTGGGTACAACAATGCGTTAGCCGAATTTGTCTATTAGGGGACCCTCTCGTTTAATCCAGCGGGGTAGGTGGTTCAAAGCTTGTGTCTCCAGTTTAAAACTTGATTTTCGAAAACCCCTGAGGATTGCTTAGAGCAGGCATCAAGTCTCAGTGTTTGTTTGGGCAAGTGGAGGCTGACCGAATGTATTTTTCAGCAAAACCTGACATTTTCCTGGTCATTTCAACACCAGTTCAGTTTTGGACCAGCACACCGGTTTTCAAAAAATGAGGCATAAATATAAATGCGATATAATTATAGTAAACATTTTGCTGATTTCGTCGTTTTATGCGTTTTTTCACCGAAGAAAGAGGGAAAAACGCATTTTTATTGAAAAATTGTTTGATCTCATCCTACTTGACATCATGTCTCGTTTTTATAGTTACCGATTTTCTCAAGGATAAAAAAACAGCTACTGAAGACGCCATTTGCAAATAACAAATGCTCTTGAAAAAAATGGGGGAAAAACCTTGTACGTCCGCGGGTAAACATGCCAAAGAAGGCGGATCCAAGATGGGGGTGTTCTAAGATAATGACGTTATTTCCACGTCTAACGACGTCGTCAAATCATGTGACCTGCCTTATTTTTTAGATTTCTGGACGTACTTAAGCAGAAAGATAAGGGGCGAAATCCACCCCTTCTGGTACCACAAAACCAAAAAAGATCGCACCTTATTTTAAAATGGCGGCCAATTTATTATTTTTTTTACATAAATTTTAATTATTTCTTTTTCCCTCAATTTCCCTTGGACATGCTGACGACGAAAAGAGGAATAATTTACATACATATATATATATATATATATATATATATATATATATATATATATATATAAATGGATATAAAATAAAAATAAAATGGATATAAAATAATAATAAAATGGCTGCCTGCAATTTTGGACTAAGGTACCGCGCATACTAACAAGCAATTTTTCACTTAACGTTAAGTTTAATACACGAGTAGCAGTGTTTTATCAGGTTTAAAATCCCGAGCCGATGGCGAAAGCACTGCCGTAAGCCGAACCGGCGGTAGCACAGGGGCACACCGGCGGTAGTTCTATTTTTAATGGAAACATTCTGTTCCGGCATCTGAGATGACCGGCGGCACGATGTCCCCGGTGCCGGAAAGTTGAGTCGAGTTCAACTTTTCCCGGCTTTACAGCATTCAAATAATGGCTTACTTGCTAAACTGTTGGTTGCTTATTTTGTTGAAGAAGTTTCCAATTAGAATGGCAAAAGGATAGATATCGCAAAACAGTACTGAATAAAAGTTACCATTTGTTGTAATATATATATATATATATATATATATATATATATATATATATATATATATAGCACAAGCCTAACAGCGTCGCACTTTGAACAAGCTTAACTAAGGTGAAACTTAACTAAGGTATAACTTAACTAAGGTGAAAGGTTGGAAGCACAAGAATTAAGATTGACGGACGGGCTATTTTCAATTTTAGCAATTCTCAGAAACAGTATTATGCGACCGTCTGCACAGTACATTTTTAAAGACCGTACAAAAGTTCACAAAAACAACTTTTCTATGTCTAGAATAACTAGTACCACTAGTTTCCGAATAAAATACAATTTATGTTTGTCAAAAATTGCCCGAGAAACTGATTTGAAAATCAAAAATTGCAAAAATACACAAACATGTTTGCATAAGGCGATGCAAGTGAAGATAGAACTGTACTATAAAAATCAAAGTCTTGTTTTGTTTACATAAAATCGCTTTTCAATCTATCTAATTAATGAACAAACAACTAAAAATGAACAACACAATCTTCTTTTGAAAAAATTTATTCAAATCTCCATTAGTTTACGTTTAAAAGCAAAACGCGTACCATTTAATTATAGCTCATCGAGTTCAAGCTTTCTTCGATGAAATTCAAGAGATCGATACAACTGAATTTAAGCACGTTTTAAATCAATTCTCCAAAACTAACAATAACACTAATAAAAAGTCACTCACAGATTGATATCAACATAAATTCTCATCTAAAAGTGTTTTACCTTTAAGTCCCTCGCTTACTTGGAAATTCAAATCTCCGCTTCTGGTTCTGAAATCCGTAGAAAACAAACATCTCCCGCATTGATAAAAACGTAATACACGAAGTTCCTCGAAGCAAGATTTTATGCCTGAGCTTGTCTTTGTCCACTAAAGCGGCCTCTGAGTATACCTTAATTAGTATCCCTGTCTTGAGTAGCAAACCGCGAAAAAATGCAGGAAAATAACGACTTTAATTCTCCGCGAGACACAACAAAACAACTAAAGTGTTTACCGAGCTCACGGTCGGTGGCCGCGCGAAAAACGAAGCCTTGCTTTCAAGATCCCGGATGTTGTTCCAACACGGAGGGCGGGCGGGCAAACACGCGCCCGCGAAACATTCCGCTAGCCAAAACCATGATAAATCACGGCATAGGTTCTATGAGTGTGGAGCTGCGCAGCCAGGCCTTCGGCCTGGCAAGTGCTCCGCTACTAAGAATCCTAAATAATTATTTCCATATAAGTATTATTTATATAATGAATACTAATAAGGAGTGTTTTATAAATATAAAGAGTATACAATTATTAATCAGTTTTCGAAAGGAATTTGAAATTATACTGACAGATATATTATGCAGCGAAAGTAGTCAATATTTGAATATTTCAGTGTTCTGAGCCTTTTATCTTCTATCAATCTAAAAATAGACAACACAGAAAACACTCAAAACTTTGACAACAATTTATAACTTAGTACTAATTTAAATATTAAATAAAAAGACGAGGCAAACAGTTCATGTTGCCAGTGCTATGATCATAATGCGTTTTTCTTACATCGATAAAACAAATAACTGTAAGGAGGCTCGACTCAGTTACTTTGTTTTGGCGTGTGGTGTATGTTTTGAAATCAACATTTTGCGGGTTTCCAAGCAACAGCGGTTACTAATGCAACCACAGAATTCGCATTTCACCGCCTTGATGGATATGAAAGGACACTCTCAATATTATTATCAAGATTCTTGAGACTTATGGCAGTGTACCCGCACAGCAAAATACCATTATATATCTCAGGTATCCGTGCAATCATGTTGATTTTTGCAATTACATTTGAAAAGGTAATGTGTGAATGATTTCGTTGACGACAATAGTACAGGGTATTGTAGACATGACAACGTACTACTCAACAGACAACTACTCCCAGAATCAGACGCTCGGCCGATCTAGGCCGGCAATCAGTCGTGAACAATTGGAAGCATTGCAAAGAGACAGCGAATTCCACTAGAATTATTTTTGTATCTGCCAGACCCTGCGTCGAAGAAAACACGAATTGGGGATACTAGAGGAAGGGCGAGTTCTCAACTCACAGTTTCTTCGCGGCGAGTCAAGCGCTCGGCTGAAAAGCAACCCGAATAAGGGCGATTCCATGTCTCTTGTCGACTTCTTCTTCTCTGTCTTCTTATAACCAAGCTGTAATTTTGGTTTTGAGAGTAACCGGCAGACAGGTTTTGAGTGTTGCTGGTCGGGGCCATGTTGTTTGTTGTGGCACGTCGGCCACAAGGAATCTGAAAACACCGATTCAGTACATCTGCTGTTGACAAAACTGGAGGTGGAGAATTAACTGACGGTTGTTGTACCAACGGGCAACTCATGGGAGTGTCTCAATTTGCCACAAAACACAACTTCTTGAATGTGGATGTCCCCGCAATTTCATTGACAACCCACACAATGTCACACAAAGCAAGTTTTCCCGCGCACAACATAGCTAATCCTAGATGTTACTGATCAGCGTCTTGTCTTCAACTGTACTTGTCGAAAATCGCATGTTATAGCATTTTGTAAAATGTTTACTCGCCGAAGTAATAATCGTATCGCATCTCGATTTATGTTGTGGGTACTGTTCTATGATCTATAATTTTCGACTTCATGTTTTGTACATCTCGACTTGATCAAATTCTGGTTTTGGATTATCTTTTGTTTTCCGCAACTGAACGCCATGCATGTCTTCCCTGCGAAATTTTGATTTCAAACCATACACCTCACGGCAAGGAAAAAAAACTGAGTCGAGCCTCCTTTAGATGTATATATCACGCATTCACAAGGAGTAAAAGTAAAGAATTATCCATCAACGTTTTGAATTGCTGAAACTCAATTTTGCGACGTTTGGTGCCATTTTGTACAGTAATCTACTTTTACCAAGATTGGAATTTGTTGCACCGTTTCACTTGGTTTTGAAAATAGTTTATCTTATCTTTGAAGGATAATAAACTCAAAAGGTTAATAAACACGATGAGTTTTCGTTTTCATTTCCTAAAAATATGCACGGATATTTGTCCTTACCTGCTTTCTATTTCTCGAAATTCATAGCTTTTCTAGAGTCTTGCTCTGGCAAACTGTTTGCTTCTCGGAACAAATAATAAATATCGCGCCAAAGACAGTTTGATGTTCATGTTTTTTCAAACTCATCAAGAAAATCATGTGTGTCAGTGGTTTGGAAGCCCGATCTTAATTATCATAGATTTTGCCGATTTTTTTTTCTTTCGTTCTCTGTATTTAATGATAAGTTTGAGAAGTTGTATCAAACACTCGATATAGTGTTGTCATCAGGTTCCCCAACACCTCGAAATCGTACTCCTGATTAAACCCTCTCGTGTTTGATATATTACATATGTACGTATACGTTACATTGTAGAGTTAAGACCACTGAGTCCACTGATGTTTGCTGATAATGGCAGACTGTGCGCAACGAATGACTCAGGATTCAGCCTTTTCAATTTCGTTCGTAACAAAAATCTGCCAGGTAGGAATAAAAGTAAATTAATTTAACAAGAGTACCCGCTGTCAAAAGAAAATAAAATTTTGAAAATTACCTGTTTACATTTTAATGGAACTTATTACGGGAAAAAAAAACAAAAAAACAAAAAACACGTAAAGCTAAATGAAGAAGTTTGAATACCCGCTCTTAATTTGCATGGATTTTGGCGATTTATTCCTTATTTTTCTCCGCATTTCATGATCAGTTTGAGAAGCTATATCACTCGAAAGAGTGTTTCATCAGGTATCTAAGCACCTCATAGTGGGTTAAGAAAAAACTCGACTACGCCTCGCCTTTTCAACCCACTTCTCGGTGTTTTGATATCCTGATGAAATACTCTTCCTCGTGTTTGTGATATATTTCATATTTGTCAGTACATAGACAAATACTTACAGTGTCATTTTATAAATCCTAGGGAGAGGTAGCGTAAATGCCTTCGGTTCGATTTTCGTAATGGGATTATCTGACAACATTCTATGGTAATAAAGAATAGAAACACAAAAGTTATCATCCAAAAACTAACCAAAATCCTCGAGTTGATTACATCAAAAGTTTCGTACGGAGCTAATCGTGTATCTTCAAGTTTATTTACTCACATTATTTGATCCTCAAAAATATAGAGAGAAATGGCATAACGTGGAATCACTTCCAAATGATTGGCGCTCAAAAACCTAAAGAAGAATCAGAATAGATAAGAAAAAAAAAGGGGGATATATTTCCGTTTTACTTGGCAAACACACTGACATTCGTTTCATTAATCTTCGAAAAATGAAGGCGGGCAGTTGGACCATACATATACTTTATTGTGCGTCCCTGAGAAGGGCTTTTCAACATCATTATATATAATAAAGTTTAAGAATAGTATACAACTAAATCATAATAACAAATAAGATGAGAAAGTAAACTAATAAAAATATTATTTATCTAAGAACACGAGTGCATTCATTTTTTTTTTACTAGTCCCTCGGAGATAAGTGATATATTTACCTCGCGGCGTGCCCGACGGCTAAGGTCAATAGCCCTTCTTTATCAGCATCCCCTCAAATAATTAGCATTAATTATAATAATTATTATTCATTATATTAATGAATATAATTATAATTCATTATTATAATAAATAATTGCTTGTTTGTAAAAAAAAAAGTATTCATACAACAAATAAATAAAGTCGGTAAATGTTAAGCTCGGTAATCAAATGAGTAAGATATTATTGTTCATCAAGTCACGAGGGTGAGACCAAGACGCTGACAGGATTCGAACCTATGACCTTACGTAGCTTGTTGGATGCTATAACCACTGATATACAGAGACTTGTGGCGACAAATAAAGAAATATATAATATTCATCATGATGAATATTACGTCTTCCAAAAAATATATTATGTTGAAAATTAACAAATAATGCTGCACCCCTCCCCCTTCCTTAACCGGTCATGATGTTAGGTTCCAAGATGACAAACAAATGTCATCAATAAAAACATGCTATGCACTATAACAATTTATACACAAAATATCTGTTTTAAAACATACAGATATACAACAGCCTTGTTCCTGGAAAAGTTGATATCCGATATCATTGATATCTGGTTGTTCTGTAAATATCTAGAAATCACTAACAATAATTACACTTTGTGCAAAACAGTTCTCTGGCATTGTGTTAGTAAGGTTAGTCAGTTAGGTTATCATTGCCAAAAAAAAATCGAAGTGAGAAGAACATTGCGTTATGGTGTGGCCAGACGTGCAACGAATGTGATTGGTGACATTGGTCAGTTCCGCTATGCGTGGCTGATCTTTGTTTCCTATGAGGGGCTGTTGCCACGTAAGATTCGCGTTCCAGGTTTTTTTCGCGGCGATTAAGTCCCCAATCTGAGAAAATACAGGTTTAGAATATGGTAAAAAAGCCGAATAAATATACATTATTGACTAAAAGAGTAACTCACTTTCGAGGCCATTTCGAATACGAGACCTATTTTTGTATATAAAAAGAAATAGCAAATCTTCTTGGTTTTGTGTGTTCGCGAAACCATTTTAATTAACTCACTATTAACCCAGCTTTCGACTAAGCTTCCAGGCCATTTCCGTTCAACAGTCTCTTCTCAACTACGGTGATGTATCAATATAGCAGCTGTTTTGAGTTTCTTCGTGGATTCTGTGTGATTGCCGCGAATAAAGGAGCTATGACAATGTAATTTAGTTCAGTAATGGCGTATTACAACGTGAATTTCCTTAAAAGAAAACTGAAAAGCCGTAGCGAAATAATTTACTCGTTCTGCCACAATCGTGGTCAAAACTGTTGAAACATATGCGCGTTTTTCGGGAAATTTTAGACTCTCGCAAGCCATCTGCGAAAATTGCGAGTCCCCTACCCGTTTACCAATGTTGTTTTAGCCTGCAAATTGCTGTAATGCAACGACACTCTTCCAGAGCAACATTGAACAGGGGGAGGGGGGTGGGGCGATTTTTATATTTTCTAGAAAAAATAATATATGTTAGACATTCGATTTTTATTAAAAGTGTTCGCATGTTTCAACTAGTTTTGACCACGATTGCAGTTATCATGGAAATACGAAGACACCTTCGAATTTCAACATTTTGATGGAAATGCTGAATAAAGGCCGTGAAAGTTCGAACGAACTGAATTTAGCATGATGTGTCAACTCGAAGGTAGCCAAATGGATTGTCTTTCTGTTAGAGTTGTCGTTGAACTGCTTTCTCTCGAATTTGCATATTTGTCCTCGTCTGCTATAACTCGTTCGACGCTTCGCGTATTAACGAGTTAAAAACCGCAACGGGTCTTCTTCCCTCTCATTCGAGAGTTTTAGTGTTATATATTTTAATGACATCCGTATAATTTTGCTGCTTAAATCATTATTCAGATTGCTTTGTTCTTATTTTATTCCATACAAATGTTATCTGTCGCGGATAACTTAGCAATGGCGCGTACTGATTTTGTAGTAATGCTAATTCTCACTTACAGGTACCGTAAATATATCAGCGGTGTAAACACTTTCTCAGGGAGTACACTTATCGCGTTTGAAGACAAGTCCCTGTGAAAAGTAAACGAAGTATATAAGTGAAACACTTGCATTTACACTTTTCGAACCCAAACTTTAAAAGATGAACATTTGGAAGTTGAGGCTCGTTTTTTTTAATTTTGTCTTGCATCGATCCTTTTCGTTTGAAATTTTTTTTTTTATATTTATCACTAATCGGGCCGAATAAAAGTTATTTGGCTACTGATCAACTTTCAGACATAAAATTTAACTGCACAAACTTGCCTGTACAGTGAAATGTTTGTACCAGGAAAAAATAAAAAGTAAAATTTATATTTTCTTACAATTGACGTATCTGCAAGCGAAGTTAGTGGGGGAAATATTGTGCAACAGTTTATTACATCTCTCATACAAATTCATTGTTTTACAGTTTATTACATGCTGCTATATTTACATACACATACAAAACCAAAAACAATTGGAGAAAGAATAATAAAACTTAACACAATGAAGGATCAGCAACAGCAAGAAACAGAACATATAAAGAAAACCTGACCTTACCTATAATGCATTTCGTTTTCTCGTTTACTTACAAATGACACAAATTACAGGTTCTTTACAAGGTATATGATACACTGTAGGCATGTGTATGTGTATTGGTGAAAGGTATGTGTGTGATGTCAAAGTGTGTATCTTCGAATAAAGGGTCTTGTGCATGTCAGGGGAACAAATGGGTAGATAGTGAGCTGCTGGGTTTTTATTACTCTACTTTGATGAAACATTGTTTTGTTTGTAGTAATGTTTTTGGATAGTCTTCCATTTTTCGTAAGTTCCCTTCGCCTCGACAACACCAGATCTAAAATTTGGCTTACAATAACTTCAAGTTAGTTTCTATATAACGATCACCTTTTACACTTTGCGCTCTTTTACGTTTTACGTTCTGGTTAATTTTTAATTTGTTCTTTCTGGCAGTATCGATGGCTTTTCTATCTAAGCCAAAATTGCAAATTTTGAAAAATAACGACGTGGTCTACGTTCACTCACAGCAGCCATAGGTCAAGGTTAGCGAACGTTCCTTCGGGTAACTCTGATATGTTGTTTGCAGACAAATAGCTGTGAAGAAAGTATGAAACCAGAGATCGATAACAAACATTGCGTTGTAAATGGTTTGAACACAGGATTATCAGTAGCCTGTCGAGTGTGATAGTCTGGGTTGAGGGACTGGTCAACTGGTCAACTGATTAGTAAAGGGTGGGTCGGTGAATTTTCAGCTACCCATGGAGGATGGGTCATCCTATTTCAGCACACATTTAAAACTCTTGATACTACTGGAACAGTTTGCCACAGTATATTAAACACAGCGAGCTGAAGTTATTCTTTAAAAAATACTCTCAAACCTCTTGTTTCCTTTTAAAAAATGCAATTTTAATAAAATGTATCATTATTTAACATTTCATTGCGGTTTAATATTCTGCTACCTTAGTACATGTATATACACTGTAACAAGAAGGGAGAAAAACTATAAAATTTGTCGTTACGGTATTGTTTTGTTTTTTGTTTTTTTTTTAAATTGCAGAAAAAGTCATCATTTATATGTTTCTCCATAAACTCGGCCTTTTCAACTGTCATCACCTCTTCTTGCTTTTCAACTTCTTCACCAAGTTCATCATAGCTCTCTTGATCATCACCTCTCCCTTTATCACTGCTCTCTTCATCCATGTTCCCTATAGGGTTGTCATCTTCCTCGCTTTCGCTGCGATCCTCGGCTATTGCCTTTTTGACAACAGGCTTCACGTTCTGAAGAAACGTGCTTTTGATGTTTTCAGGCAGCTTTTCGCTTTTTACGATGTATTTGATCCACTTAACCTGGCGAAGGGTGAGAAGTTGTACCCTGCTCAAGTCAAGATCACTAACAATGCCACTGCTTTTGTTTTCCTCGTCCTTGACTTTGTTCTTCCTTCTTTCGCCCACCTGCTCTTTATTTTCAGGTTTCCCTAGGTCGTAAACTTATACAATTGCTTGTGCTTTTTCATCAGGTCTTCTAACTTTTGCTTGATTTCCTATCGCATTCATTTCTCGCCTTCAATTTAGAAGTGGTTATGGAAAATAGCAAGGCGTCTTCATTTGTAATCACTTTGCGAACTTTGCTTGCACTTACTTCTAGCTTTCTCTGAGAAGTATGCAGTAGATCAAGACCTGGTAGTGAAATACCTGCATTACCTTGCGTACCTTGACATGATGAAACAAAAGAGGGAAAGAGAAAGAAGGGAGAAAGCAGAAATGGAGAGAAACTTGAGCTATGAGGATGTGCAGTGGGAAAAACTTCCTTGCCCTCCTTTGTGAGGATTTGCTATAAAGAAAGCAAAGTGTTTCTGTCCTTAATCTGTATATCGAACGCCACAATCTGGCAACCGAAAATAAATTAACTAAATAAAGACAAGCTTAACTTAGTGACAGGTCACATTCAGTTGTCAGCAGCCATAGTCAGTGTCTTCCATGGCAAAGACTCAAGTGGCTCTGAAGCAAGCAGCAGCTCAGAAGCAAGCGAAGATTGAAATGAAGAATGTGTTCTACAGAAAGTTGGGAGTGATACCTCCGATGATGACAACCTCCCCCTCGAAAAACTCTCCGTTTCGTTGCCAGGTGTGTCTTTAAAGTATATGCTGCGGGATACCCTCAAACAACCTAACGCTCTCAGGTATATTAAGGCCTGGGTCAGTTAAGGTACATCCAAAAATTAAGGGGGTTGGTCTATCTCATAAAGTATGGGACATATTGATATGAAACTTGGCCAAAGGCTTAAACTTGATACAAAAGTTAATTTTGATATGAAGTTGTCACGAAAACGGTCACGCAACTGATTAAGGTATCAAATGTCCATGTTTTTCTTTAGGCTCAGTGCAGGAGAACTTAAACCACTCTGACTGACAAAATATCGTTTGGATATTGTTAAGTGCGCAAAGTCATACATGAAACTAACTGGAAGGCGTGTCCAGGTCACGTGACAATTGAAATGTCACGATTTTGTCGTCACGCAAACACCAGAAAATAGTCATGCCGCGTAGGTGGACCGCGTTTCCAGTTACATTTGGAAAGTACCTTAAAAGGGTAAAAATAATACCACTTAAAATTATCAGAAAACACAATTTTTCCTTGTCTGCAAGAGCACTGAAGGAACAAACCGGAAGTAAAAGCTCAATTGGTCACGTGATAGGTTGCCATGGAAACATCAACGCCAGAAATGACTGTCTTAACAAGTTGAATGCCGTTGCCAAGTTTCATACTTATGACACATTTCCTCTTAAAGATAGACCACCCCCCTTACTCTTTTGATGAAATGGGGACAGACCCAGTCCTTAATATACCTGAGCTCCCGAGTTGTTTGCACCTGGGCCAGAAGCCTATGAGATACTGAAAGGCGCGGTTATGGGTGGGCCTAGCTTAGTGTTCTGTAGAAAGCACGAGGCGGGTGAGACCCATATCTGCTCACACAAGTACAGAGCCGCAAAGGTGTGCCGCTAGGTTTTGGGATTTGATGCTAACGCTCTATATCCAAGCACGATGTTGAAATACATGTCCTGTGGTAAGGGGGTTGTGGTTCAGTAGCCCGATGGGCAGAGGTTTGTTGACAACTTTGTACGATCTTGGCGCTCTGGTAATTGGTTTGGTTTTGCTGAGGTAGACATTGCGGTGCCGCCTGAGTTGTGAAAGAAGTTTGAGGAAATGCCGCCACTCTTTTGCAACAAAGAGGTGCCCAGTGATGGTGTGCCGCAGCACATGAAAGATTATTTAAGAAACAGCAACCGAAAACGGATGGAAAAACAAACCGAAAACCGATGGACAACCAGCGTAAGTTGGTAGGAGCCCTTTCTGCTAAAAAAAGTCTATTGTACGCAACACTGCTAAAGTGGTACCTTGAGCACGAGATTTAAATAAAAGTGATGCACGGCACAATCAATTACCTGCCAAAAAAGATCTTTGAGTGGTCTGTGAACAAGGTGACGGAAAACCGCAGAAGATGAGATACAGTACGGGTTCGTCTGGTTTAGTGAAAGATCATGTTGAAGACTTTTAAAGATCAAACAAGGTCTGTAGCGCGTCTGCGACCCCCTTCTCCAGGCCTTTACAAATATCCAACGTGGGCGTGAACCATTCTAAACAACACATGACAACCTGTGGCGTTTCCCTACACCAGGGCAACACAGAAAGCCGTAAAAATTTAGAACAAAAAATCATCTTTCGAATCGGCACTCTCAAACCCCACGGAATTAACGAACGCTTTTCATTCAACTAATTTACATTTGTTTTTCACGTCACCAAATTGCCACCAATAGCGGAGCTCCACCTACTATAGAAAACCACACACTACCCACAATCCCTTTATTCGCTCCGACGAAGGGCTAGCGCTCGAAACGTCAGCTTTCTCGAACCTTTTTACGGTGGCTAAATTACCTTATCGACTCAGTCGATAAAACCAAATTCTTGAGACTCTTTAGAGGTCAGGGGCTCTGCTTCTTTGTAGCGACTAGCAACGTCAACAACTGTGAGCGCGCAATTATAAACTTTGAGCCCTCGAGGTAGTTTGTCGTTCGACAAAAAAGAAGATCTGCTTGGTGCACCGCATTTGGTGAGGAGACATTGAATTTTGGCCGACGATTGTGGCGCGGCGCTGGGAGGTAAACTTGCCAGAGCGCTTGCTAAACGAGCCATTGCTTTGCTGTATCTTCGGAGACCTTGGCTGCAGCGGCGAGCTTTTTTACAGCGGCAATACTTTCGCAGTACCATTGCGGGCTGTGTGTCCATCGTATTTATATATGATTAAAAATGATGTTCAGGGCTTATAGTTCCAGCCAGATTCTTTTAAGCGTTCAAGAGCGCGCAAATTCTCCATTGGGCATTCATCTTCGCCATTATCGTCAATAAACTCATAACAGTGATCATGAAAAAGCTGTTGATTTTAACAATGAATAAAGATTCAATTGTAATATGAGCTGATTTGCATAGAAACATGGCTTCTACAGTCCAAAGTTCAAAAGGAGAAAGGAAAATTGACCGTGGCGTGCTTACGTTCTGCACCAAACCTATAATTTGATCATTTGGCGATGTTTGTTTTGCACAACGGCAAAGAAATTTACCAAAATGTAAAACGCACATGTAGAGTCATTGTATTCGCTTATTACTGCGCCTTTCAATAACATGCGGAATTTGAGATTCAAATTTCCACCAACGGTTGCGTTTTACACTGCCGTCATTCATCTTAGCTTACCTCTCAGGAAACAGATCTTCACTTCAATGAGGTCAAAAGGTCACGTCCGTGCATTATGATTGGTAGATTTCGATCCATTTTGTTTGTTTCTTTTTACATGGTCCGTTGGCTTTCGTATTAATTATGATTGACGGCAGGGAATAACGCAACCGTTGGTGGAGATTTGACTTTCAAATTCCGTATGTTATTGAAAGGCGCAGTAAAGCTATATTTTGTGCCGTTCTCGCTGCTGTCGAAGTCGTGTTTACTAAAGCTCCCTATTGTTACCTAACAAGGAAAAGAGAACACGCAAAATATCCGAACGTGTTACACAGTAGATTGTCGCGTTGCACCTTACTATCCGAGTTTTGAAGCTACATAAGCAAGTTGAAAGAAATTTCAGTCCAATAATAAATCCATTATTCGATGGTTTAACAAATAATACGAGCGGACATTTTACTCATTGTTCGCAATTGTTTTTCGCATCCGCGGGCGCATCCGCGGGGCTCGAAAAATACGACGCAACTCGCAAAATGTCCTCACCGATTATCTGTTAAACAATCGAATAAAGTATATGTATTTTAATTCAATTTTGAAAACGACTTCAAATAGTACACAAATAATACCAATAGCTTTGATTTTCTTTAAATTGTAAAACACTTGTAGTGCCTCAAATAATTTATAAGGCTTGCGTTATACTTACAGATAATCTAAAGATGACAAACTATGAAACACTCCATTGGGCAATGTAGTAATATTGTTTGATGACAAATCCCTATAGGAAGATAAGGTCAAACGATCGAAAATATTTAAGTGTGAGAGATGTTTTGCTAGTTCTACCTTGTGAAAATGTTATTATTGCTTTATTAGGGGAGAGGAAACGATCTAAAAGAACAGAACCCCGTGCCCCATAATAATTCTTTTCAATATTATATTAGCTTGCGCCCATGCTGTGAAGGTTACTTGGATTCTCGCTCCCATGACCTCACGGTTTCTATTCCACAGAGATCTTATACCTCTCATCATTTCTCCAAACATTTAGCTTGTACATCGAAGCGAAATCGTGTGCTGTGTGAGAGACTAAAAATCAACAAATTCTCCAACTCTAAATTGACATGACATCATTCAAACTGGACCATCAGGTTTCGGCCTTAAAATAACTACGCTACCCCGCCGAACTAATAATACATTGAAAATAACTTTTTATCTTAGATTATTTTCTCTTGTTGAGGGACAGTGTCCAGGCTTAAATATCGTGTTTTCATGATTACGACCAAGCTTGCTTTATTATCTAAAAACAGGAAGACAAAATCACCAAAAGTGATCAACGCAAAGAAATATGAATAACACAGACAAAGTAACGGTTAAAAAATTCAAAATTTTACCAGCATGGAATTTTGATGATTTCTTGGCCGCCTGTATGCATAAAATCAAATTTATGAACTGTATTTGTCATCGTGCACATTTTCTTCACACTACTGCTTCTGTTTTATACTTTAAAATCTTTCTATCCAATTAAGTTGTATATATGGTGAGCTTGTTGAACTGCTAAAACCGTGGACGAAGATCTTGTTGGTTTTTGTTGGTTCTCTCAGGAGATGTAATCAGCTAAACTGAATCAATATAAACGAGAATTTCAAGGACTACTGCAAAGCAGAAACAACGAGTAGATATATTTGAAAAAAAATATTTCGGCTTCTTCAGGTTTAAGATGTTACTATATTACAAAATGAAACTACAACATTATAAAAAGGATTAAATAAAAAAAAAAGGTCACGGAGGTTAGCGCAATATCTGTAAACAACGAAAGGTGGGTGTTAAAAACATCTCGGCAGCGATTGCATGAGAGTAATATGTTGAAACGTTTGCGTAAGATATTTGAGATGCAAGGAATAGCTGGGTTATATATAACAACTTGTAATTGTAAATTGTAATTGTAAATCTTTATTTAAACACGGTACAAGAAGGGTAAATGGTTAGTGGAATCTTCATGTTTAGTTAGCAAGACGTCATTGCGTGAAATGTTAGCAACGCGCAGAAACTGTCGGTTAACCCTATTTTGCCTGTTTTTTTTCCTTTTTTTGAGCTCCTGAGCCTGGGGTCGTCAGTGGATGTTCAAGTGAAATATATCATTGCATTTTTCTACTGAACAGTGTATGTAGACCTTAACCCTATTCAGCCTGGGCTTTTTTTGAGTTCCTGAGCCTGTTCCTGAGCCTGTTCCTGAGCCTGAGCCTGAGCCTGAGCCTGAGCCTGAGTTCCCCTCCCCTCGTCACTTCAAGAACATTAAGGCTATGACAATGAAACCTAGACGGTACATAGTACGTCCAAAACTGTCTCCTTTGCAGTCCGCACAATGGAACGATGACGTCATATGACGTAGTTATTAAGTAGTTAACAATACCGCCGCCATCTTGAATTTGCCATCTTGGATTTCTGAAATTTTTCAAAACCTCTTAAAAACCGTCCAAATTGACTCAAAATTAATCAAAACCAATAAGTAAACGCAAAATGAAAAAAAGTGTAAAAGTTATACCAATATACATTGTTTTTTCTTCATTCAAAGGGAAAAATATGCAAATTAAAAAAAAACATGGCTGTCAAAATCTTGTTGTCATGGAAACATCAAGGCACGTGATCAATAAAATGGCATATGAAATTGTTGCCAGATAAAGTTCAGGAAAGTGACAAAGTTTGATGGCGTTTGAATGCATATTAAAAAATCAAAGGCTCCTTGCGAGCCAAGTCGTGAATATGAAACAACCATCGGGGACCTTTTCCTACTCTACACAAGGTGGGTACTCTTATGACTACTTCCCTTATGTTGCAGATCCGCGTATCAATATATTTTACCAAAGAGGATCTCTAAAACCTTAAAACCTTCGTGCGTAGCTAGTATTAGCACGAAGAAATGTGTTTACTAGCGAAAATGAAAATTACGGACAAACTTCGTCGCCCATTTGTTGTCGTTGGAATATCGTCGAAGGTATGCTATGTTTTCATGACCATTTGGCTTCAGTTTGCCCTCCTCAGGACGAGTGGCTTCTTGACGGAACCAAAAAAAATTAAAAATGAAAGGGAGTGAAGGAAAGAAAAATGATAAGCCTACGACACGAGGTATTCCCAAGCGATCACCCATCCAAGTACTAACCTCGCCCGACAGGGCTTAACCTCGGTGATCGGTTGAGAACCGGCGCATGTCAACCGGTGACAGTGTTCCTAAAGTTTACGATGAGCGAGTGACTTTTCTCCAGTAATCGCAATAAGTCGTATTCACGACTTAAAAAGTTAGCGCGGGTACTTTGTTTCCCCTCCCCCGCCCAGGCAAAATGGCGTGAAGGAAAGTTTTATGATCACCTCGTAGAAGGAGATATGATTTTAATTGACTAGTGCGAAGTTTAAATTTAGCGTCAGTGGAACAAATGAGGCGGAGGCGAAGAGCTAAAGTGAATGGAATAGCTTTTTTATGTGTTGAGGATGACATGATGAACCGAGGTGTTGGTGTTTATCTGCAGGTTTAGTATATGAATCAGTTTCTATTATGTCATTGTGTAGAGATACCATAACATCGAGAAATGGAGCGTTAGTTAATGAGTGACAGCTAGTGAACTTAATAGTGGGATGGATATTATTGAGATAATCAATGATTTTTTTCAATAATCTAGCCCTTGAGTCCAGATCATGAAAATATCGTTGATATACCTCCACCATGTATGAGCTTGCCAAGGAACATTAGAGAGAGCGTTTTCGAAAATGCCGAGAAAAAGGTTAGCAAAAGAAGGAGCCACCTTAGTACCCATGTGAAATGCGTTCTGTAGGGTGGCTTTTAGATAAAACTATGGGACGTCCTGTATTGGCAGTTTTATGTATTTTAGGTAGTATGTAAAAGCGTCCAGGTTTAGCGTTAGTGTATATAAGGTATTGTTTAGTTTTTTCGTCAATGTTGCCGTCTTTAAACGCGCATGCATTGGATGTAGATTGTGACACGCGTTGTTAAATTATGTTAGTTTTGTCTTCGTCTTGTTGTCTGTAGAATTTAATGTCATTAAGCTGTCGATTATATTCGTCAATGTAACAAATTTTGTCCATAACTAAAGTTCCAGAGCCTTTGTTAGCAGGTTTCTTTATCATGTCCTGCCGTTTCTTAACCCTATCCAGACCGGGCTTTTTTTTTTACCGTCTGTGACCGGGGGGGGCTCCAGAAGCCCCCCCCCCAATGTAACTTTGAAACCGCTTATGCTATGTCCACCAAATTTACACAGGATAACGTTGTCATGAATTCTAGTAACTACAGATACTTTGGTGTCATAATGACGTAACGTGACGTCATAATGACGTCATATAGTCGATTTTAGAGGGGATTGTGTGGGTTAGGATTAGAGGCATTGCTATGGTCATAAAAGTGTCCAGTTAGTCGCATGAATCGCGTGAAATCATTAATATTAGCTGATAGTTCTGGCAAATTAACACCAATATATTTGGTGGCATTTGGCGATTTAAAATGGATATAAGTAAGCAAAATTCCGTTCTTTTGGCCGGACACTGTTCAAGTGGCATTCGTTTAGACACTTTTATTCCAATAGAATGAGTGCTTTATCGAGTGTGTCAGTGAATTCCTCTGGTATGTAAGGTAGATGAACCTTTTTTTACAATTTATTAGCATATGGGATGGGTCTCATTTTCTAATACAACTACAGAAGCATCAACTTCATGAATTATAGTGAAAAGGTATAGAACAATTATCTTTCTCTTCTTTCTTTCTTCATTTTGTGACAGTAAAAGCGTAAATGAGCCAAAGGAGATAATCAAGTGGTGATTTCACAGCCCGACTGCGTTCAGCCGAGTTCTGGAATTTTGCGACTCAAACAATAATAAATAGACATATATAAATCATATGCAATAATCATTGTGCCCTTTGTGAGTGCGTTCTCATGATTACTTACAGTTCAGCTAGCGTAATCAGGTCGCCAAATACTCTAGTATGTAGCACACTTATAGCGTTTGACGACAAATTTCTGTCAAAATTGAAGAGTTATAAATACAGTGTTTTTACTCACGTGGCCGGCGGCCATATTGGAGTGTTAAAACAATAGCACATGTTTGAATAAGAAAAAAGCTGCAGTCCTATAGAATTTGTTTAGGACACCAATATCTCCGCTATTTCAATATTTTTCCTTTAACAGATAGCCTGTGATGTGTTCGAAAAGATAAGGTAAATGTTATGGGTTGTAGCGCTGCTGGTGGGCCGTGACATAATCCAAAATTCCCGCCAAGATGGCCAATTTACAAACAATTCAACAAAAATGCAAAAATTGCAAATAATTTTTGCTACAGTTATAATATATGATGCAGTTAAATATTTGCATGCTTTTAGTAGCATTCTATGCGTTCTATCACCAATAAAGGTGAAAAACACGCATTTATACCAAAATGTCGGTAACGGATAAACGAACAGCTTCTGAAGACGGAATGTACTAGCAATAAATACTCATGAAAAAATCGAAAAAAAAATTAAGGCGGGGTTGGGGGGGGTATATTGTATTGCAAATGACTGCACTGGGTTTCACTTACAGTTTTTCTAGAGAACTTAACTTGGCAAACACTGCTTCAGATAATACATTCATTTTGTTTGACGACAGATCCCTGTGAATAAAATAATATAAACGTTTTTCCTTGTATCTCTTGGGAAATCGTTGGTAAAATCGTTGGGACAAGTGAGGTGTGTATTGTGAGTTATGGATGTTTTTGATTGGTTGGGCCGTGATTTTACAGATCGGAAATACTCTAGTCAGTTATAGATCACATCGTTTTGATTTCGATCAGATTATTGGTAATATTAGTTAATAGGCACATTCTCAGACGGTCCGAAGTTCAGATCACACTTACCTTTTACCCCAATTGCCGGTAATCTTGCAATCTGATTGGGGATGTGGGTGGTAAAAGAGAATGCAGACAACGGTGCTGACGCTAACATCACACAATTTCGAAATATTGTGGTAAAAAAAAAAACAGATTTCCACCGGATTTCCGTGGTGTGGACTCTTATTAACCATGATTTACGTCATCACGTGGTAAAACATTTGTTGCTGACTCACTCGGCTGCGCCTCGTGGGTCCACAACATTTTGACCATGTGATGACGTAAATCGTAGAAAATAAGAGTCCACACCACGGAAAACTGGTGGGAATTTGCTAAACTCCCTCTCTCCTCCTCTTGACGTCAGCTGACCGTTGAATATTTACTATCAGTCATTCCCATTCTTGAAATTTCTGATTGGTGGAAATATTCAACGGTCAGATGACGTCAAGAACAAGCCCTCAACAAAAAGCACATCAGGCGAATGGAAGATGGATTGAAGTGATCAGGGATCAGGGATCAGGGATCATGCGAATGGAAGAAGGATTTAAGTGATCAGGGATCAGGCGAGTGGAAGAGGGATTTAAGTGATCAGGGATCCGACGAATGGAAGAGGGATTTAAGTGATCAGGGATCAGGGATCAGGCGAATGGAAGAGGGATTTAAGTAATCAGGGATCAGGGATCAGGGATCAGGAAAATGGAGGAGGGCTTTAAGTGCGAGCGACCTCACACCGTCCGAGAATCAGGTTATTTGTTCAGTTATAAATACTTATAACCAGAGAATATGGCGTTTTGTAATATCAATTTACAGAGAACAGCCTTTCGGTCAGTAAAACATAACAAGCTAGTTTTCGATTGAGGGTCGTAAAACCGAACCAAAGGCAACGTTCTGAGTCCCGGAGCAGATACTACTTTTGCAGAGTCCAAGCGAACGAAAACAAGTGCAACCATGCATTTTGGTTTTACTCTCGAATGGTCGACAAAATAGCGCAATCGTCATTCCAACCCTTTTCGAGATTAATGTGTACAATAATTTATTCAGTTAAAAAAATAATAATTGTATTTTTTGAAGGAATAAACATGAAGTAAAGTTCAATTGGTCACGTAATAAGTTGTCAAGAAACGTCAACGTCAAAAAGATGGTGACAACAACGGATCGATTGAAGTGCCCTAATGTTTTATTTATTGCGTGTTATCTTTTAATGATAGATCACCCCTTTTACTTTTTAGATCTAAAAGCTAGCTAAAAGGACGTAGGTAACTCCAGAAAGCGCCCTTTCTTCTCTGATGACCAAAGTTTTAGCTTCTAAAGAGCTTTCAATTTTAATTAAATCAGTGGTAAAGTAGCCGCCGTTTGAAACATACTTAGCAGCCTGACATTGAAGATATGACGTCATTCTCTCCAACAAAAATAACATAAATTACCTTACCATACCATACCATACCATACCAATGCAAACCCTTTACCGATGTCCTTGTATATTAAATTGAAACTTTTTCATTCTTGATGTCCTTACATAGTAACGATTTTCATCCCATCTAATCCTTACTTTAAAAACTGGCGAGACGTTATATGGAAAATATCGGATATTTTCCTACGGAGTTAAAAAAATGCGTCGCGTGATGTGTTTTGACTAATCGCATACACGCGAAAATATTTAATGATTATAAAGTTCATCAAATTGATGACACTTGTAGTTTGCGTGCGCTATGTTTCACTTACAGCTGAAACAGATAGTTCGGATCGGCGAACACTCTGTCCGGTATCATTGTTAAAGCGTTTGAAGACAAATACCTGCGTACATTTAATACAAAGGTTTAATTTAACGTACAGCTAAACCTATATTTATAAGCCGTTTTTTTTTTGTTAAGTGAATCTGCAAGACTGACTTCGTTGTGGGATGAGAGCGAAAATTACGTGTTCATTGAACGCTAAGAAAGTGATATAAATTGAAAGAGAAAGTAATTCATAATCAGAGCTTTGGCGAGTTTTTCCAAGACGCAAGTCGATAAACTTGAAAAAATTGAACCGTTTTTTTTAAGTTTCAAACCATTTCCATCCTGGCCACCTGCAGCCCAAGACATGTGTCTTTACTGTTAGAGTGCTAGTAGAATAGTTTTAAACAAAACTGTTCCATTGTTTTTGGGCCTCCACTACTACTAATACGTCTTTTATCTTTATAGTGGAGCTCTGCGGGCCGAAGGTCCGCGCGGAGAGCCATACTCATAGAACCAGAGAACCATAGAATACCAAGCCCGTCATTTTTCATGGTCATGGCTAGCGAAACGTTTCGCCGGCACGTTGTGTGCCCGCCGCCGCCGCCGTCGCTTAGGGTTAACTCGCGGGCGCGTAGACCGTCGCAAAACATGCGCGTATGACGCCACCCAACAACCGGGATCTTAGCAATTTCACGTCACCTGGGAAAACACTGCTGTGTTTAGCGAAGAAAACCGTTTAAATTAAAGTCGTTGTTCTCCTGAATTTTTTCGCGGTTTGCTACTCAAGACAGGGATACTAATTAAGGGATACTCAGAAGCCGCTATAGTGGAAATAGAAGAGCTTTCAGAGATAAAATATTGCTTCGAGGATGGGAGCAATGCAGGAAGATGTTTGTCACTTCGGGTTTCAGAACTGAAGAAGCGGAGATTTAAACAATTTCCAAGCAGTGGTGGGACTTGAAGGTAAAACAAAATACATTTTTCGATGGGAATTTATGTTGATATCAATCTGTGATTGACTTTTTTGTGTTCTCGCTAGTTTTCGGGAGGATTGTTTATAACGCGCTCAATTAAATTCAGTTGTTTTGATTTTTTCTATCGGAGACATCTCGGCCTCGATGAGCTCTTAATGGTTCGCGTTTTTCTTTTAAACTGAAACTTATGGAGATTTGAATAAAATTTTTCGAAAGAAGATTGTGTTGTCCATTTTTGTGTGTTTGTTCATTCATTACATAGGTTGAAAAGCGATTTTATGTAAACAAAACAAAACAAGACAAGTCTGTTTTTGAGAATTGCTAAAATTAAAAGATAGCCCGGTCGTCAATTTTATTCTTGTGCTTCCGACCTTTCACCTCAATTGAGTTTATCATCGGCTTTCTGTTCAAAGAGCGACGCTGTTAGGCTCAGGCTATCTATATATATATTAAATTAACACTAAGAATAAAGACAACGAAAAAATATAATCCGTAAAAATATTTGCGTCCTTCGTTAAAACGATACGAGTTCGGTACTACTACTTACAGTATCTCAAGATCGCCCAAGTTGGTAAACATTCTATCCGGTATCCTTGTTATAGCGTTTGAAGACAAATCTCTGGATTAAGGTAAAAAAAGGCTCACTTTTACAAACAGCAGCAATCCTTTATTTAAAGTGGAAGCACACTAAGCAAGTTTCCAGGTACTACACAACAAAAAATCAATATCAAAATAAAATTAAAACACATAATTTTTTAAGTGCGCATTTTCTGAAGTAACTAATTTGGAAAGAAGTGAACTTTTGTGGCAGCACGTTTTCCAACAAGATGGAAAGGAACATATCACAGCTACTACTTGTTGCCCATCGAACTGAGTCGCAAAACTCCATCAGCCGTTACTCTGATACAATTTACCACAATGGTGTTTGTTTGACTGAGTTTATTTCAAATGTTTTTAAACAGAATTAATCTAAATATCGTTTAACAGCTACTATGTTAGCACGACAGCGTGCATGTTTCCAACTGATTGTGGTAAACAGCTACATAACACGAGAAAAAGCATTCCAACTGTAACATAGGAATAGTTTGTTATGCTTAGAAACGTTCGATATAATAAAAAAAATGGCTTGTTCTTTATAAATACAGATATTCTATGCTAAAGAGTCTATAGAAATTTCCATGTACAGCCGAGTTGCGTAGACAATATAAATTCAGATATTCTTTGCTAAAGAGTCTATAGAAATTTCCATGCACAGCCGAGTTGCGTAGACAATATAGATTCAGATATCCTCTGCTAAAAAGAGTCTATAGAAATTTCCATGTACAGCCGAGTTGCGTAGACAATATAGATTCAGATATTCTCTGCTAAAAAGAGTCTATAGAAATTTCCATGCACAGCCGAGTGGACAATATAGATTCAGATATCCTCTGCTAAAAAGAGTCTATAGAAATTTCCACGCACAGCCGAGTTGCGTGTACAATAAATATTCAGATATCCTCTGCTAAAAAGAATCTATAGAAATTTCCATGCACAGCCGAGTTGCGTGTACAATATAGATTCAGATATCCTCTGCTAAAAAGAGTCTATAGAAATTCCCATGCCCAGCCGAGTTGCTTGGACAATATAGATTCAGATATTATCTGCTCAAAAGAGTCTACAGAAATTTCTATGCACAGCCGAGTTGCTTGGACAATATAGATTCAGATATTCTCTTCTAAAGAGAGTCTATAGAAATTTACATGCACAGCCAAGTTGCTTGGGCAATATAGATTCAGATATTATCTGCTAAAAAGAGTCTATAGAAATTTCTATGCACAGCCCAGTTGCTTGGACAATACAGATTCAGATATTCTCTTCTAAAGAGAGTCTATAGAAATTTCCATGCACAGACAAGTTGCTTGGACAATATACATGTAGATTTAGATATTCTCTGCTAAAAAGAGTCTATAGAAATTTCCATGCACAGCACAGTTCTTTAGACCATACAGATTCAAATATTCTCTGCTTTTCTTTGCCACAAGGGTTCTATGGAAATGTCCATGTGGTAATCAATAATTACTTGGACAACAAATATTTCTATGCGACGGGTTTATTTGGACAAAAGTTCCCGAGCCTCTCTGTCACAGGGAGTCTATTGAAATTTAAATGTAATGCCCATTTACTTGGCCAGATCAATACTGTCAGTGGTAACTGTGTTTATGGGCATTTCTTTATATGCATATATTAATTTTTCAGATTAAAAAGAAATAACTTCTTTCCAGTCCTTTGAATTCAGGAGTCTTCATCTGTGCGTGATGCTGACAATCTGTTCTCATGCCTCAGTTTTGTCACTTCCATGTTGAATGTATTGACTGGCTCCTGCTTATTGTAGTACTCAGTACTATAGCTAAGAAACAAATAATTTGCAAGAATGTTTTATTGTTGATATTGTCAGCAAATGGCATACTTAAATATATTGCTAATTGTCCTTATTTCAGCCACAAACAAAATACATCACTAGGAGGTTCTTGTCAATATGCTACATGCACACAAAAAATGTAGTTATTCTTTGTTTTAGCAATACTGAGTTGAGAAAAGGAAGCTACAACACTGTAAAGTACATGTTTCGAGGGGACAGTGCCTTTTTCCTAGTGGCATGACAACTTTAGTTTATAAACTGTACCAATAATGCAAATACATGTAGTCGTTACTTACCAGTCTTACCACTTATCTTTGGCGAACTGTGTTTATGTTTTGGGCAGCCGTCGCTGAATATTCTTCGACGGCCAACAGCAAGAAGTGAGTCCACAACTCGTCTCATTTGCGTGCTCTTCGATTCCCACCAAGTGCCACTAGAGATCCGATTCATCCCGTTATACACGCAATCCGCTTTGATATTTTAAAACATTTATTTGTATGGAAGCTTTCCATATTCGTGGATGAACATTTGGTTGAATCTTCTTTTGCTGTGAGTGACAACTCGTGTTTCAATGTTTGCTGTTGAAGTCTTCGCTTTTCTTTAAAACTCTTGAAAATTAATCGCTTTCCTTACATGAAACAACACTGCAAAGGTTTTTCTGCCTTCTAACGCTCCAAAAGTGTCAAAATACATTGCATTTATTTCCCGAAGCGACCATAAGTTCTTCGAGTTGACCGTTATACTTTCCATCCAACAGCCCGCCATGTTGGTTGTTGAGCAAGCTAGTTTCCAGGGAATCCGTGAGTTCGGCACATGCGTATTGTGAGTTGTAACGTCACGTGGGGCTTCTGAGCCAATGGGAAAGTGTGAGAATTTGAAATTTCAGTTTGACTTGCACGCGGGCGGAGTGCAATTTGAATTCAAACGTTTATAGCAAGAATATGGATTTTCTTGTGGCTACCTTTTTTCCATCTGAAGTACTTTTCCAGTCAAGTTCAAGGAGGTTGTACGAGGGAAAGGTAAGACCGATTGTTTGATTGTTTGATTCGTTTCATGAGCTTTGAATTGTAAGAGGTTTATAGCAATTACCTCGTACGAAGTTGGGTTTATACATGTTTACACGAAGCACAGCCATGAGGTTTCTTTGCTTTTATATTTCCATTTTCGTAATGTAGTTTTGTCTTTTTGCAAACATAGAGCTTAAAAGTTTAATTAGTATAAATTGCGCGCCATTCCCTGGGATTCTGGCAGGCTTCCTGAAAAGAAGGGGGTGCCAGTCAAGAAGCACGATCTCTGTTTGCTTTTATGTAAGTTTAGCTTATGTTGACCACTTTTGAACACCTTTCTTCGAGGTTAATATATTTTGTTTTAGTTTTATGAAAATGTATTATTAGCGGAGCAGTCGCCGAGCCGAAGGCTCGGCTGCGCAGCCCCATACTCATAGAACCGTCCCGTCATTTTTCATGGTCATGGCTAGCGGAATGTTTCGCGGGCGCGTCGGTCCGTGTGCACGTCTGTCCACCCGTTACGTCATCATCGATGATGACGTATATGAAGAGAGAGGAACTGGGAACGAGGCTTTGTTTTTCGCGCGCTTCCCCGCGGCTACAAACAGGGCAGTTCGCAAAAGCTTGCCTCCGCGCCAAAACCAACACAACCTGTACTCGTCAATGGAAAAATCGCGCAGAAAGACAAACAAGATACGCCAATTCCTGAAGCAAAGAAAACGGACCCTAAAACTCGCGAACGTTCTGAATATGACGGCGAACAACCTTTGCCGAAGAGGAAAAACACTGGATATCGGACAAACAAGCATAAACAGAAAAGCAAGTAACTGTCTAAATGTGATTTGCAAAAATTTCTTAGTTAAGCCTATGTAATTTTACCAGAAGAATTTTCTCCAAGTTTTTACAGTCAGAGCTAAATTTACATCTTTGAATATCCATGGTTTTGGCATTGAAGCCAAACAACGCTCTGTTGTTGATTTTGCGAAAAATTCCCGTTCTGATTTTATTTGTTTACAAGAAACTTTAGCGACAAGTCAAAATGCGATTAATTCTCTGACAGCTAAATGGCGCGGTAAAAGTTTCTGGTCGCCCGCTCTTGGTAAACAAGGCGGCGTTGCCATTCTTGTAATTGAAAATACTGATTTCAAATGTTTACAATGGAAAAAAGATTCTTCTGGTAGAATTGTTAGTGTTTTAACTGAACTCGACGACACCAAAATTAATTTGGTTAATACTTATGCACCCACGAATCCAAGTGAACGTAAATGCTTTTATGATACAATTCATGAATTTTTCAGAACTCTTTTAAAATTACTGGCGATTTTAACTGCATTGAAAATGTTTTTGATAAGTTTGGAGGAAATCTTACAATTTCCACGGATTTGAAAGATCTGCACAAGTGTTCATCGTTTATTGATATCTGGCGCAAAAAAAACACGGCCGACTGAAAAATACAATGCACATGGTTTAACGCGGATAAAACTATCGGTACACGTTTGGATAATGTTTTTATTGCTCAGGACTTGTATGATTCCTTTCTAAAATGTGAAATTTTTTCCGATCATGATTCTGTTGATTTATCCGCAATTTGCATAATGCATTTTCCCGTGGACCAGGACTTTGGAGGCTAAATTTAGAATTTAATATTTACGATATGATCTCAGAAATTATAAAGAAACATGTATTGTACCGGAAAGCATTTAATTCCATTCAAGCTTGGTGGGATTTTCTTAAAGAATCTATAACATTAGTTGCTATAGATTTTGGTCGAAGTAAACAACGCATATTTATTCGCGATAAGGCCACGCAACTATAATTTCTTTGATCGAAGCAAAAGGGGCTCTTATTTAAGGAGATAACTTAGCGAAAACCACCATAGAAACGCTCGAAAGAGAAATTAGAGCCGTTAATTTATCCCAAATGAGAGGAAACCAAATTCGTAGCAGAGTCAAATGGCTTGAAGAAGGTGAAAAACCTAGCAAATTCTTTTTTACGCTCGAAGCAACACGGCTCAGAAATATACTGTTCATTCTATTTATAACTCCGCCGGTGTTAAAGTATTTTAATAAGACTCCGGCTCATTTCGATTTTTACCGCAATTTGTACTCGCAAGAACCTGTTAATTTAACAGTCCAAACCGAATTTTTGAACAAACTTGAAAACAGATTAGAGCGAAATTTTATCCTGCGAAGAACCAGTTTAATCTTTGGCTAAAATTACCCACGCAATGCGTGAACTTTCTTCGGGGAAACCCTCCGGTTCAGACGGATTACCTCAAGAATTTTACGCTAAAGTTTGGAAAATAATTCTTTCAGTGATTCAATGCAAGGAGGCGTGACTAGGTTACTTTACAAGAAAGATGATAGGAAAAACTTATAAAATTGGTGACCCCGCCATTTCGCTACTCGATGTTGATTACAAAATTTGTTCAAAAGCTCTTACAAACAGACTTTCAAAAGTGTTACCCTCGATTATTCAAGAAGATCAAACTTGTTCCGTCCCAGGTAGGACGATTTTTGAGAATTTATTTATTTCTCTTGCGTGACACTCACTGTCAAGCAAATATGAAAATTATAGCTAATCGTAATTCCACTCAAGTGAGGCAGGGAAATCCCCAGTCTCCACTTTTGTATATTTTATGCGCAGATGTTTTGGCTACCAGTGTAAGAAAGGATGATACTATTGAAGGTTTTCTCCTTCCAGAAGCCCGAGGAAAGCGTTTTAAAATTCGCCAATATGCGGATGACTCCACATGTTTTCTGAAGTAAGACAAATTGTTTACTTCACAAATACTAGACAGGTACAGGGACTAAATTAAATGCCATGAGGTTAGGAGCTTGGCGGACAATCCTTATGGCCTGACGTGGGTGTCAAGAATGTGAATCTTGGGTGTCTGGTCTAGCAATGGTAATGCAAATTTGAAACCGGATAACTGGCTACCACGCCTTTCCAAGCTAGATTAAAATTTGAACCTGTGGAAGGGTGTGGGGTGTTTTCACTCCCACCCTATCGGCACTACTCAATACTAGGTTTTTAGTTAATGTTAAGACTATTTTCTTTTACCTATGGACTTCTGCTTACGATGAGAATGACATGCGAGCGCGCTTTTTCATTAAGACCATACTTATAGTATATGGGTTTTTCGAAATAAGGCAACTTTCCACAATGGCACCGAGAACTCTCGGGCCACTGTAAGGGACATAAGGAATGACATCACAACACAGTTGCAAATTGATTTCTCCCGAATGACCGAACAGAAATTTTCTGCTTTGTGGTGTCATCCGAATATTTGTGAAGCTTGTGACTCATAATTGAGCTACTGGCAACTCATCACTTCCAAATCAGTTTTTCGGTAATTTTCCAGACGCAACAGATGTATTTTATTCGGCAATTAGTCATACTAGTTATTCTAGACCAAGGAAATGTTGTTTTGTCAGCTATTGTGTAATTTGTGCAGTCTAAATGTACTGTGCAGACGGTCGCGTTATACGCTTACTGTTTTTGAGAATTGCTAAAATTGAAAAATAGTCTGGTCGTCAATCTTAATTCTAATTTTTCTTGTGCTTCCGACCTTTCACCTAAGTTAAGCTTATCATATCGTTTCTGTTCAGAGAGCTCCGCTGTTAGGCTAAGCCTATCTATATATATTAATTTCACAAAGTAAACCGTTGCATAAGAATGACCTACTCAATATTGCTATTAAAACACTTGGGGATATTTCAGAACTTTTCGCCAACTTATCGCTGAACAGTAAACGTTTAAAAGGATCCATTCTTATTCGAAATAAGCTTTAGTGGCCGGGTATTCTTTAGTTTAGCACCAGTTAGTTGTTCACATGCAACAATTTGTTGAAGTTTTTGGTTTGTGTTTTTAACCAAAAGAACATTGTTTTAAAACAGATTTCACAGTGAGCCAAAACTTCATGAAAGAGACTGATTATATGAGACTGGTATGAACTCAGACCAGTGTAACTCAGAACAGTGCAAGTAATGCACCAGTTAATTGTAACCCTCACCACCTCCTCCTCAGAGAATGGTGGGGGCATGGATGTTTTGTGTTGCCATAAGTTACAATTCCCCCACCTCCTGGTGCAGTATTTGCTGTAAAATCCCCCACCCTGTGGGACATGAATTCTACAAAATGGTGAATGAGACTTGAATGGAAAGGACGTGACTTGTGCAGCGTTGAAAAAATACCAAGTAAAAGAGAAGGTTTTTCACACTTAACTCCTTATGCCAAACCCCCTATTTTACCAACCTAATACCCCACGCACATGGGTCGGGGATTAATAAAAAGAAAATCCCCCACCCAGTCGGAGAAATGTACCCTTCAAAAGCAGATAAATGCCCCACATTTTCTCACCATTCCCCAAGGTGGGTGGAGTCAGGTGGGGGTTGACTAGTGCATAAAAGTACACGTACTGGAACTTGAAATTTAGACCCCAATATTAAGACGTTTAATCCCCTACTACACTGCATGTAACTGAGATATTATCCTTAAAAAGATAAATGTCAAAGGTAAAGCAATTTTTTTATGACTAGTTTGTGTTTAAAGCTGAAGCTAGTTTGGCCTTGCGAATGAAACATCACAAACAAATACTTTTGAGTTTAGTGTCATACTTACAGTAAGTTATTAAATTATAGGAAGAATCACATATGTTAAAAGAAAACTGTCATTCTTATCAGTAAGCTAGCAAAAATCAACATTCCATGCTTAGAAAAAGCAATTGTCAAAATCAAACAAAGAAGTAAATGAGAACAAGCATCCTGTACTGAGCTAAGTGAAAGTAATTTCCATTATACACCGAAATTGAAACGGTCCCCTTGTTGCTTTAGAAACAAAGATGCTGTCCGAAGCAAGAGCTTTCTTATTTTAAAACCGAAACTTGTAACCCAACACCTTTCTTACTGTATATCAAAGAAAAATTCCCTGCTTGATGAGTGAATTCCACGTTAAATTTCAAGCGAAAAACCGATATCGCCGGAATACCAAAGCGATGAGGGTGATATCAGTAATATAGTTTTTCGGCCTGAAAAGAAATCGATGAGCAGAGTGACAGATACCTATTGCCAACCGCTCAGAGATTTTTATTTAAAATGTTGTGTAACAATAAAATCAATGCTAATAGCTTGTTTGCTTTCTTCCTTTTACCGTTACAATGTATGAACCTACAGAATAGTAATTATCTAAGATAAATGCTACCTTTTCCCATTGATTAAAAAAGCACACAAGGGCTATTAGACTTTTCTTGTTGTCTTAAAGAAGCCAGGATTTCCATGTGCTTGGCCTTGCAGGTGAATTTTCTTGTGTGTTGTGGCTGTGAACTAAACTGAGTTAAGTTGTACACTGTATATGATTTTTTTCTTTGCAGATTTTTGGCTCTATTCTGGAACCGAGGTGAATGAGGTCACCTCCTTTGTTGTGTAGTGGCTAAAGGGTGGCTACAAATTAACATGAGAACCTTGGCGAGGCTGGACATCACCCAGACTCCAAAGGAAAGTGTTAATCTATTTTGGTATTCAATTAAATGAAAATTGTAAACTTAAAATGGAGGCAGCATGGTATTTGAGAAGGACTGTCCCGTCAAGCAGTTAACAAAGAAATAAGATGCCTATCAAATTATATGTGTATATGTATTGGGGATGTAGATAACAGCCGGGAACCGGGGAAATTACCCGGCTGTGAACTTCATTTTTCCGGCTGTAAAAGCCAAGTGCAGCTTTAAAAGAACTGCATTTTTTCTCTTTTTTACCCGTCTGTCAGTTCTATATTCCCACCTGTTAAAAACTGAATCTACATCCCTGACTGTCACTGACAGTATATAGTGCAATAATTAATCAATTGTATATACATGTCTTTAGGTCTTTTAAGGTCATGTTCTACAATGTATTGCCCGTTCCGAAGTTCAAAAAGGGACTGGGTCCTAGTTTACACATTGTTCAAATTATGTCATATCAAAAAATGAATCGCACCTTCACAAAGACTACATGAAAATTAGTAAGTTTACCAAATTTATGTTTCATTGCATAGTAACCAGGCTGTGAGATGTCAAAGGTTGTCCAAATCCACAGTTTCTATTCTTTCTGGATTTTTAAAGCCTCCCACATGGTTGCCATTTAACGATACAGCACCAAATTTTGTACACTGATTAATTTTAATATTATCTTTCTTATGATAGGCTCCAATTTTTAATTAAATCAAAATTTAAAAACTCGTCTATAGGCTCCCTTTGAACTTCGGAATGGGCAATTGGAATCGACTGTTTCAAAAAAAATATTACATGTAGTTTTGGTTTAGAATCCCAATAGAGCACTTTCTCAACTTTGTTTGTAAATTGGTTGTGACTGTGAATGTGTGAATGCTACCAATTTTTTTTCACCTAATTCAAACATTAATTTTGTTGTTCCCACAAAATAACTATATACATAGTACTTTAAAATGTGACCAGAAATTGCTGACAATCCATAAAAAAATATATTTATCATAAAAAAACTAAGGTACATGTATGCAATGATTTTTTTTTCATCAGTACTTGTGTTAGAATATTTTCCATAGTTCTATCATTGAGAAGGTAGTCAAATGCTAATGGTTACTAGTTTTTTTATCCCAGTCTGTCTATGGAAATTTCCACAGTTCTACAAGAGAGGATCTACCAGTGAAGTGGTGAAATCTAAGGTATCCTACAGTGTATGTATGTATTTTTGTACAGTACTGTCTATAGAAATTTCCATAGATCTTCAGTGAACTCGTAAAATCTAAGGGATACTACATTTTTGTATCCAAGCTTGTCTATAGAAATTTCCATAGATCCTTCAGTGAAGTGGTAAAATTTGAGGGATCCTACATTTTTGTGCAGGCCTGTCTATAGAAATTTCCATAGATCTACCAGTGAAGTGGTAAAATCTAAAGGATACTACATTTTTGTATTGAAGCTTGTCTATAGAAATTTCTAATCTAAATGAAATCTAAGGAATGCAACATTTTTTTTTATCCTGGCCTGTCTTTGACAATTTCCAACGAGTGAAGTGGTGAAATTTAAGAGATACTTTTACTTTTATCCAAGCTTACTAATGGAAATTCTGTAGATTTACCAGTGTAGTGGTAAAATGTAAGGAATAATATCATTTTTGTCCAGGTCTGTCTTTAGAAATTTCCAAAGATCTGCCAGTGAAGTGGTGAAATCTAAGGGATCCTACATTTTTGTGCAGGCCTGTCTATAGAAATTTCCATAGATCTTCCAGTGAACTGGTAAAATCTAAGGAATACAACATTTTTGTATTCAAGCTTGTCTATAGAAATTTCCATAGATCTACCAGTGAAGTGGTAAAATGTAAGGGATCCTACAGTTTTGTGCAGTACTGTCTATAGAAATTTCCATAGATCTTCCAGTGAACTGGTAAAATCTAAGGGATACTACATTTTTGTATTCAAGCTTGTCTATAGAAATAACCATAGATCTACCAGTGAAGTGGTAAAATGTAAGGGATTCAACATTTTTTATCCAAGCTTGTCTATAGAAATTTCCATAGATCTACCACTGAACTGGTAAAATCTAAGGGATACTACATTTTTGTATCCAAGCTTGTCTATAGAAATTTCCATAGATCTACCAGTGAAGTGGTGAAATCTAAGGTATCCTACAGTGTATGTATGTATTTTTGTGCAGTACTGTCTACAGAAATTTCCATAGATCTTCAGTGAACTCGTAAAATCTTAGGGATACTACATTTTTGTATCCAAGCTTGTCTATAGAAATTTCCATAGATCTTTCAGTGAAGTGGTAAAATTTAAGAGATCCTACATTTTTGTGCAGGCCTGTCTATAGAAATTTCCATAGATCTGCCAGTGAAGTGGTAAAATCTAAAGGATGCTACATTTTTGTATCGAAGCTTGTCTATAGAAATTTCCATAGATTTAACAGTGGGAGTGGTAAAATTTAAGGGATTCAACATTATTTTATCCAGGCCTGTCTATAGAAATTTCCATAGTGAAGTGATGAAATCTAAGGGGTCCTACATTTTTGTGCCGGCATAGAAATTTCCATAGATCTACCAGTGAAGTGGTTAAATTAAAGGAATACAACATTTTTTTTTTATCCAGGTCTGTTTATAAATATGTCCATATACAGGGAATTGTCAGTGGCTGTAATCATAGGGCCACGATAAACACAAACGCCTAAGTGTTTCTGTTGAATAAAGTTTCCCTTGTTCATTGTGTCAGGTATCTTGGTGACTGATAGAAAGTAAGGTGCATGAATAAGCCAACTTACTCAACAGTGGCAAAAGAACACTTAAAAGATTGTGGTGCTGACGAAATTAGCCTTACTTCAGAAAATGCGCACTTAAAAAATTATGTGTTATATAAAAAGAAACTATCTAAAAACGTTATAATAAAAATTTACTTTACTAATCTAGTATCAGTTGTAAGATGCCCACTGTTCTACTTAAAGCACCACCAAACTGCTAAGATTTGTAAAGATGTCTTTGGGTAGGACTTCTATACCGTTTGACGACAGATGTCTGTGAAAAATAACACTCCATATGTAAAAATAAAAACAAGCAACAATAATACTAAGACCCACTGTCGTTATTAATTAACAGCAAAAACTCATACATTTCTTTATGATAGCATTCCATACAATGGAATGTATTTTGTATGCTTTTGTATGATACAAAAGTTTAGCGAATTAACTACCGGACGTGCAGGGGGGGGGGGGGAATCTGGTGTTTGCCACCCCTTAAGGTTTTTCTCCGATTTTTTCAAGACCATTTATTGTTTTCAGTAGTTTTTTTTAATAATTATTTTATTGAGGAGTACAATGGGTTACAGGTAGGTTACTTACATGTGATAATCATACATTGTGTTTCTTACGATACATAACGGAAAAATATAAAGCAAAATGAAAAAAAGATTATATTTCTTCTAAGATATTTTATATTTTGATTTGTTCTTTTTTTCTATATGAAGTTTTCTCTTAAGAAAGGCAATGAAAGGTTCAAAGAAATAATGGTCTTCTTTCGAGGCAGTGTAAATGTAATATTTCACGATTATTAAACAAAGGTTTAAACCAAGTTGTAGAGCAGTATTATTAGTAAAACCATCTATAATATTTTCATCATTAAGCTCGATAAAGTCATCATTTTTTGTATTCCACCAATGTGTAAATTTTGTCCAGAAACTTTGGACATGTAAGCACGATACAAATAAGTGTTTTAGTGTTTGCTTTTGTTCGCATAGGTAGCATTGATCTTGTTCTTTAATTTTATGTCTAAATAAAGTTGCGTCAGTCGGCAAAGTGTGGTTTTCGATTTCACATTGAAGTATGCTTCGGTAATTGCTTGACATTCTCTGTCTTTGTTATTCTTTTGACGCACGATTTTGGAATTAATACACTTCAAAAACTTAAAAATGTGTATATCACTGTCCTCTTCACGCGCGCAGACATGGCAGATCTTGCGTTGATCAATGCTTTAGATGCTATCTCTTTCGCGTAGAATTCAATGAAAACATTGCGTAGAAAAGCATGGAAAGGAACGACAAGAGTTCAAAATGTCCGTGACTGGAGTGTATAGTAATGATGCCATGTTAAGACAAATAGCAGAGAGCGTGAGAATCAACCGAGTAGAGAAGGGATCCCTCATCAACACGAAGAAGGAGTGGAATTATGTAAAACTTCCTAGAGTAATACTTGACGAAGGAGAAATATGAGACACCCTATGTGAGGCCTTGCATGAAGTCTGTGGACTAGCCAGGACACTTAGTGCATCATACACTGAGTATCAGGGTATCTAGAATCCAAGATGGCGGAATGTGCCTGACGAGGCTGAGATTTCAGCGAAATTTATAGCAGTTTTTATAGCAGTTTTATAAGATATACACATTTCTAAGTTTTTGAAGTGTATTAATTCCAAAATCGTGCGTCAAAAGAATAACAAAGACAGAGAATGTCAAGCAATTACCGAAATTTATCTAATTCTTTTATCGCTTCGACAAAAGAACTTTCATTGAAATATGGCGAGTCTAATATCGTTGGATTTTGTAGTTTATCTATTAAGCAATTTTTAAATAGCTCAACTCTAGCCTAACAGCGAAGCTCTTCAGAAGTAAATGGCTATACTAAGACGTCAACAACTGTTTGATTTGGCGCATGTCCTCTCTTCACTTGCGCAGTTTAGTAACGAAATGCTCAACACATTTAAAGTTATACTAAAATAACCAGAAAATGCCAACCCTTCATGTTCCCTAAGAGGGGTGGTTTGGCCCCGACTTGTACATAACATAAATGAATAGTTTGTTTCAGTTTCAGTTTGTAATTACGGAACTTTAAGAATGGGAAAACCGTAAATTTAATTTAGGTGCTTCGCTGTTTCCTTTTGTCATTTAGGTTTATTACAGTAACTTACAGTCTACGAAGATTTCTTAGGTTGGCAAATATTCGTGCAGGAAGCAATGTTAAAGTGTTTGATGACAAATAACTGTAAAATGAAAGACATCTTAGATTAAACATCGAGGCTACATAGGAACCATGCATGGGAAACAGACTTTTATTGAAATTGACACTGTTTAAGGTGCTACTACAACGAAAACGTTTTGTTTTTCGATTTCTTTTTAACTAAATGCGTTCATATATGCAGAAATCGGTATAATTTAGAACGATATATGCTTACTGAGCCTTGGAAATAACTGGCGGAAAACCGTCGAAACTCGGTCCAACATTACTCAGTTCACAAAACTCAAGCCTGCAAGTATTCTTGAAAGCGGTCTCACGTGCGAGTAACATCCTACATGTTTACAAAAAGCATCTGAGCTGGAAAGCAGGCCCTAGAACCACTTAAGGTGGCTCACAACAGTTCCCAGAATTTTCCATCACCTATACTTTGATGGATCAATACTACAATTCTTTATCAGTTGATCAGATGAACCAAGTAATGGTGGCAAGCCAAAGGTGAACTATACGTTTGAAATAACGGGTCTTACCGTTGGAATATGAATTAAAAATTTGACATGGGAAGAATTCAACACTTCCACTTCCAAAACTAAAGAGGAAGGGGAGGCAAAATTATGATCATAGTTGCGCTTTAATAACAACCAAGTGTTCACTCTTCACTTTGGTTAGTTAGGCAAAACTTACACATGACCAACAGGTACACGACCAGAGCGTAATCCGGTTTCTGTATTAAAAGATAACGAGGATTGTATCGGGCCAGTATTAGTTGGTTTCTAGTATTAGTTGTTTTCCAGTATTAGTTGTTTTCCAATATTAGCTGTTTACTAGTATTAGTTGTTTTCCAGCATTAGTTGTTATTTTTTTTGCTTTTACATACAGACGCGTTAGCTTTCTCAGGTTGCCAAACACACTTTCAGGTAGCACTGTTATACTATTTGATGACAAATCCCTGTGAGAAACGTAAGAAATGTGAGATATTTCATCATTACTGACAGGAGACAAAGCGTGATTTTTCTTTAACAAAATCCATAAACATTGAAAGAAAAATTAACTAGCACTTAGTTTCTCTTACAGTTCTTTTAACTCTTCTAGATTGGAGAACACACCTTCAGGAAGCTGCGTTAAAGCATTTAGCGACAAATACCTGCAAAACACCGAAACTAAAAATTAAACGTTTTAACTACAAGCGTTAGGGTAGTTAAAGGAGGATATCATCGCCATCCCGGCATGCACTACAAGCAAGCTATAATAACAAACGGGGGGCAAAACACAAGCAGCCCATTTATTGCTAGGTATTTTCTATTCCAGAGAAAATAAAAACAATGACGTTTAACCTCAGCAATAGTTGAAGCCAATTTAACCCTATTCAGACTGGGGGGGGGGGGCTTTTCGAACCCCCCCTCCAGTAAAATTGTAATAACTCTTACACCGAAATAGCTATGAAGCTGAAATTTTCTGACTTTTCCTAGAATTTATCTAGGGACATTTTGGTACCCATAACATGTCAGTGTGATTAACCACGTTGCCATGGCAACCGGTTTTTGACACATAGGTTTTCAAAATATTAAAATATGGTGAATTTTTTATTTTAAGATCTTGTTTTTTGACTTATAGTGCATTTTCTTATTAGAATAGTTTTTCCTTGGGACTAGTTCTTGAAAAACATCAAAAATTTTTAACATCAAATATTTGGGGGGGAGGGGTAGGTAAATTTTTGCTCACTTTTACTTATAGAGAAAAATTTTGTACTATTTATTAAATAACGCTTCTAAGTTCATCGTTTGGATAATAGACATTAGTTTGATAAGTGTTTTATACATTCTGATCCTTTTCTCTTTTAGATATTTTTTAAATTTTAATTTAAACGAAAAAAAAGGAAATCCAAGATGGCGGATCCAAGATGGCGGATCCAAGATGGCGGACAATAATTTCAAAATTATAGTTTTATCGCCCTTTTTTGCCTTTTCTCGCTTTACAAGTGTGTCCTTGTTTGTTATGTTTTAATATTAAAGGGATGATTTTACAGTTATATTTGATATTTTAAGTATCTGGATGGAAAAATATCAAAGAAACGTCGGAAAAACAAAAATTACGTCACTGTGACGTCATAATTGGGTGTGGCAGATCAAAACTGGGTGTGAGGTTTCCTTGTATGGAGATGAACATTGTGTGGAAATTTCATGGTCCTAGCCTTACTGGTTCCAGAGATATGAAGGGGGGGTCCGAGGAGCCCCCCCCAGTCACAGATTGCCTAAAAAAGCCCAGTCTGAATAGGGTTAAGGACGCTAAAATTATTATAAATTGTTTTTAAATTGCATTAATTATATAATTATATAATAAATGCAATAATTATATTTAAACAATCCATAAACAGGAAATGTAAATGTGTCGGCCAAAAGATGGATGATCTGTCACATGAAAATTATAAGGAAGAATAGTTGTGTCGTCTAGTGAGTATTCATTAAATGCATTTAAGTCTATAAACTTCACGCGTTCGTGTAGTCACTATATATTGGTTATTAGTGTTGTTATTATTAGCTTTTTGTTGTGCACGAGGACAATTATTTTCACTTACAGCTTCTCTAAATGTCTCAGGCTTGCAAATACACTTTCATTTAACACTGTCATATTGTTTGAGGACAAATATCTGTGAACATAATTATGCAAATTTAATACCAGCAATATTTCGGCTCGGTTCGGAGCAATTTGCTGTTCAGTTTAGATTGGTCTGGTCGTCTGGGGCCCAAGTCATGGTAAAAGATGAAAAGGTTATAACTTATATTGACCAGTTGAAGACCGATACTGGAATGACTAGTTGCGATCTCCCTAATGCTATGGGTCAGCGGGAAGACTAGCAGAAGTTAGTCAAAAGCATCCAAGCACTGGAACAGGTGATGGTGATGATGATGTGTATCCCGTATCCCACTGTTTCCCCATAATGCCAGTAACGGCTAATTAAGGACCTTCGCTTGAAAATGTTCTAAAATTAAGAATTTGTTTTGAAGATTAGACGCATAGAAATATACCCTGATTCTGAAAAATCAGCACTCGTAAATGGACATGGACTAAGTTGTTGTTATTTTAAAAATACTGAAGAAAAACTTTCCTATTTACATTCAACTAGTGGCATCCTTTCAAGTAAATTTGGCTTTTAACCCTCGTCGGACGTAAACGCAAACTTAGACTCCAACCGTGGTACGGTCCCTTGGGTTTTTGTGGAAACATTTTACATCTAATAGATAGTCTGTGAAGTGCTCCACAACATTAGGTAAATGTTTTGCGTTATTTATGGGGCTGCTGCGCGTCCGTTACGTCAACCAAAATGGCCGCCAAGATGGTCGCCAAATTGGATTTTTAGCAAAAATTGAACTTTCTCGGAAACAATTTTTGCTAGGGTAGTTAAATATGATATAGTTAAACATTTTCTTGCTTTTCATAGCGTTTTATACATTTTTCACCGAAGAAAGGTCAAAAACGCGAATTTTTTTCTTAAAAATGGCCTGCTAGTTATGACGTCATATCTCGCTAAGATAGCAGCCGACTGTTGCCAAACTTCACCAAAATGTGTCTGAAAGAAAAACGAACAGCTAATGAAGACGTGCGAGGGTTTAGGATGGCATTACAAACCCTGTACAGCTTCAATATGAGCGAAAATCGTTAGCACGTGGGTAGAAAATAGAAAAACAAAAAGGTTAATTGTCTACAACTCAGTGACAACTAAGATGCTTTTTTTCTTTCAGAAAATGAAGACAATTGCAAAACAAACAAATCTACAAAACCAAAAATAGGGGGCACCAAACATCGAAGCAAGTTAATGTCAAGAAAAAGTTTTGGATGTACCATATACCCTCCAAGTATCATTGTCATAACTTTGTGCTCAAAAAAGCCCAGGCTTAATATGTTTAATTTAACATTGAATCAGAACAAACAGCTTATTAAACTAGTATATAGATGCTGAAGGTAACACTTACAATTCCATTAAACCACTCACATTTGCGAAGACACCTTCTGGAAGCACAGTTATAGTGTTTGATGACAAATATCTGTAAAAAATAAAACACGACCGATATGTGATGTCAGTGTTACATATATATTATGATTATTGAGTGACACAAGGATAAGCAACTGCGTTATTAGTCACATTAGATTACAATTACATGTCGTCAACCTCAAAAGCATTTAAAATATTTATATCCTAAGACAAAATAATCGCCATAACCAATTTGCCGCGAAATAATATAAAAATATGTATGGCATGAATGATGGTTGTTGATTATTTAACTATTTTTCTTTAACTGCCTTTTTATGAAGGCAAAAAATCATTGCAAATAGTTTATTTAAGAAGTATTTACATGAAACTTAATAGGCTATTTTCGAGTTACGTTATGCCTCGTTGTCAAAGCAAGGCTTGCCCGGTGCACAACCTTTCATATGAAGATGAGTTTTATTTGCATTTAAATAAAAAAAAAAAAACATTTTCATATGAATGGTTGTGCACCTAGCCTCGCTTTGACAACGAGGCATAACGTAACTCGAAAATGGCCTATTCAATTACAGGTAGCCGAGATTATTTAGGTTGGCAAAAACTCTTTCAGGTAGCACTCTGATAATGTTTGATGACAAATACCTGTAAGAAATAAAACTGTATGTAAAATAGTTAAATTTACATTTCATATTTTTTACTGCAACATTTATAATAATTGTTTACTTTCCTTCCCATTGCTTTAGGCTTTCTTTATGTATAAAACTGTTTTCTTTTTTTACGATATTTTAGCTTTCTTTGTTTGTTACATGACATACTCAACGCCAAGTAAAAATATTTTAAAGAACAGAAAGCCAAATGAGACGAAACTTTTAATGGTATGGTAAGAACATTGATAACTTACCCTTTCATGAAAGCTTTCATTACTTATGTTACATTATCTTTAAACTTTTCCCAGTGTACAAGACATGTCATTCATTGTTTCAAATCATACACTTAAATAAAATCGTTCAAGCAGTTTATTAAATACAACAGCTTATCACTTGTGTTTTGGATGCACAAAGTTTTTCGTACAAAAATCGCAAATCTCTCAAGTTGGCAAAAACGTCTTCAGGTAACACTTCTATAGCATTTGATGACAAAACTCTGTAAAAGAACATGATATGATATTTTACGTTTAGTATTGATTGGATTACTGTATTAAACTAATAATGTAGCTTAAAAAATGAGACTATATACTTGGCTAAATGTTTGAAAGCATGGTTAATGAAAATTGATACAATTTCACCACAATTATCCCTCGGACGTACACGCAAACTTATACCCCAATTGTGGTACAAGGGGGGGGGGGGTGTTGCAACCCCCCCCCTTGGGTTTTTGCGATGTTGCAATATTTCGGAAATATTTAACATCTTATCGATAGCCCGCGATGTGCTCTACGAGATTAGGTAAATATTATGGTTGGGGCGCTGCTGGGGGCCGTGACGTCATCAAAATGGCCGCCATCTTGGATTTTACTAAACATTCAAATTTATCGGGAAAATGCTGAAATGGCAAATATTGTTTGCTAGATTTGCAAAATAACACAATTAAATATTTTGATGCTTTTGGTAGCATTTTATATGTTTTTTCGCTGAAAAAGGTGAAAAACACGCATTTTTCTTCAAAAAATGAGTTGACGACATGTTACTTATGACGTCACCATAGCAACCGGTTGTTGCCAAACTTTACCAAAATGTGTCTCAAGGATAAATGAACAGCTACTGAAAACGGCATGTGCTAACCTTAAATGGTCTTGAAAATGTCTGAGAAAACCTTAAGGGTGGGGTGGGTGCCCCCCCTGTTCGTTCGAGGGTTATGCTAGTGGAGGCGCGGCAGTCTAGTGGTCAGCGCAATTGACTTCGCATCGGAAGGCCGGTGGTTTGAGCCTGGTATCTGCCGTCGTGTTGTTTCCTTAGACAAGAAACTTTACTCCACATTGTCTTTCTCAACCCAGGTGTATCAATTGGTAGGAGGAGTGATATTTCTAATTACTAGTTGCTTCATGCTACAAAACATATTGATTACATTCAGGCTGTGTGGGCCGCCTGTGGCCCGCGTGCCACATTTTGCTATGCTCAGACAAGGGATTTAAGGGGCAGTACACAGCTCTTACAAGGTCTTCTCTGATTTGCTGAGAATACAATAGAACAAATAACACAACAATGTATCCTAGCCTTGAAAACAATAGAGTTGAGTGATACCCAGGTAAAATGAAATTAGAGGTTGTTTAGAGCTTCGTTGTATCCGGGATTTAATACTGCAATCAGCCTGAAAATTACAAGAACGAAAAAGAAAAGAGGAAGGAAGAAAGCGTAAGAGAAAAAAGATTATTGAAAAATTTGTTTTGAGCAACCCACCCCCCTCCCCCTCCACTTCTATTTTCGTCTGACGATATTCTTTCTTTGCAAGACTTCCTTTAAGGTTATTCCTCTCGTAGGAGAATATTGCCAAAGAGGTGCTGACAACCTGACGGTACTGTCAATGACGAAATAGAGCCATTGCGCCTTAAAACGGTTGGGGTATAATGAGGCAATGAAAACCGATTAGTAACTTACAGCCTTTCCAGATTTTTCAGTTTGGCAAACACATCATCCGTCAGAAATGCGATGACGTTCGAAGATAAATCTCTGACAAACGATATAGATAAAAAAAAAAAACCTTAACAACTTAAATATCACGTTATTAGACTTGGAAGTTATTTTTAACTCGTTTTAATAAATATTTCTATTTCTAAATATTAAAGGAAGTAAAAACAACATTGCATCAGTTCCTTAAAATATAAAATACAGTCGAACCCGATGGCCATGAGGTGGCGTTGGAGAAGGATAAACTTTCCAATGTGTATTATAACTTAACGAGGAGGTCTGAATCAGAGCATACGAGAAGTCCATGACAACCCATGGCTTTTATAACTACACTCACAACTTTAACAGATCCGTCTGGTTGGCAAAACAGTGGTCAGGCAAATGTGCAATATGGTTTGACGATAAAATCCTGCGAAAGAAATATTAAGTCATTTTCCAAGTTTACCTAACATTCGACATTTAACTGTTTTCCTAACATTGAATGACATTAAACAATTGTTTTACTTCTTGTGAACGTCAACTATGTTTAGGTCCCTCAAATCTTAACCACATTTAGTCTGGGGGTGGGCACGTCTATGCACTACCAAACTAAAATAACAATACTTAAAATAATCGCCTCAATATGTATTTGGTAACAACTTGGTAGTACATCTCATTGCACACGTGTCTTGATGTTTTCATGGCAAATGATTTTGACAGCCATGTTTCTCCAGACTTTTAACTTTTAACGAAATATTTAACGTTTATCATCGTCATTTTTACATTGCGGATCCAAGATAGCTTGTACAGAACTAATGATGTGTTTCCCACGCAATTTGACGTCGTCGTCTTATTTCGGAACCTCAAAAACAATTTTGGATGTACCAAGTTTAGTTGCCAAAGCTTTGATGCTCTTAAAGTTACAAAGGAGGGGCTGCATAATTTACTCCAGACATTATATCTTCAAACGACTCTTTTTCTTCTCTTGTCACATTATTTCTTCCTTCATCAGGCTGCTGCCTAAAACATGTTAACAATGTGACTAAAATATACAAGATACAAGAGGTGTCACAGCCGTTTTGACGTACAGGTTGGAATGTGACGTGTCTGAAACGTGTAAATAACTTACAGCTCTTTTAAATTTTTCATTCGGTCAAACACGTCCTCGTTAAGGACTCGGATGTTGTTTGAAGATAAATCCCTGATGAACGTTAAAAACAGTAATATTTTAAATTAACATATCACAAGTAAAATAGTTTATTGTTTTGGGTGGTATACCAAGAAATATATCCTACGAGTGACAAAATTTTTGTTTGTTTGGTATTTTTACGTTATCTGTCATTTTGCAACATTTTACGAAAATTGCAACAGACTTCCGAAGATAACCAAGGAAGATACGTAGATGAGTCGATTTAGTCAGCTTAAATATCTCGTTCACACAATTTATGTCGCAGAGAAACTGCCGTTGAATTCGACTTATGGCATACCACAGAATATGCAACGGCTTTAGTCTCCTTCGCAGCCGTTATTTGTGTCGTCACGCTGCATAGGAGACTATACAGCCTTTTGACTGGCTGTATTCTTCACGGTGGCATTGGATAAGTATAGATATTCTGTAGTTTATTCCCTAAAGTGCTGTAGCCGTTAGGCTGAATAACGCTAAAGTAATATGGATCACAAATTCCCTTGCACACTGAATTCATTATCTGATTGTTCTAATCCATCGAAGGGTAACAATACACATATGTTATTACGGACTTTAAATGGATCGATATTATAAGTAAGTGATAAATTGATATCATACATTTTTTGAGTTATCGTCGGAGCACATTCCTCAATAACTTGCGTGAGTGAAGATATATTCTTGCACGAAAAAACATTTCCAGAATACCAATAGAAGGACAGAGCACATTGGTGTTCGCAATCTAAAGTGCAAACGCAAACAAAACATAAGTAAGAGAATTTTTCCCATTGCTTTTATCTCGTGAATACGCGAAACGTTGAACGAGATATAGTATACGGTGGCAAACATGCAAATTTTCACTGGATTAATCACTGGGATGTGGAGAGTGGAAGATAGAGGGTAGAGGGTGCAGGGTGCAGGGTGGAGTGTGGAATGCAGTTTGGAGAGTGGAGGGTGCAGTTTGGAAAGTAGAAGACATAAGGTGGAGGGTGGAGAGTGGAGCTTTAGATAGGAGCTATATGCAAAGATATAAAAAGAGAGTCCAAACGGCTGTTTTCTGTTTACGATTGCACTACAAATCGGAGATAGAAGAAAGACAAAAATAATACAAACGTCCTTTTAGCAGTATTGAGCATTTGGATTTATTATATCTCTCAGTTAATACGACGGCTATGATTGGTAAATTTTCTGGTCCGTATTTTACGGTACTGCCCGCAAAATTTGACAGTTCCAACATCGGCCTAGCATCCGCTTACAAAAGCGGTTTCCTACATTAAAAATTATAGAAAAGGAAACGTTTGGAGTTAAATGGATTAACATGTCAGGTTACAAAAACTCTCTTCAATGAAATTAAGCTTTAACTTTAGCAAAAGAAAAGACTAGCCACTAAAATAGAAAAAGCATTGACAATTTCTCGAATGCATGCTTATTGTTTTGGTATAAGCCCTCGGACGTACACGCAAACTTATACCCCCACTGTGGTACAAGGGGGGATGGGGGGGTGGGGGGGGGGGGGGTTGGAAGCCCTCCCCTGAGTTTTTGCAGTGTTACAATGTATCGGAAATATTTTACTTCTAATAGATAGCCTGTGATGAGCTCTACACGTTAAGGTAAATATTATGGGTTATGGCGCTGCTGGAGGTCCGTGACGTCATCCAAAATGACTGCCAAGATGGAAAACACGTTTGTTTTGAAGATTTTATCGCGACTTTTTCATTATTTTTCTTTTCCTGACTGCTAATAACAAAAATTATGTTCAAAGAAAACTACCTTGCGTTCGGTAGGACCAGGCAAACCTCATACATGGAAGAAGAGCTTGAGTTCTTTATTTGTTGTTAAGTGTAGACCGTCGAAAACATATAGTCCGTGGGGAATTTTTTTATGAAATGAAATTGGGCGGCTTTTCTTAGTAGAAATGTATTATGAGAAGAAATTGTTACCATTTTGCTAAAAAAATGTATCTTTAAAAAAGGTTTCCTTTGGGAGTAATGTTTTAATGTTTTTATTCACTTATATAATGTCATGAAAGCGTGACATGCAAAAGACATGTAACGTCATCATAAAGTTACACGAATATCGACCGACAGTACTTATGATCAGACCATTTAATCTTTTATCTTTCTACTGACACCTTTTGGTCATAGATTACGTGCCTGTTCCTCTTGCTATTGATGTTCAAAGTGAAGTGCTATTCAGACAAGCAATCGCAAGAAGAGTTGAGAGACATTGTGTATTGCAGTGCATATTTCGAGGATAACATGGTTTTCAACAAGTCCCTACCCCTTCCCCCTTATCAATGTTGTACCAGATCAAAACAGCATTCTAACTGACAATCATGAGGCAGTAGCACATGGCATTGATGTGATTTATGTTACGCAATCGCTTTTATACGACGAAATAAACATTTTTTTGGAAAGTGTCTCAACCGTTTTTCAACTGCTTGTAACATCAGTAAATCACGGAACCTGCGGTACCGTCTTTAATAAACCACCTCGAAGATTTTCATTTTCTTTAATATTTCAGATTTGACAGAAAAACCATTAATACTGCTGCAATTAAATGTCCTATAGCTTCACTTCTAATAAAAATACAGTGAAACCTATATTAAGCGGTCACCCACAGGGCCCTCGCTAGTGTCCGCTTAATAGAGGGGTCCGCTAAATACAGGTTCGTTTTACAATAAATATGGGAAGAAAATTTGGGGACCCAAGCAGCTAGTGTCCGTCTAATAGAGATATTCCGCTTAATATGGGTTCCGCTTAATACAGGTTTCACTGTATAACATTCAAATTGTAAGAACGTCCTAATTGTTGGGTGTTCTTTTTGGAAGTATCGATGGTTTACCTGTCCAATCCAAAATTATAAATTTAGAAATTTGTATTGGAAGTTCTCAGTTAATACAAAGGCAGATACTTACCAATAAAAATGACACGGAAATGGACCTTCGTACGATTTCCATAATTATTGGTAGCCACGCAGCTATAGTTTCCTTCATTAAATAATCGAACTTCTACACTGTGCTTTGCATGTGCAAGTGTTACGGATTCTCTTTTCACTGTTAGGAATATCGGAGGAGTCCCAGTAGTTGAAATCCAGAGTTTGGCGCGTGAAAAAGCGCGAACAATAGGAACAGGGTCTGGCAGAATTATCTTGGGTGAAGCTAATGAGTAAAAAATGATTGAATATAAATGTTTATTTTTAAATACGTTTTGTATTTAAATACAAAAAAATACATAGTATAGTAAGAATCCCTCAAATGTGCACTCCCTTTTGTTAAGGAAATTTATTCTGCGACCTTCATTTTAGAACGCTAGGCCTTTCAGTAGTTATTATTATTATTATTATTATTATTATTATTATTATTATTATTATAATTTAAGTAGTTGTATGGAACGTGATGTTGCATGGTAACAAAACTTTGGTAAGCATAGCGACTGTTATCGAATGTTGAATTCACTTGTTTGGTCTTTTCAGTTTTTGCACGGTTGCATTGATTTTAAGTAAAATATATATTATAGAGTGTTTTCACTCACGTGGTCTGCAGGTATGCTAATTTATTTGAACAAAACAAAGTGTTTGCATTAGAAAAGAGTTCAATCTCCAAAGGATTAGCTTGGGACACCAATATGGCCTCCGTTTTATTGTTTGGGGACACCAGCATGGCCGCCGTTTTATTGTTTTGGGACACCAACATGGCCGCCGTGACGTCATGTGAAAACACTATTAGAAGTTATTTTCTGAAAATACAAAAATCTAATATGAAGGATGCGCCTCTACAAATCAATGACATTATATCACGTTATTATGGACAGGTGGCCACTCAAAGGGATAACAGGAGTCTAAAATATAGTAACATAGAGAAAATCCATAGGGGGTTAAAGAAACCACACACGTTCTCCCCCCGCCACACCCCCCGCCACTCCCCCCACCACTCCTCCTGCCGGCACCCCCCGCCGGCTCCCCCGCCGGCTCCCCCCACCGACTCCCTCTTGTCCCACGGTGGGGCCTACATTCTGAAGAAAATAAAGGCATAGCTAGGCCGCCAGTTATTTCGCCCAAAAAGTAAGGCGGTGGTCTATCTTCTGAGGATTAAGCTTTACAAACTTAAAACTTGTACAGATTAATATGTTTGACAATGTTGTTATATTGACATCCATGACGTATGCAAAGTCACGTGACCTGTTGGGTTATTTTTAGCTTAAAATTATATTAAGCAAACTAGCACCAGCGTGGCAGTTTTTCCTCTTTTTTTTCAAAATAGTACTCTTCCTTAAAAATATATATTTCCGATATGAATTTGATTCGTTAAGCTGTATTTCATTTGCACTTACTAGGCTGAACAGTAGTGAATAAAAGAAGAAATCCCCTTCTCTGAGCAAACCCGTCAGAATAAAATGTTATTGCGGCTTGGTTTCCACCTACAAGAACTTCCTTCCCAATGAGGTCACCGCAGTATTGACCAACTTCCACATCATTTTCATCTGTAATCTTCAAATAATCGTAGCTGAAAATGGAGTTACATGTTCTAAACTCTTTAAATCATTTCTCTTTATCACCACTTGATATTATGAACTGAAATATTAGCAGACTTATTCAAGGGCTTTTTCGGCTATCTCGCATAGCGAATTTACCCTTTCTTTATTTGATATTTTATATTTTTTCAATAAAATAACCTTGCCATGCGTCAATGCACGAATTCTATTTTTCCCAAACTGCATAGATTTGCCAATAAAGTGCTCAATAACTAAATATTAGAGCTTTTATATATGTTTAAAGACTACGTACGAGTTCTGATCTACATGCTATGGTGTCTACAATTCAACCGTTTCACTCCCAGAGTCAATTATGGAGACAGGTAATGTAGTTCTCACTTCTGAGTCTGTTAAAGAAATCCTACGGTGTGACTGTTCAAACGAAACCTCTTCAACAGTACGTTTGCATGGTATCATTTGTTTTCCAATATTCTGTTTATCACATGAAATTTAGAATTTTCTTGAAATTTGATTTTTGGCAGTTAGGAGAAAAAGGCTCTTTATACAATTACTGGCAAAACAATTACTTAGAAACTAACTACCTTACCCACATGTTTTCTGTGGTACCATGGAATATCCAGCGTTTGTTTGTAGATCCTAATACGGACGTGTTACATTTATATAATAGAAAGTTATAGTCTCCCAATTTCGCATCCACAACGTAGCCATTGTCTTTTAGCCGAATATTCAAATCTATATTTGTTTCCTTAATGAAAATCCTTTTTAAGTGTCATGCTTTGTAGCATAAAATGGCATAAAAGCATATAAACAAGTTTGTGTTTGATTTATTTACCATCTATCACTCCACGCTGAAGGATTCTGCAGAAGAAAATCTTGAAAGGTGATTTTCATCGCCATGCCTTGTGGAATAGGAACCTTGTAAACACAGTCTATACTGGTTGGGTAGTCGTTTGGATAACTAGGACTTTTAAGTGTATTGTTTACTACCGAACCACACCCTGTTAAGACAAATGAGTTATTCTTAATATTACACAAACAATAAACAATTGTAAAAAGGGGTTGTTGTTGTTCACCGTGGTGAACACACTAGTAAAGAAGTATTTTTCGTTTGTCTCACGATGTAGTCACTTCCGATGTGGATCGCGACGTTTCGACTGCATACTGCTAGTCTTCTTCAGGCGATGGGGTCGACTGGTTACGCGTCACCTTATGAAGCACGATGCTCTGCTGTGATTGGTTGGTTTTCAGACACCTTCACCATTCTAGATCGCGCAATCGTCGATAGCTTCTTACAGCATCTAAACGACCAGCAGCCGTCGATCCGTTTCACCATGGAGACAGAGAATGACAACAAACTCGCCTTCCTCGTTTCAAGAGAACCCGAGTTTCAAGAGAACCCGACGGCCGCCTCACCACCAGCGTATACAGGAAGCCTACACACACTGATCAATACTTAGCGTATGATTCACACCACCCGCTATCAGTAAAACGCGGTATTGTCAAGTGTCTTTACGAGCGCGCCAAACGTCTCGTAACGAAACCCTCTGTTATCTCCAAGGAGAAAAGACATCTGTCATCTGTTCTTGTTTCTAATGGTTATCCTTTTTCTTTCTTGCAGAAACTTACCAAGACCAGAAAACCCAACACCAGTGCTGAGCCCACGACCGAGTTCAAATCTACTGCGGTTTTACCTTATGTCAAAGGTCTGTCCGAACAACTTCGCCGTTGCCTACAACAACAAGGCGTACGCGCTGTTTTCAAGTCGGAGACTACACTTAGATCACACCTAGTACGGCCTAAAGACGCTGTTGACCCGACTAAACAAGATGGCGTGGTTTACAGAATTCCCTGTGAATGCGGTAAAGTTTATATCGGCGAGACTGGAAGACCTATGCAAGACAGAATAAAAGAGCATGACCGAGACATCCGATTCGCCCGTACCCAGACCTCCGCCGTTTCAGAGCACGCCAACAACACCGGACACCACCCGCTTTGGAATGAAGGAAAGTTTATTGATCGTGATCCTCATTGGTACACACGCAGGGTCAAAGAGGCGATCCACATAAGACTTAACCCTAACAACATCAACAGGGACAGTGTAATAGACATTCCAGAAGCATGGATGCCCACGATCAAGAAACACAACAACAGGAGAGCCGTACGACTACGGACCGCCGAGGGAACAATTCGCCGAAACAACGAGGATCAAAAATGCGCCAGTCACAGCTGTTGAAAACCAACCAATCACAGCAGAGCATCGTGCTTCATAAGGTGACGCGTAACCAGTCGACCCCGTCGCCTGAAGAAGACTAGCAGTATGCAGTCGAAACGTCGCGATCCACATCGGAAGTGACTACATCGTGAGACAAAAATACTTTTTTACTAATAAACAATTGTCTGTCCTGGTCGAATAACCACTCCCCTTGCCTTGAAATCTGCTGCCTCTTAATTAACGAAAAGATCCTCTGCGAGCGAACTGTCGCAAAAAATAATACCTTTCTTATCGCGTTAGGTGTAAAATGTTTTATTAGATTATGTTTATGAATACACGTGTAACGTTCTTAAGCTTCAACTTATCTTAGGCGACCTTAAGCGGCAGGGCAAGATGAGAGGCGGCTGCATTCACAGGCTTACTTAATACTTCGCAATTTTTTTTTAACTCAAAGATCCGATGATTGCGGCTCGTAAGCAGTAAAATATAACATAAAAAGAAATACGTTTATTGAACACGAATTATAAAACTCGTTGCGTATGTATAGGTTATTTAACGTAAAATTGTGTAATATGGCTGGGAATTTTTACGCCGAAAAGCTCGAACAAAGAGCAACTGAGATTAAAAATGGCCTCACTGTTACAGTACTTTAGCTCCACTCAATAAAATGTTTATTATATGACAGCCATATTCTCCCGAATCCAAGTTAAAATTGTTTTCCCGTGCGAGTAATAACGTGTCTTATTTTTGCTCGTAACGTATGATAAACTGCGCGGTATGCAACGGGTCGCATTCACGAAATTTTCCCAGCGTTTAACCCTATTCAGCCTGGGCTATTTTTGAGTTCCTGAGAATTTGGGGGGGGGGGGGGAGGGGCTATGGCAAAGAAACCTAGTGGGTACACAGTACGTCCAAAACTGCCTCCTTTGCGGTCCGCACACTGGAACGATGACGTCATATGACGTAGTTATTCGGTAAGTAGTTACACGGCCGCCATCTTGGATCCGCCATCTTGGATTTCTGACATTTTTAAAAACCTCTTAAAACCCGTCCAAATTGACCCAAAATTTATCAAAACGAATAAAATAAACGCTAAATGTCGTAAAAATATAAAAGTTATACCAATAAACATTGTTTTTCTTCTCTCAAAGGTACACATATACAAATTTCGGTTACAACTTGGTGTTACATATGTACTAATTAGCATATATTCGTGCTATACTAATTAGCATATATTCGTGCTCCGTAACACCAAGTTGTAACCCAAATTTCAAAAATGTCAAAAATCTTGTTGCCATGGAAACACAAGTCACGTGATCAATAAATTGTGATATGAAATTGTTGCCTGATAAATTTTAGGAAAAGTCACAAAGTTTGATGGCGTTTGAATACATATTAAATAAGTTATAAATGTTGACAGTTAGGGCGGGCACTTTGTGCCCCCTCCCCCCCCTCTCAGGCTGAATAGGGTTAATTTACGGAAAAGCAAAAGCAGCGCGTGCCCGGGATTTTCCATTCAGTCAAGTGCTGTTGACTTTTTAAACAGAAAATCCGATTTTTATCAATCGAAGTAGCACGTCGGTAACACACTGCATAACTTTCATGTTCTGTTAATTAAATGTGAAGCGATGTTACTAGCTTGTTACTTGAGTGGCTGCATTGGCAAACGGATGAGAATTTGAATTGAATTATACCTCTATAGAGTGTTTTCACATGACGTCATAAAAGTTATAAAATCTAAAGTATACATCCTACAAAGCTGTTTCTAACATGGTATGTAGATACCAGTGTTATAATTTTCGTTTTCGATTTATAAAGGTTTTAAATGAGTCACGCAATTCGTCACGCTATTTCAGATAAGCCGTAAAAATAAAAAAAAAATTGAACTAGTTGAAAGTTATTAATGAATTATAGATGCTTATAAGCCGATTTCATGCCTCTTATAGTAAATACAATATTTTGTGATGAAATTTTTGGTGTTATTAAGACTTTGAAGTCTTTAAATTTTTGGCCGCCATGTTGGTGTCCCAAAGTGGGACACCAAGATGGCCGCTCCATACATTTCTTACTAAAATTGTCTATACTCATTTGCCTACAACTCTTGCGCTTCACAATTTGGCCCAGATGTGTAGTTTTTAACTCTCTACGATTCCATAAACATTTCAGAATCGAAAACTGCTTCTGAATTTTGATATGACGTCAGTAAAAACACTCTATACCAAATCTTCATGTTCTTTTGTTTACGTATAGCAATACAAGTTTGCAAAAATAGTTAATACTGTAGTCACTCGACTAGATCTGTTACAAGAAGATCGAAACCAGAATCTCAGCATATAAGGACAACGGCATTCTAACCCTCCAATTGAGTGGCCGTAATCTTCAATGCATGGGATAAAAATAGATATATCCAGCAATTCTTACCTACAATAACGACAGGAATAACTCTTGTGTCAGTTCCATACTTGTTGGTGGCTACGCAACTGTATTTTCCTTCATTATACAATCGGACGTATGCAGTATTTGTTGTATTGACTAGAACTGTATAGTTCCATATCAGTGCAGTGTATAAAGGAGGCGTTCCAGTGGCTGTACACATCGCTATCATGCGGCCTTCAAATGTTCGCACAACAGTTCCTGGAACTGGCATTGTTATGTTGGGCAAGGCTGGTAAAAAAATAGAAATCAGTTTATTTTATAAACTTCAGTGAAATACAAGGATTTATAATAAACTTCTGTGAACCCTTTGCGAAAAATCAATTTCGACACATGCGAAGATATAAATTTTATCTTCACGGTGAAAAGTGAAGATATCGGAATCTTCAGATGAGCTACAACGTTTGCTGTTATGAAATGCCAAATGAGCTTTAAGCTATATTATGATATTGTGATTCTGATCTTATTCTGAAATATTCTGACAACTTTGGCAAAAACGTTTATACATGCAACTTTCGAACAGTATTGAGAAATTTTGGAATCTTCGCAAATCTTCGGGAAATCTTCGGAAAATTGCTTAAACTTTCGTTATCAGTGTCCTTTATATAATAAGCTTAATAAATATATTCCATTTTGCCGTGCGTCTGTTCAGTTATAGATCACAGATGACGTCAACATTCGATAAGAACAAAACAGTGGCCAACGAGCCGCAGGCGAGTTGGTCACTGATGTTCTTACCACATTTTGACGTCTTCTGTAATCTATAACTAAACAGACGCACGGCAAAATGGAATCGATTTGTTTTATACAATAACAAGGAAGAAAAATTAGCCTCATAGCACTCGACTGTGGTTATGATTGTTCGATGACTTTTTTCCCTAATAGGCCATTTGCACAATGACGTCATTTGACTACTACTACCAGAATCCTTCAGTTTTTTGTTTTGTAGTGCAAATTAGGGCTATTGTTATTTAAACCTCACTGGGATTACAAAATTTAAATAAGAAAAGAAAAACGAAATGAATTCTGGTAGTAGTAGTCAAATGACGTCATCGTGCAAATGGCCTATTTCGGTGTTTTCCACGTCAACAAAACTACCTTTCGCTTCCGTTTCGTGTTTTTAATTGTCACAAGCCTCTGCTAAACATTTTTTCGATACCTTCACTTGCCTATTCCGGAATAATCTCGTCCCCATTTTCAAAACTACCCGCCATGTTGGACGAAACCGAAAATACAAATTCTCCATGGCGTCAACTGTGCGTCTGTACTCCAATAGATTGTTTTCCGATAGATGTTTCTCTAATTTCGGTATTTTCCACGTCAACAAAACTACTTTTCGCTTCCGTTTCGTCTTTTTAATTGTCAAAAGCTTCTGCCAAACATCTTTTCGATACTTTCACTTGCCCTTTCCGGAATAATCTCGTCCCCATTTTCCAAACTATCCTCCATGTTGGACGAAACAGAAAATACAAATTCTCCATGGCGTCATATGTACGTCTGTACTCCAATAGATTGTAGGTAATGGCCAATCAAAATGTGCGTAGAATTCAGTGTATTGTATAATTAACAAATAGATTCCATTTGGCCGTGTCTGTTCAGTTATAGATCACAGATGACGTCAAAATGTGGTAAGAACACTCTTCGTCTTGGTTTCTTTTTTTTCTTGCTTGTAAACAGCTCCTGCTAAACATTATTCGAGGCTTTCACTTCCTCAATCCATGATAATCTCGCAAACATATTCAAAACTGTGCGCCATGTTGGACAAAACAAAGCAAACGATTTTTCTATGACGTCAGCCGTGCGTCAGTACTCTGATAGATCATAGGCAACGACCAATCACAGAGCGCGTAGTATTCAGTTCATTGTATAAAAAAATAATATATGGCTGCTTGGAGGTCTCGTACAAAATTTGTCACACCTAGCGTCGGCTTCGCCGTTTTTCATTTCGTAAACAAGCGGTGCCATTTCTAACGGTAGATGCCATCATTAACATTCATTAGTAACCACGCCTTTTCTAATGGTCGATGCCATTTCTCTATAGTTTAGGCCTGGATTGGGATGAAAGTAGGCTATCATTATTAGATAAAACTGGGTTTAGGTAAAGCGATTATTAGACCTAAGCTGGATTCGCGATTAGGTTAGATCTAGGGACAGGGTTGTAAGGGATAGTGTTAGGGTTATAGATCATCATCAATAAAAGCACCTTTTACGTTTAATTTTTTTCTTGGGTTTGCCGGATCAACCCAGTGGTCTAGTGGTGAAGGAGGGATGTTAGCATGCAGAAGTTCCGGGTTCGATTCTAGGTAATTAATTGCATTTTTCTTTTTTCTGACAGAAAAATAATTCGAAAATTGGTGAAAACTTTTCTTAGTGTCGCTAAAATGGCATCGCTTGTTTACGAAAGGGAAAATTGAGCTATTGCATTTGACTCGATACTAGCACGTTTCCTCACTCCAGTACCTTGCTAAAAAAACTGAAATCACCTCACCCGTGGTAGCTTCCATTTAGCCTATGTTATTAATGAAAACTGTTTTGTTGTTGATGTTGTTGTTGTTGTTTCAAAACGGCACCCTACAAATCCCTGCTTTTAATGTGAAGTAATATATCAATCACGAGGAAGGGTTTTTCATCAGGATATTCAAACACCCACTTAGAGGTGTCTGGATACCTGATGAAACGTTCTTTCGAGTGTTTGATATAGCTTCTCAAATTGATCATTAAATGCGGAGGAAACGAACGAACAAAATCGCCAAAATCTATGCAAATTAAGACCGGGTATCCAAACCTGATTCACGGTAGTGATTTCCTTTGTGTTCTCGTCATGAATTATTAATGAGTCTGAGAAGTTTAGTGTATGACATGGAGGATTTTCAAGTTTTAAGGTCAAAACTGCCACAAATAAAAACTAAATACCTCTGTCAGACACGAATTGTTTATATAACACCCAAAAGAAGATATTAAGTGAGATTTCGAAAAGGGAATAAACATAATTAATGTTTTAACGAGTTGAATTTTCCAAGACACATGATGATAAACTTGAAACAACTGAGCCACATTTATAAAGTTGCAATCCATTTCCGTCGTGGCCATCTGCAACCCCATGCAAGACACTTATTTGTACTCGTTGAACACTAGTAGGGTATTTTTAAACAAAACTGGACCGTTATGTTTGGGTTTCCACTTAAAGTGGCACTAAAGTTGGTGACGTCATAGCCCCTTTAAGCTGCGTTTTAATTATACTTACAGTGTTGAACTGTAGTAAAATACAAGTGAAATCCTTTATCTTGGTAACCATAGTCAGAGTGGAATGTTATTACTGCTTGGTTTCCACCTACATGGATTTCTTCCCAATGAGCTCGCCGCAGTATTTACCAAAGGCCACATTGTTTTCATCTGTGATCTTCAGATAATCATAGCTGCAAGGATTATCATATATTTATTTCTCAAAGAAAAAGCACATTACTTACCTTATATGTCTGATAGGGATATCCACTTACCGTTAGCAAATTTATTTCTAAGGTAAAAGCTTGGTTAATCCCAGGGGTGTAACTGCTGTAAGCAAGATGTTAGACGTTTTGTGCAGTGCGAAACCCAAACCTGTTACAGACAGACACTAGCTAGTTAATTAATTTAAACAGAAATCGGATCTATCTTTATTTTTTAATGGAAGGTTCTCTACTTTCGACAAAATGGAAGTTACGCACCCTAACTACAAAGTAGTGCCGATCGCAATTGCCAGCAAAACGAATTAAGACTGGCGTTCGAATAGAGCAGTTTTCAATTGAGCGTCAAAAGTAATTACAAGTACAATTGCTTTGGTTTTGCATTGCTACGCTTTGAGATTGGCTAAAAAAAAATTGGCGCCACTTTCTCGACCAATCTAAGTACTAAGTACTTTTAATTACTTATTACAACAAGTTCAAAGCAATTGAGATTGCCGAGTCAGGGGAATATTTCTGTACTTCTGCAATATCAACGAATTTCGGGGTATGCAATGAACTGCAATGCCTAATCATATTTACAACAAGAGTTATGTTGGAGTTTCAACTATTTACCATCTTCCACTCCACGAAGGTTTCTCCAAACGAAAATCACGAAAGATAATTTTCAGCGCCATGCCTTGTGTAATAGGAACCATGTAGACACAGTCCATGTTGCTTGGGTAGTTGCTTGGATATGCAGGACTTTTCAGTGTATTGTTAACCACTGAACCACAACCTGTGAGACGGATTGAACGTTAAATGCTATATCAAGCTATATTATATGCGTCTTTTTTAACCCTCTTCCTGGTGTTAGAAATCATATTTTCAAAATCAGTAATAATTCATAAAGTAACTTGTACAAACAAAAAATCATAAGCGTGATAGTGAGCATAGATTATGGCGATTTTATTCCTTGTTTTTTTTTTTCTGTATAAATTTAATGATCAGTTTTAGCCACTTCTCGGTGTTTGGAAATTTTGATGAAACACTCTTAGCGTGTTTGATATCTAACATGAAACATGTAAATACAGATTATCTTGGACATAATAAGGGCTAATTCTGAAAATCTCCAACGCCCATAGTCGCTTACATCTGCACAGTATATTAAATGCACCCCTGTCCATTATCTGTTGTCAATATGCAAATTTATACACTCAAAAATATTCGGAATTCTACTTTATTTTTTTACATCTGCTTACCTTGTGCAGCAACGTCGCCGTCATTGCCAAACCACATCAACATGAATAATAATAAAACAATGTCCATGTTGCAGAAGTATTTTGGGTCCTTTTGCTTTTCAAATTTGAAGCACCTTTACAATGAAAACTTCATGCCTGCGAAAACAAATGACTGTTAACGTTTTGTCCAACGACGGCAGTCCCAAGAGTGCAAAAATCAAATCCCATTTTTTTTATTATGTAAAATATTGAAAAAAAAAAATGTTACCATGTAAAAGTACTGCCATTCATTTGAATGGTCATGTCAGGATTTCGTAAACAGATTTCAAAGTTAGGACTACATTACATGTCTATAATTGACTAAAAGTAAATGAAGGTTTAAGATTTAAAACACGTGGTCTGGCGCCTCTGCTCTCTCCCTAAACAGACTATGAAGAACGAAGACACGGTCCTCACGAAATGAAGGCCATTAGCTGGCCATAAGCTTCTTATGGCCAGAACCAAAACGACATTCAGATTTATGGTAGCCATGCACCTTCGTAATCAAATAAGACAAATTAAAATATGGCATCAAGGTAATTATTCATATATTTTTAAGGTTTGAACCTAAAAGATTTTGCTTCGCACTGATCTGGGTGAATCTCTCATATCATCTTTATCAATTTGATACATTCTTTACAAAATGAAATACCCAAAAGAAAACAAAAACGCTTTCCCGTTTTCATCATATCGTCTGCATCTCCTTTAAGTAGTTTAAGAATTTTTTTTTCAGCTTTAGTTTTAGCAACTGCGAAATGATTTGTTTAAATGGAGGTATTATGCTATTTGTTCGTTCGTGAAATTCCTTTTTTTTTTTTTGCAAAAAAAAAAAGAAAAAAACAACAACAATAAACCTCACAGATATCTCGCTTGACTTAATTCTCGTCAATAATTCATGAACGGTGAACCAGTGACTCGATCTGAAAGGGACTTAACCACTGCCCGTGGTTTATAACTAAAATTGTACACGGATACTGGGCAAACATTTGCCACCCAAGTAGTCGAGTTGATTGATAGTTTGAAATAAACAACGAACGCGAAGTACACAGGACGCCGCAAAACTGAACAAGGGAACTGCGTAGGAACTAGGCGGAGAACGGCAATGAGGACGAAAGACAGTTTGCAATTGTTCAAAACGTCAAAACTTATATTCTTATTGCATATAACGGCTCTTACTAGAATTAATTGGGAAAACCAAGATCTTGTGAAAATTAACTTTCACCATATTGTTCTGTGTATGATTAACGTTTTGCGGCGATTGCTTTTCATTTCATTCTACATGTAACAGCACAGGGTGCTATCACAATGCCTCAGTAGGTTTTCTAAAGCGATATGTTATATATTGTTTAACAGGTTTTAATCGTAGCAACTTTCTGCAAAGAATTATGCTTATTTATAACCTTTTTGATACATACATTTTTGCATGTAAGTTTTAGAATTTTTTTTTTTTTACAAGACTCCCGTTAATACATGTACCATTTTTCATTTTTTTTTTTTTTCATGAACGAAATAACCTGATGAAATAAATATGTTAGATAGCGGCTGTAACTTATTATTTGTTATCGGCGCAGCTTACACTGATTTTCCACAATAGTAAATTATCTTGGCCTTTAGCTAGTTATCGAAGGAACAAGATGCCAATCAGGCCATCTGCTGTTTTACAACGCTATTTAACTTAACATTATACCAATATGTTACGTTAGTCCATCTGCTTTTTACAACAAATTTTACTTGGCACGAAAACGAAAAAAAAAAACAATTATTACATCAGTCCATCTGTTTTTTTTTTTTGTTTTTTTACCTGACGTTATGTAACTTGCAACAAAAACAAAAACAAAACAGCTATACGTATTGTTATAACCCAAATTTTATTGACTTCGTGCGATAAAGCACATATGGCCAGATATATCGTCAGTTTTAACCATAATTAAAAGCCAAGTGTGTCTCCATACTGAATCAACTCTTGTTTTGTAAAGCACATAGCTTCAACAAACTCGTTTTTAGTGCAGTTCTAAAGATATACCCAAGTTCCATTAAATTTTGTTACAGTATACATAACTTTCAAAAATCATGGTGAATATTTAGTTGCATTGCACTCTCTGTTTTTAATTTCGTTTGCAATTGAGAAATTGCATGAGTAAAAGAGTATAGGTAAAACTGAACACGTTTCGTTAATTTAAGGGCTTTAAAGCTTCAAATAGACATTTCGATTCAGTTTCCTCATTTAGTTACATCAGTGGTGAAGAAAAAAGCAAATATAAAGGCTTAAGTTAAAAATACCTGAAATGTGATATTTTCTTTATCGTCTTCAGTTGCTTTGCTTACAATCGCACCTTCCAGAAATGCAACAATCCTATTCTATTATATTATGTTTTGCGTTTTGTTTTTAACAGGAAGGTATAACCTTCCAGCTGCTTTTTAAATTAACGCATACTTATTTTAAACCCGTCAGGATCCGTGAATGTGTTGGTCATTGCTAATACATATGTGTCGATATATGTCAACACATGTTGTGATCCCTTTAGTAAGTTGTCGTAAATCTTAATTTCAAACCAAAACAATATTTTACTAAGCTTGATTGTCTTCTGCAAATCATTAGCAGTGAACCAGTGACTTTAACCTTTTCAGCTCCAAGATTCAATTATGGAGAAATGTAGTGAAGTTCAAACTTTTGAATCTGTGTGACGATTCAAAGTAAATCTCTTAGGCAGTACTTCTGCATGGTACCATTTGTTTGTCAATATTTTACAAAACGAAATTTGGGATTTATCTGGAAATTTAATTTAAGGGGAGCTAGCCCGTAATTTAGAAACAATTTAACCCAGATGTTGTATAAATATTGGTCCCCAAGTGGTCGCAGTAGAGGAGCACCCAGCCAGGAATGATTAGAAAACGCTTGTAGTAGCGTTATGTGTTTTTTTTCTATATCACCTTTAAAGGTAACCATGTGAAAGCTAATACAATTTGAGCATTTCGGTTCTTTTAACTGAATATTTCAGCGGCAGAAAATTTTAGGAAAAGGGATCTTATCTCCCAATTTACCAGCTATTTTCATCTTTTTAAAATCCTAGCTTACCGTATTTGGTACTCAAAACGATATTTTTATACCTCGGAAAACAAAAGGCGATAAATTTTCGACCTTTTACCAAAGAAAACTATAACACATAATACATTACACATAACACACATAACACATAACATAACACATAACACGTAACACATAACATAACTCATAACACGTAACACATAACATAACACATAACGCACAACAAACAACAGGCATCCGAACAGCTTTCTAACGAAACCATTCGTTACGTGCTTCTGTACCATTTTCTCCTTTTTCAAGAATTTTCGATTGCCTGTACAATAGGTGCTTTTGGAGGTTCTTAACCCACACGAACATCCCTACGGATTTTCTTAACACAGACCTCTAACCCGCAAACAACATACACGTCTTTCATAATGGCGGACGGCAAGCGCGGTATACATACCAAAAAATTGACCCCTGAAAGGAGACATTTGCTCTGGGCGTGCGCGTTAGTAAAATGAGCTATTGTCCATGCACAGTTGAGCTCGAACGGCCTGGGCGCTAGTCCGCGCAAGTCACCAATAGAAGCCAAAATGGGCACAGTCGAAGCACATTGCACTGAAAAAATGGCAAAATGACGGGGTTTCTTTTTTCTCTCCAACTAAGTCATATTTCCCACCAAAATGTTTACTAGATCCCAGTCTCTTCAAAACCGAGTGTGGATGTTGACATTACGCCTATTAAAATGAGTTATAACGCTAAAAGCGATGACCGCGCGTTTGAACTCCATACAAGCCTTTATGTGACATTAGTTACTTCAAGGTCAAAATGACGGGACTTTTTTTCTAAGTTATTAAAATATTTCTACATTTCCAGATATAATACTAACCAAATTACTGTAATCCGAGTGTGGATTTCCGAAAAGTAATTCGTAAATGGGAGAAATTGTGATTTTCCTTCCAAAAAATGGCGTTTTCGCTGTGATTTTAAGGGTAAAATTGGGGGTCTGGGTAAGAGTTTGAAAAAATAGAGGCAAATGTCATCCAATTTTTTTGCCATGAACTAGCAACATCAAAGCGAGGCTAGAAAGGCCTCGAAGAATAAACAAACATGGCCGCGAATACATGCAAATGCATTCCAAATCTCTGAAGTATGTGGCCTGTAGTTTACATCCATCGTTCAAAGAAAGACGGATAAAAGCGAGTAGAATATTTGTGTTTACCTGCGAGTGAAATTTACTAAGATTATAATTTCAACCCGTGAGGTATGTTTGAGTCTTTGACGTCACTTTCTCCCATTCGCAACCAAGCCTTGGAACAAGGTTGATTAATGGCGGTCGTAAATTCTCGGAAATAAATGTTAAAATAAAATGAATTCTGATGTTCGTAATGGATTGAAATTTGGCAAGATGAGTAAGAAAGGCTAATATTATACGAAAATGTAAAAAAAAAATGAAAATAAAAAAAATGATCATAGGGGCACTTTAAACCAGTTAAACGACGCGACGCTGGGAGTCCGTATTCTGTTCTGTTACATTGGTGGCAGCGACTGGGTATCGATAAAAAAAAAGACAGTGCATAGCATATTCACTTTATTTAAAACAAAGCACACAAATACATTCATGACTTATCCAGCGATTTTCGTTCACTTTCTGCAACCGTGACGCTATTAGTTATACAGCGAAATTTGTGCTTTTAATCCATACACTCAAAAAAATGTAAATGTTTAGTTGACAATTGACAGTTTGGTTATAGGGTATTTGTCGTCGCTATTTTATATGAATTACTCCTAACTCCAAGCTATGAAAAAAGCTTTTCATCTTTCTGGCCTCTGACGTAGCTGACCAATCTATAAAACGGGTGAAAAACATGTACTTGCTCCACTCCCTGGTCCTTCTCTTGAAGTATGCAAGCCGAGACTGCCTTTGCAGTTTTAGTCATGTATAACTAACGGAAGGGTGCGGTTACATCACACCACCAGAGTTTTGTTCCATCAATGATTTCAAACAATGACAATCACACATTAAGTAATAGTATTTACCGAACGATCTTAACGTTCGCTACAGTGTTTTATTATTTACAGCATGCCTAGAATCATACTGTATGGACTTTTTTTATCACAGCTTCCCAGACATGGCAGACAGCTCCAAATCACCTGGATAACATTCATTGACTGTAGCCCCTTTTCCCGGTATCCCGACACCAGGGGAAGGTCTAGCCTTCAAAACAAACTTTCTTATTAACAGTGCTCCGATAACTAAAAAAAGCAATCCTCCAAAAACAGAGACACCGATGACAATATAGTTCGGACCCTTCTGGGGTGACTCTGTAGCATCCGGCTCTGTAGCATCCGTTGGTAAGGTGGCAGTTGTACTTCTAGGTGTGCTATCAGTGCCTATATAGAGAAATCACAGATCAATGTAACGATAGTATTTTAAGGAACCTTATACGTACGCTTCTTCTTCCCTCAACCTGGGCGATATAATACTGTCTACTACTCACTTGTACAACGATGTAACACTAAAACACTATCAGACAAAGAGTCTCATCTCAGGGCAAGAACTAAGCTAAAAAAATTGCACAGTGTACAGTTTATGGAAATGCACTAATACACGCTTTGGAACGCTTTTGAAAATTTGGTATATTTCATTGACTAAAAATTAATTGGATCACTTGGAAACAGGCTGACCAGCTACGCTAACAGGTCAATGTAGCAAGACACCTGGAGATTTTTTCCTTTCAGACAATCTAGCCAGATTGTTTGGATTTCCGTGCTAGTTGAAACAAATAATACGAACGGGAAAAAGAATATTAAATGATCCATTCTGCTCATCATTCCAAGGTTGCTCTGCGCGGAGTATCTGTTTCTTTGAGTACTGGTTTTTGGACTAAGTGCTATTGATTTGGAATTAGTTAGCAAAATTAGCGCATGCGCACAGACTGAAATAAAATGGAGATACCAATCTCGTCCAACATTATAATTTTCGATAGTAGTCTCCAGTTTCTCTTTTTTTTTAATGAACGATACCCAACAAAAATAAAAGCTAACTACAAATTTCGCACTGTGTCTGTTTGTAATAATGGATAAAAGGATTAAAGAAACACGTAAACGTCTAAGTGTCAAAGGAAATGTCCCAGTAACTTTGAGTTCAAGTGAGTGACACAAATATAGTTAACATATAGTAAGCGACCAAAGCCTCCAACAAGTTGTAATGGGTTAGGTGAAAGAATGTCCCGTAGCATCGCCTTCCTCCAATCAGGTGGTTTGTTAAACACCGAATTATACTTAACTGAATGAACATTATACTGCTGCAACGCTAAAAATCAAAATCACCTGTGGGCTCCACTGACGAAAACTCGACGGTACTAGAAGTGCTAGTACTAAGCATTTCAGACGCAGTCGACGTCTCTTGCGTAGAAGAAGTAGGAGATTGTGTCAATGGCTCCTTTGTAGGTACACTTATAACTTTGATTGTTAAACGTATCTCCGTCAAGCAGGATATTTCTCCGTTATCGGCGGCACCAACTGTGAGGTGATACTCCTCTTTAGTCGGATTAGACGTAACTGTGATGACACCAGTTTTTGAATCAATGGAGAAGGCATCGTGTTTTGATACGCTATACGTTATATCACTGTTTACTCCATTGTCCAAGTCGGTGGCAGAAACCTTTGTAAGAAAGTCTCCCGGTCTTGGATCAGAAATCTCAAGCTGTAGATTCCCCGAAGGTTCGACAAATGTTGGACAATTGTCGTTTTCGTCCGCCACTGTCACCTGGACGATCGTGGCCCCCGATTGCTGTGGAAAGCCATTATCTGAAGCCCAAAGTGTTACATTGAATGTGTGATTTTTCATAGCCTCGAAATCAAACGTAAACGAGTTGTAAACTTTTCCAGTTGCTCCATCAATAGCAAGAAGGTTTTGAACGCTTCTCTCTCCAAGAAGGGAATAAAACACCTCACCATTTCTCCCCTCATCAGTATCATTGGCATGTACTTGCAAAATAAGTGTTCCGGCAGGAGAGTTTTCCTTGATGGTGGCACTATAAAGTTCTTGTTCAAAGCTGGGTGGGTTGATATTTGGTTTCGCCTTTTGATCACAGAATTTTCCATCGAAGGCCGGATAACAGGCGCATGTATTTACAAGAATGCATTCTCCTTGTCCAGAACAGTTTTGTACTGCACTACAATCTGGGATGTTGCATGCCGGCCCTGACCAGGAAGGGTGACAGTTGCAGAGATCGTATCCAATACATTGACCGTGACCTATGAAATTAATAGCACAAGATGTGTAAGCGCATTTGAAGGAGCATAACATTTTTAATTGTTTGTACCAAAAGTGATTCTTTTGGAGAGTGAGAAATACCGAAGAATCATAAACCAAATACGAGCGCTTATTAGTCGGGCTGCTTGGCTGCAAGCCAAGCCTGCCCGACTTATAAAATGACGGTGCTTCTCCGTAAAAAAAGTTGTTTCAAGTGGTTTGTAGCCTGCGGCTAATTTTTTCTATTTTTTTCCTGTTACATGTATTTTTAGAAGAATTGCCGATTTGAATTACCTATAGATTCAAAGGTTGGCGCTTTCTCGAATGGCTTCACATTTAGAAACATATATCGTGCTGTAGCGTTTACCGAAGTCTTGCAAAATCCATTTGAAGTCCACAGATCGGTTTTAATTTGCCATACTGAGTTTGAAGACAAGGACATTGCTTCGCGTATTCACAGATAAAAATGACCACAAAGTGACATCATATCACAGATAACAACTAACTGAAAACAAGAACTCTAAAATGAAAGTTGATCTTTAGCGCATAAACGTGTCCATTTCTCTCCTATTTCAAACAATGCGAATGTGTCACGCTAAGACATGAAAGACAAATTTGGTTTATTCATCAAAGGACTCCAAATGAGAAACATCTTTAAGCTTAAACGACTGTAAATCAAATCATAACAACTGGATTAATTTTCATGCCTTAGGGGCACTTACAAGACCCTAAAGCCCGACTTTACTACTCGTAGCGTTCTTGTTAGGATAATTTGGGTCCTCCACATGCCTTCTAAAGAGTAACGATTAAAATGTATTTTTCCTTCTTATCTTGTGAATCGCGAGGGGGCAAATTTCACTCGATCGGTCGATGGGCTGTGAAAATGGAAATAAATATACCTATAGAATATTCGACTGCCGAAAAAGTGAAAGCGATGTGCTGATCTTTCACGTTTGTAGTACTTCGATTTTCAAGACACAAGCTCTCGAAAATGAAAACCGACCTGTTAACTTCAAATCGATTTTGCAGGAATTAGGAAAATGCTACGATACGGTAAGTTTCGTTTTTAATTGTTTAGAGCTTATAGTGTGTGTGCGGATGACGTCACAAACTTACCGTCACAAACTGACCGTGTTTTAGGACTGACAAAATCACCTAAATGGTGACTGAAACAATATAAACCCTCCGATGCTGTCAAATAATGGCTAAAATCTTGATGGAAAGGTAAATGTAGATATCTGAAAAACCGTTCTAGGATCGGAATCGATCCGCTTCTTATCCAAGCCAAAAGTTTGAGCGAGGAAAGCATCCGACCCACCCAATCGATGGATTTACTTTCTTATCTTGTGCTGGATACTATTTTATACAAACAAACAATAAAGCTCGTTTCCGTTAGTTTGTTAAAACGTTTAATAGGGACACGAAAACATACCAGATTCGGACACTTGTCACTCGTTTCCACAACCAATAATTAAACAAAATGACCATTTTTTTCAATTCCACTAGTTCTAACCGCAATTCCCGGAAAATCAACCGTATCATTTGCTTTCCAACCGAAAATACTGGTTTTCTTAGCTAAATGGTAAGCACCCAAAGATCAAGGCAATTTTTCCCACAGAAACCACTTCGGAACAATTTCCGTGCAGACAATTTGCAGTGTGCAATCAAGAAACCAACAATCTGGCGGCGGCAAATTGTATCATGCAAACAGACGCGCTCATTCTACTACTGGATTTGTCGCCTGATATCTTAACTCGTAGGCATCGCGACAATGGAAATGATTCCATTTCAAAAGAAATTGCTGAAGTAAAACCCATTTTATACGTCTGGCTGATTTTCAACTCTGTGATAATGTTTTCAATTTTTGTAAATACCAGGGCGGCAAATCGAAGTAGTTTGAAGTGATCGACGCAAAATTAATACGGCCCCAGGAATCGAAAGAAAAGGTGTTTTGGGATTTAAACTAGCACAACCGACATATGAGCACTTTAAATTACGTACCTTTTTCATTTTAACTCACAATATTAAGGGAAACGCGAGTAACTATTTTATAAGTGCTTGAGCTGCCCGGTTCTCTGAAAGGTAAACACTGGGAAAACCCATCAAAGTGGTCCTCCAACATGGCGGACGATAATTCAAGGGTGATGTGAGCGCACACACAAACTTTAGTCTATTCTAATGAACTGCTTATGTAGACATTTTTCTAAACACGGATCTCGGATTCTCGGCAGAGAATAACAGAAGTTTATATATGCGAGAATGAATTTTTCGGTGAATAATCTATTGTTTAGAGTGTTTCGTGTTCGTATTCACGAGTTGGCTCATAGCAGCCTTTGTATTACATGACTTTCGTTAACATGTTTCTTTACTTCTCCCGTTTTATGTCTGGTTCTTTTTTAACTCGTGAATACGTGAAGCGTCAGTGGACGGATTATCATAAACGGTGGTAAATATGCAAATTTTCACTCCTTTAATCACTGAGATGTAAAATTTAATTCGTAACTCCGATGATGCACATGTTTTATAGGTGCATGTAATAAGAAAAGAAGAGAATCACAAGCTGTTTGAGGTCGCTCAAGTTTTAAAAAGTATCGAACTGTGCTTACCGCACGATGTCGGTTTAGTGTGTTTTGCAGAATCTTCTGCTTTTATTCTCAAGGGGCGGTAATTACATTGGCATAATATGCAACTAAATTCTTCTGTATAACGAAATTTTTTATGCGAACAGTTTCGTCTGTATATTAAGCACTTTATACATAACGAAATTTAAGCGACAAAACACTCGCATATCGTTTCGTTATGTATTTAAGCACTTTATACATAACGGAATTTAAGCGATAAAACACTCGCATATCGTTTCGTTATGTATATAAACACTTTATACATAACGGAATGTAAGCGACAAAACACTCGCATATCGTTTCGTTATGTATATAAACACTTTATACATAACGAAATTTAAGCGACAAAACACTCGCATATCGTTTCGTTATGTATTTAACCACTTTATACATAACGGAATATAAGCGATAAAACACTCGCATATCGTTTCGTTATGTATATAAACACTTTATACAAAAATTTCGTTATATAGAAGTACTTAATTGCATAATTTGCGAATATATATACTCCCTTCTCAAGGTGTCCTGGTACGTAAAAAGAAGTCGATAATATATTTTCATTTTTTATTCAAACTGGCCTAAATGCGGAGTAAATTGCTTATTTCTGTGAATAGTTCGCAATCGAAACCAGATATTTAAAATTCATATTATTATTTTAGAGATGAAATTTCAGTCACTGATATATCGCCCAAATCACGTTGCCCGAACTAAAACTTTGCCTGCAAATAGTGTCACTGAATTTCGTGGCCAGCTTCAAGTTGGTAAAAAAAATGCAGGATTCTGAAATGGTCATAATAGCCTCCACTAGCTCCCAGCCCCCAGCTCCCAGCTCCCAGCTCCCAAGAAATTTCCAATGTTGTACCAAACACTGCTAGAAATGCTTGGAAATAAAGAGTAAGTAGATAATATCGCCAGTGACTTTGCCACTTTTTTCTTGTATAATTGTACGATATAAAGCTAGGAAATTTTTTAGTGAAAAATATTTTAGTTAGAGCCTTTAATGCATATTAACGGTCGGGTTTGCTCGTATGAGCCTTCGATTTCTTATTGGGAAGTATAATCGTGTATCGCGTGTATATAGTCGTGTATCGCGCTTTGTTCAAATCTACTTTAGTCTTCACTTTCATACAATGACCAAAATGCAAGAAAGCAAACAAGTGAAGAAAACCCTGGCTCCGAGAATACAGCAAACCATTTTGAAAAGAAACAAAGACAGTACGCTCTTTAAAAGGTGTTATTAAAGGGAAAAGATCTACCGACGAATGTTACGGATAGCCACTTAAAAACTTGACAACAAAATATAGTTGATATTTATAGTAACGGACCTTGACAACTAAACATTGAGTTAGGGTATGCTTATAAGATGTAGCTTATAGCAGGTCTGTGTGTACATACCAGAGCAAGAATTGAGAGCTTCACAGGAGAAGTTACTGCAGTCTGTGTCATTGTATCCTTGATCACATTTGCAGAGCTCGGCTTCAATGCAAAGACCATGATCGGAACAGTTTTTCAGTGTTGTACATGTGGGTTGACTGCAGTTCATACCAGTGAATCCAGCGTAACAACTGCGAAGGTAAATCCCATAGGTCTATCAAGTGTTGTACACTGGTAGTCGTTAATGTCTTTCCAGCACCAAATACCTCAGAAGCATATGGCGTGGAAGTCACAAAATTTTTAATTACATAATTCTGTGGAAGTGAATATAATGATCGTCTGTCCAAAGCAATGGGAATTGAGTGGGCTCATGTTAACTGGCTGAAATTAATCATCCATACACCACTCCTCGATATCGATGGTCCAAATATGGCTCAAAATACCATTTACTCTACATTCAGTAACGTATCTCTATTTTATTCACCGTGAACATCACAAAGAAATACTATTCCCCATTCGCAACACAATTCAGATTTGTCATGCGTGAAAAAGGTACTACTCGCCAAAGAAGAAAACGAAAGGTAGCTTGCCAATTTACGATGCGGATTGTCACCGTACTTTAGGATTTATCTATACTCTGCATAGGGATGCTATACCCTGTTTCCCTGTATTTCAATACGTACCTGCATGATACGTTCGCTGACTCAAAAGAAACACAAACACCTTGCCCGCTGCAGTTTGCAAGACCACTACAGTCAGCTACCTCACTACAGTTCGTCCCTGTGAATCCTGGGTAACAGCGGCATAGGTTGTTGGACACACACTCTCCTTTCTCGGAACATTGATTGACAGCTGTACAGTCAGGTAGAGCGCAGCTAGCTCCAGTCCAACCAACGTCACAGGCACACTTATCAAATGTGACGCAGCGACCACGTTCTTGAAAGCAAAACAACACATCATTAAAAGGGTATGAAACTGTACGTCCAAAACTGTCTAAGTCAAGTTATATCACGTGATAATGCCATACGACATGGCAATTGCGTCATCACTTAATCAGCATTCGGGATGCTAAAATGTGGAAAAGAATTACTTGTAACCCTAAATGTACATATTTGTAACCCTAAATACATGTAAATGCCTTTTTAACTTTAATAAAGTTTTATCTAATTCTAGTTTAGTTTAGTTTATAACTCTTATAATTCTTATTGCTTTACATGAAAACTCGTACGTCTGTTATGAGTCTTTTTTATCAACAATAAAGATTATTATTGTTATTACACCGAATGGTCGCCATCTTGAATCCGAATCTTGGTTTCCATTACGTTAGAAAAGAGCCAAAATTGAGTCGAATTGCTAACTTGATCTTGAGTTATAAAATTTACTGAAACAATTAAAAATTATCGGTATAAACCTTAATTTAAGGAGAAAAATCAAACTTTTGATAAACGTGTTTATCATAACATTGTTACCGTGGAAACATCACATGCCATCAGGAAAAAAGATGTGACATCAAAATGTTTCCAGAAAAATGTCAGAAAAAGTTTTAGTGGGTATTGGTTGAATACTTTTAAAGTTATAAACGTTCACAGTCAACGCGAGCACTTTCCACCCTCTCGCTCTGTATGAAAGTATGTTTCCATTGCACAAAACGGCGCTATAAACCAATAATGCTTTCTTTGGTAACATACATGTAAATGTGTCACCTTTTAATTATGGTATTGTTTTATCTTCGGTTCCTGCGGTAAAATAGTATGAGAGCATACTTAAAAGGCAATATATTTTTATTCATTTCATCCCGTTGCAGGGTGTCATTTCTCTTTTGTTTTCTCGACAACATCCAAACAAATAAAGCGAGCACTTCCCACCCCCTCGCCTTGTCTTAAATTATGTTCCAATTGCACAAAACAGCGCTAGAAACCAAAAATACTTTCTAATTTCACAGTTCCATTCATAGCGGAGCACTTGCCAGGCCGAAGGCCTGGCTGCGCAGCCCCATACTCATAGAACCAGAACCTGTGCCCGTCATTTTTCATGGTCATAGCTAGCGGAATGTTTCGCGCGCGCGCGTGTGCCCGCCCTCCATCCGCCCGCCGTCGCGCAGGACCGGACTAGCTCCGCCGTCGCGCAGGACTAGCTCGCGGGCGCGTATGACGTCGCAAAAGATGCGCGTACGACGTCATGTTGAAACCAAAGCGAGGCTTTGTTTTTCGCGCGGTTACACGGCCGAATGTCACGTCAGCTAGAAAAACACTTTGATGTTTTGCTGTGAATTTACTAAGCGGAGAAAACCGTTTAAATTAAAGGCGTTATTTCCCAGAATATTTCGCGGTTTGCTACTCAAGACAAAGATACTAATTAAGAGATACTCAGAAGCCGCTTTAGTGGAAAAAGACGAGCTTTTAGGGATACAATCTTGCTTCGGGAGATGTTTGTTTTCTACGGATTTCAGAACCAGAAGCGGAGATTTGAATTTCCAAGCAAGCGAGGCGAGGTAAAAGCAAGCGAGGTAAAACAGATTACAGTTTTCGATGAGAATTTATGTTGATATCAATCTGTGGGTGACTTTTATTGGTGTTATTGTTAGTTTTGGAGAATTGATTTTAAAACGTGCTTAAATTCAGTTGTATCGATCTCTTGAATTTCATCGAAGAAAGCTTGAACTCAATGAGATAATTACATGTAAACTTAAATGGTACGCGTTTTGCCTTTAAACGTAAACTAATGGAGATTTGAATAATTTTTTTCGAAAGAAGATTGTGTTGTCCATTTTTATGTGTTTGTTCATTCAGTTGATAGTTTGAAAAGCGATTTTATGTAAACAAAACAAGACTTTGATTTTATAGTACAGTTCTATCTTCACACGCATCGCCTTATGCAAATGTTTTTGTGTATTTTTGCAATTTTTGATTTTCAAATCAGTTTCTCGGGCAATTTTTGACAAACAAAAACTGTATTTTATTCGGAAACTAGTGGTACTAGTTATTCTAGGCAGAGAAAAGTTGTTTTTGTGAACTTTTGTACGGTCCATAAAAATGTACTGTGCAAACGGTCACGTAATACTGTTTTTGAGAATTGCTAAAATTGAAAATAGCCCGTTCGTCAATCTTAATTCTTGTGCTTCCAACCTTTCACCTTAGTTACCGGGGGGGTAAGTTTCACCTTAGTTAAGCTTGTTCAAAGTGCGACGCTGTTAGCCTTGGGCTATCTATATATATTATTTGGATATGTATCCTCTGATTGGCCTCTAGTAAATCTAGCTTAATAAATCGAAATCACCAATCCGAATTGGATGCGCTATGTCATAAGCGACGTACTTTCAGGTCGATAGCATTGGATTCACCATAGTTCTCGATTAAGTAATGATCCGCATAACAAGGATAGTGCTGAACGTCAATGCACGATGGAATGTCAACTATTTTCATTGTTACAGCTAGTGATCTCATAGGCCTAGACTCAAAAACCGCTAAAAAGTTAAGGCTCAAGGTGCATTAAGTCTAATTTTTTTAAGGTTTCAAGTATTTTGAGACCCAGTCGCACAACATGCAAGTTTTAAAAGATATTGTATTTGGGGAACTTCATCAAAGAAGCGAAATTAGTAGCTATTGTCTTCTGCTATTCTGATTGGTAAAGCACAAACATTTCCTAAAATTTATTTGACGCAAATGGATTTTATGTGTTTATATAATGAAATATAATTATGAACCATCAGCCCCTCCTCTATTCTTGAAATCAAATATATTCCATGTGGGGAAGAGCCAATGCCGCAGAACAATGGAGTTTGCTATCGTTCTTATGTGAAGCATTACTTAAGTAGTATCTGGCATACAGCGATCGTACCAACCGAGTGTGAATAGCCAACGAGTTTAAAATGTGATTCTTACCTGAGCAATAATCGAAGTACTCACAAGAGTATTGTGTACAATTATTACCAGTCCAACCCTTGTTACACCTACAAACATCAAAATCGACGCAGAGTCCATTGCCAGTGCAGTTGGAAACATTATGACAAGTAGGCACAATGCTGCAATCAACACCTACGGATATAAATACGGATATAAATAATTTCTATTTTAGGAGGAGGGGTCAGCATTTATGCCATAATTCGTGACACTACACGGATGGTGAGACCCTTTATATAGACAATCATTCAAATAATTACATTGCATCCAATGATTTACCTATGACTGTCGTAACTGCTTACATTACTCACCAACGTATCCAGGGTTACAATGACAAAGGTCCGTTGTCTTGCATGCGCCGTGGGCAGGGCTTGTGCAATTGTTAACGTTGTGGCAAGTAGCTGAGAAAATAACATACATTTGTTATATAGCTGGAGTTTTTCTCAATAGAACGCGCGCGTTCATTGGTTGATTCATAGTCACATGACATCTAACAAAAAAAATGTTTCCTGCCAAACATCCATAAGCGGGAAACATTTGCGAAAGCGGGCAACAACTTTGACGTCAGAGGGTAACATTGCACTGTTGTCCGCTAGCGCACGTGGTCAAACCGTGACAAAAGGTGGCATGATTATGATGCGATTGTGTTTACCTCGAGTGCTCGGCGAGGTTTTCAAACTGCCTTGTGTTGCTATATAACAAATCACTCGGGAAACAGTGAATTTTGTTTCCCTCGAACTTCAATGTTTCCCTCGACTTCATCTCGGGAAACATCGAGATTCTCACTGTTTCTCGCAGGACCGATCCGGAATTCGAGGACCACAGGTTTGTCAGTCTCTCAAGAGACTGTTAAGTGTTACTCTCGTTAAACAAAGTCGAATTATCACCTTTTAATTATGGTATTGTTTTATCTTCGGTTCCTACGGGAAAATAGTATGAGAGGATACTTGAAAGGCAATATATATTTATTTATTTCACCCCATTTATCTTCTGTTTTCTCGACAACAACCAAAAAAATAAAGCGAACTGTTTTTGCATGATGCGTAACTCCGTCTTTAAGACTGCAGATTTTGTTTGAAATTGTTAAATATCTTAGTGGGTGGTATTTAGGTCCATTCGCAGGATGACGATCATTAAACACTTAACTGTAGTATTCTAATAAAGATGTCAAAGATTTTGGGCCAAAGATAGTTCCAAGCGTCTTAAACTGAGCTAATATGTAATATAGGAATAGAGTAAGAGCTTTGTAACCTTTTAATTCACAGCTACGTCCTTCCCAGCCCAAGTCACACACACAAAATCCTTTTATGCAGTTTCCATGGTCGGCTGAACAGTTAAGACAAGAACCTAACGAAATAAAACATTTTAAGTAGTTACTACGTGTGCTAAATACTACCCGCCACGGTGTGAATGTTTCAATTTTCGTTACAGTGTTGGATATTGTAATTAAAATAGCGTCTTCTTTCCATATTTTACGAGAGGAATAGGTGCAATGTTTAGAGGTATTCTCAACAAGCTAGGTTAACAGTACCTTTGTTACAACTATCGCCTTTCCATCCTTCTATGCAGTTACATGTTCCATTGACACAGCGACCTTTGCCTGAACATTTGTCTGGACAGCCTGTTTGAGGAATAAAGTTTTCGGTTTTTATTGGATTAATAAACCTGCGCCAATGCCATCGGTAGCTTTTGTGTTCGGACTCCGTGTGTGCCAATCAATCATGCATACAATGATGACACGATATATCCTTCCACTTGCGTAACGTTGAATACTTTAAACTGCGGGTTATTATGAAAAGGAAAACCAGATGAAAATCCATATTCTTATGCTGTAATCTTCGTGGAAGGGTTCTGCGCTATTTCACCTTTGTTCATTTCAGGGGTTCACCTATTGCGCTGAGCTATATAGAAAATAACATTTTGCTTAGATACGCCCTATTAAATTGCTCGCAGTCTTTGAATACTTATCTTCAATAAGGAAACCAAGTGCAATCTCGTGGATATCGATCATGTTTTGTTCATAAACATAAAGCTAGCCAACTTTAAACTAATTTACCTTGTTTGAAATTTTCTTGGTCTGTAAATGTTGTGTCATTAGTTATTGCGACATCGTAAATACAGCTTTGTAAATCGCTATCAGAAATACCCAGGGACTTGCACAAACTTGTTGCTACCTTTATAATAAAAATGCAGAAGAAAGAAGTTATTACACAAACATTATTTCCAATCTATTTTATTTACTTACTCCAATGCTATACGCGTCTGGCTTCTTGTCAGGAGCTTTATCACTGAACGTAAAGACAGGTTTTTGAAGGAAAAACGGTGCAAGCCTTAGTTTAAATAAAAAAAACACCAAATTTACGGCAGGAATCGAATGTGTGACACGTTGCTAATAGTTGAGCAGTGCTCCTTTTTGGGGTCATGTCAACTCTCAAAAGGTTAGTATTTTTTTTATTTATTTCAATACGTTTTAACCATGTTGTTTTTCTGACGTCATAGAATAAGAGAAACAAATTTAAGATGACTAATGTACGATGGCGGCTATTGCAAAATCATAACTAATTCCCACATCATTTGACGATAGAAAGTATGTTATCGACCTTACAGTAAGCACTTCCAAAGAAAGAATATACCCTATCATTAGCTGACAACGCACATTTCGTGACAATTAAAGGGACACTGTCCCGCCGAAATAGTAACATTTCGCTTTATAGCTTATTTCCACGTTATATCGCCAAATGCCACCAAATATACAACCAAACTGGATAGAAATATTCTATAGAGCAAAACAGAAGCAGTAGTTTGGCGATAAAGTGCAGGATTGAAATAATAGAGGTGGATTACAGTTCATCAAATTTAATGTCATGACAAACGGTAAAGACATCAAAATAGCCATTCTTGTGGAATTTTGAGTTTTTTAGCCGTTATTTTGTCTGTTTAGTTAACATTTCTTTGCTTTCATCACTTTTGGCGATTTTTTTCTTGTTATTTCAAGATAATAAAACGAGCTTATAGCAAGCTCCTGGCCATAGTCATGAAAACACGATATATCAGCCAGGACAGTGTCCCTTTAATAACAGAGAAACAGTCAGTTTATAGGATAGCTTATCGAAAAGCCGAAGCATTGCCGGATTTCAATCCAACCGCTGCATGTTATTTTGGACAAACTTATCCAATGAAAGTTATGTATAATATGCTCATCCAGTTGTTACCTCTAACACAGACTGCGAAATTCCATACAGCGAGTAAATGGGGTGGAATGACGGATCTGTGTATGACAAGTCCATAGTGTCGTCATGATAAAAGTTCGACGAATTCCATGACCAAGAATCCCGAGTCCCTGATCCGTTGTGACAATCCGTGATTCTCCCTAGTCAGCAAAATAAATGAGCATTCATAAATCTAAATAATCCTATAGTGTACGCGCTAAGTGATAGGTGACCGCGTTATGGTTGTTATTTCTCATTCCCAGCAGTTATGCAAAGGAACGGGTATTTGGTTCCGAGCACTTTTTCCGTTAATAATTCACACCAGCCAGCTATAATGCTTATGCTAAACCATTAGATGATTTCTTACATGATTCTGCAAACTGCACTGCACTTTCGTAAAGATTCCCATCTGGTCCCATGAAGTCATTTGTTGCGTTGTTGTCCATAAAGCCACACAGTCCCTCAGTATGACCTTTGTAAGCGGCAGTTGGTGAATAGAGAACGTTTAGGTACTGCCTCTTCATCACACGACTATGTTTAACATCAATGGTAACTGTCACACCTGAATAAGAATGGCAAGGGAGATGCCAACATACAGGTAAATTAGCCTCATTATATGGATATCGATGAAATACTAGAATTTCTCTGTTTTCTAAAATGTGTTCTCTTCACCGCTAACAGTGACGATACTTATTTTATTTTTCACATGTGAAGATATCAATGTTGTCATAGTTACTACGATATTAGCCAATCACGTTACGTTCGTCACTCGGACAAGAATATAAAATTCTGCCAAAATGGTTGCCGCGCGGAGTCATGTATTTGGTATTCAAAACCGTGGTCTCGCATTATCGGAGAAATAACACTCATTTAAAAGATTCAAAGTGAAAAGAAAAATCCTTAAAGTATATAGCCCTGAAGCCGCTATAGTGGAAAAAGAAGAGCTTCTAGCCATGAAATTTTGCTTGATACTTCGTGGGACTGGTCCCTGCGACGAAATAAAAATGAACCAATCGCTGATCAGCATTTTAAGCTCCCATAATTCTGTACGTTCTCCGTTTCAAGATGGTGGCTGAGGGACGTGAAGAATGAAGAGAAAGCATGACATCCGGTTTATGTTATGCAAATTTCATCGGATGCTTTTATCTGATACAACTAGCCTGGAGAATATTCTAACACTGGTATTGGAGGTCTTGATGACATAGTGCAGTCATTGTTTTTTTTCAGGTTCTATGCAGCAATATACAACACCTAAATAAAAACCTTTATCGAAATATGGTCGAAATAGGATTTTACGAACACTGACAACACTCCATGGGGAACACAGTTTGTCCAGAAACGCTCAGAGCTGACTGATACACTTTCAGCGGTTAATTTAGTAAATTTGGTTTCTCTGTTGAAAATTGCTATTTTTCCATCTCCATAAAGCGGTATTATTATTTTTAAAAATCGTCATAAATGCTGCTATCTTGCTGTGAAACAGGTCCCAGCGTGTAAACCATTCAAGGGACTGGTCTCCGCGACTCGTCCCATCGTGTGAACTCCGACAGGTCCCCTCGTGTCTGCTGACCTTTAAGGTAAAATAAATTTCATTCTTCCATGGGAATTTATGTTGATATCAATTTGCAATTCACTTTTCCTTGGCGTTTTCGTTAGTTTTTGAGAAATGTTTATAAAACGCGTCCAACTTCAGTCGATTTTGCCATGTGCTCAGCCAATTTTGCTTGTGAGGACAGTTCCCCCGATGCGATACTGAGTCGTACACGTTTTGCTTTTAAAAATAAACTAACGGATATTTGAATGAAATATTTCAAAGCAAGATCTTGTTGTCCTTTTTTATGAGTTTGTTCATTCATTACATAGGTTGAAAAGCGATTTTATGTAAACAAAACAAAAATACGTTTTTTACTTTATTTGCAACACAAAAACACTTCTTAGAAAAAAGATTAATTACATAACTTACAATACTTACAATACTTGCAAAGACTTGCATTTTATAGTTCGAACTTCACTCGCGTCGCCTTATGCCAAAGAGATCTGTGAATTTTTTTTACAATTTTGCATTCCAAATTAGTTCCTCGGGCAGTTTTCGATACGCAACTGGTTTATTTTATTCGGAAATTTGCCATATACTAGTTATTCTACACCAAGAAAAAGTTGTTTTTGTGAGATTTTTTGCACTCTAAATTTTAACTGCGCGGACTTTCGCATAATACTGTTTTTGAGAATTGCTAAAATTGAAAATGGCGCGGTCGTCGTGTAGATTGAAGCGGTGAAGAATGCCTTCTCTCTTGATATTTCATCGATATCTATATAATAAACAAAATATTACATGTCCGCGGGATGTGGATACGAATTTTATCTTCTCGTGTTGATAATATCTCTCACTCGTTTGCTTCGCTCACTCGTGAGAGATTATCAACACTTGAAGATAAAATTCGAATCCACGCGCGGACATGTAATATCCTCTATACTTACAGCGTTAAGGGACGAGTTGGTAAGATAAATTGACGACCGGGAAGATATCTAAACGTTGTAATTTCGTTTTGAAAAGGCTTGGATGAGATGTCAGACCATTTCTTTATTCTTGATATGATCCCAGAATTGCCATTTTATTTGGCAGCCGTTATAATGATGTTTTCCTTTACTTTGCAATCATTTGTTTACTTTGCAATCATCAGGCTGTTTTAAAATAATATGTAAGGACATTTTGGAAATATTTTGTTTTATGCAAATTATTTGTTTTAGTACTGTTTTGCCTATCATGCCCAACAAATGATTTTTGATCTAGTAGAAAACCGTCATATAAATTTTCTTGAAACTTCGTCTGCAGTTAGTGATACGCGAGTACTACAAAATTTAAAAGTTTCATTATGAATTGTCTGACTAGATTTTAAGAAAAAAAGACATTGTTTGAACCAAAGAGCAATAACCTGGCATTGCTATAATACCCACTGTCGCTTGGAAACCAGTGAGACATAAAACTCTCATCACATTTCATAAACTTGGTGATAACTGAAAGCAGTGGGCCGGGTGCATGTCTTCCCGGCGAAATATTGATTTCAAAACATGCACCACATTGCAAAACAAAAACTAAATCGAGCCTCCGATCCGTCAAAGATTTAAGCGCCGTCTCGAACACTAATTCAGTAAGTTAACTTAGCGACTATATTTACTTTTGTTTCCTGTGTGCTTTTAACGTCTGTTTGTATTTTATTTAGTTTAGTCATGGCTCCTTTTAAACTACCTTAACCCTATTCAGACTGGGCTTTTTTAGGCAATCTGTGACTGGGGGGGGGGGGGTTCCTCGGACCCCCCCTTCATATCTCTGGAACCAGTAAGGCTAGGACCATGAAATTTTCACACAATGTTCATCTCCATACAAGGAAACCTCACACCCAATTTTGACTTGCCACACCCAATTATGACGTCATAGTGACGTAATTTTTGTTTTTCCGACGTTTCTTTGATATTTTTCCATCCAGATACTTAAAATATCAAATATAACTGTAAAATCATCTCTTTAATATTAAAACATAATAAAAACAAACAAGGACACACTTGTAAAGCGAGAAAAGGCAAAAAAAGGCGATAAAACTATAATTTTGAAATTATTGTCCGCCATCTTGGATCCGCCATCTTGGATCCGCCATCTTGGATTTCCTTTTTGTTTCGTTTAAATTAAAATTTAAAAAATATCTAAAAGAGAAAAGGATCAGAATGTATAAAAAACGTATCAAACTAATGTCTATTATCCAAATAATGAACTTAGAAGCGTTATTTAATGAATAGTACAACATTTTTCTCTATAAGTAAAAGTGAGCAAAAATTTACCTACCCCTCCCCCCCAAATATTTGATGTTAAAAATGTTTTATGTCTTTCAAGAACTAGTCTCAAGAAAAAACTATTCTAATAAGAAAATGCACTATAAGTCACAAAACAAGATCTTAAAATAAAAAATTCACCATATTTTAATATTTTGAAAACCTATGTGTCAAAAACTGGTTGCCATGGCAACATGGTTAATCACACTGACATGTTATGGATACCAAAATGTCCCTAGATAAATTCTAGGAAAAGTCAGAAAATTTCAGCTTCATAGCTATTTCGGTGTAAGAGTTATTACAATCAATTTTACTGGAGGGGGGGTTCGAAAAGCCCCCCCCCCCCCCAGTCTGAATAGGGTTAAGTAAATTGGATTTCCATGAAGAAATATAGAGCGTATGCACATGACGTCACGGCGGCCATATTGGTGTACCAAAACAATAGAACGGCGGCCATGTTGGTGTACCAAAACAAGCCTGTGGGATTTGAACGCTTTTCTTATGTTAACACTTTCTTTTGTTCCAATAAATTTGCATAGCTGCTTGCCACGTGAGTGCATACGCTCTATTGGTATTAAAAATAAATAAATACAATTAAAAAAGTAATTTTATTTGCCGATACCCATTTATATCACTTTTACGAAAAGGGCGTTGATTAGGAAGTAGAACGTTTTCGAAAATCCTCTGTTCATTACAAATTGCCATGCCACATGCTATGATTTACTGACGAGACAATCCTTGAGTAAACTTTTTCATACTTACCTGATTCATATTCCAGTGAAATAAGGACAACGCTGTTCTCTTCTTCATCAAAAGTAAAACGTACTTGACGGTCAAGTAAAACTGAACCGTTGTTTATCTCAATGGGTTTGGAAGAGTTGTCAGTAATATTTATCGCGATTCCATCGATTCTGTTTAAAAGCACAACAAAAAGTTAGCAAAATAGTGTATTTACTTGCATGGTTATATACAAGAAAGTTTAATAAAATCGCATACCTAACCACAGGAGAATCTGAGGGTCTTTCAGTTTTGATCGTCATTACTGTGACCAGGCTCCGCCCAGCTTTCACTGCTACTCCTCCAATCAGCGACGCTCGTTCGTAGTAGAAGAAACGAAACTGGAGTCCGAAGTCATTACGTTGGCTCTTACAACCCCAGAATTCCCCAATACCGAAAAAGTCGAAATTCACACCTAGGAAGAAGAAATATCAGTTATTGGACCTTTTTAAGCTATGACCTTTTTAAGCTATGACGTAATGAAATTACGTCAAAGGCTTAAGCCGTAAATCCTAGATTAATACCCTGCATACATTCGGTTCCTATAATGGTCAGTGTAAGATGACATCAATGCATAATTTACCTGGGGTTAACGCAGTAACGTAATAGTCATTTTTTTAAACATGTTATCAATTATTTTTTTTTGGGCCAAAAAAAAAGGAAGCCAAATACTAGGGTCGCAGAAAAGGAAACGTAAAAAAAAAATATGTTGTTGCGACGGAATATTTTTCCCGGTATTTTTGCTAAGGGAATTTGGTTTAGTACAAGTGTTGAAATAAACAATGAAGGTGAAAGGACAATTGGAAATAAGTTGATTTGAAAGAGACATAGATATACCCATTACCACAAGAAACATTACTGTCCTACACAGGAGTTGTTTGTGTGATCGAGGAAAGGCTGAACTGATTAAATAAGGAATGTTTTAAATCTTATTTCACGATCGTCTATACCTGCGACAAAAAGGTCAAGGCCTCCATGTCCATGTCTGGAATACCCTGGAACTTTAGATTTAAGTTTTAATTGGCCAATCGTGATTTTTAGATTCCTCCTTTTTCGATAACTTGTTATTAAAGGCTGGTTCTCATATAATCGTCCCGGTCGTCCCGGTCGTCCCGGTCGTCCCGGACGTCCGAGTCGTTTCAAAAGTTTTTTTGCAAACGACTCAGACGATCGGGACGACTCAAGCGATTTGGGTTCTCATATGGTCGTCCCGGTCGTCTCGAACGTCAATAGCGCAGTCGTAAACTGTGTCCGACAACATGTTTTTGGGCAATAATACTGCATTCTGGGGTAGATTTGGGTTGCTTCGATCGCCTCAGTCGTCCCGGTAGCCTGAGAGTAGTTCTCATATGATCGTCCCCGATTATTCACGATCGTCTCAGTCGTCCGGATAGAACACATGTCTATCCAAGCGACCGCGATCGTCCCAGTCGTCCGGGTCGTTTGCGATCGTCCCGGGTCGTCTCAGAAGTGTTCTCATATAATCGTCCCGGTCGTCCGTACACTTTTTGAAACGACTCGGACGATCGGGACGACCGGGACGATTATATGAGAACCAGCCTTAAGCGAAAACAGAGCGAAAGCGTGTGACAGTCCTATGCTTCCTCAGCATTTAACCCTTCGACTGTTCCAGAGTAAATTATGAAACACGTTGTTCAACATTTGAGTCTGTTGACGAAATCCTATGCATGGTGTGACCATTCAAATGAAGCCTCTTCGGTAGTACCTTTGCCCGGTACCATTTAATTTGCAATATTTTACAAAATTAAATTTGAGATTTCCTTGAATTTTAATGTTTGGCAGTCTTGTGAGTTAAAGGGTTTATCAAGCGCCATCAGATGATCGAGCCCGTTGCTCAGAACTATTTTTTTCAGCACCCTGAGAAACGTCATAGCTTGTGTGCGCTTTGCGTGCCGTCTATTCCTTTAAAGTGCCCCTGTGATCAAATTTTTGATTTTAATCTATTTTACATTTACGTGTTCAATTAGACTTTCTTACTCATCTTGCTTAATTTCAATCCATTACGAACATCAGAAGTCATTTTATTTTAACATTTATTTCCGAGAATTTACGGCCGCCATTAATCAACCTTGTTCCAAGGCTTGGTTGCGAATGGGAGAAAGTGACGTCAAAGACAAACATACCTCACGGGTTGAAATTATAATAACAATCAACATAGAAAATTGTACAAAGAACATGTCCAAAGTTTTTGTTGCTTTTCGCGTGATTTTCAATACTTATTGTTATTATAATTTCAACCCGTGAGGTATGTTTGAGTCTTTGACGTCACTGGCCGTGTTTTCACGAGCGATTTGTCTAGTCGCTGAGCGAGTGACAGTCGGAAATCTCGTAAAAACAGTTGCTTGTCCAACTCGCTTAAAGTTAAGCGAGTCGGCGAACTACAATAGAATTCTCATTAAATTTAAGCCACCAAACCAGGTCGCTTAAGCTTGTCGGCAATTAAACAACAAAGAAGGGCATTGTATTGTCGTTCTTTTGTGTTCTAATTTTCTATTGTTTAAACAAAAGAAAATATATCGCGCATGGTATAAGAAAAATGAATAAAGTTCTGTCCGTGAAAACGCATAAATTTTTTAAGCTGCTTAACGCGGTCAGTAAACAAATTACCTACAGGAATGTTAAGCGAGAAAAACCGTCTCGTGAAAACACAGCCACTTTCTCCCATTCGCAACCAAGTCTTGGAACAAGGTTGATTAATGGCGGCCGTAAATTCTCGGAAATAAATGTTAAAATAAAATGACTTCTGATGTTCGTAATGAATGGAAACTTGGCAAGATGAGTAAGAAAGTTTAATTGTACACGAAAATGTAAAACAATGAAAATCAAAAATTTGATCACAGGGGCACTTTAAATGGGAAGTATCATTGTGATTTGGATTTTTTTTTTGGTCAAAACCACCCTAGAATACCTTAAATTATTTAGAAAATAATACTATAGCACCATGAAAAAGTAATTTACCAATTTTTTAAAGAGGAACAAATCTTGTTCTGTTGTAGCCCATTTTGAAAGCGAAATGTGAATACTTGAAAAAAGGTTAGGCTAACTTTTTAAAGTTACAATTCTTTTAGACCCAATCAGTCTATGATGACTAGAGACACGCATCGACAGTTTTGGTACACTAGGGTGCACGGTGACTTGTCACAAAGCTAGACCTTGGTCAGTACAACAATGCATGAACACTGCACAATGACTAACACTGCACTCACCATCTAATGTTTCCAAATGTGGGTCACCTCCACCTCGTGCAGATATTATTTCACAATATTGACCTTCCCATCCTCCAAAACACTCGCAGACTGCACTGCAGTTCGGGGCAATAACGGGTTTTCCATTTTTGGAGCAATCTATAATGATTTACATTATTTAACATGGTTTGGTTCTGTATTATAACATAAACGATATATAAGGTGTTAACAAGTCGAAACTGGTTTTATCGAACTTAAAAAAAAATAAACAAAGGCATGATTATACATTAAATTAATTGAGTTTTATTGGATCAAACAATCCAATTTCAAGGCTGATGTGGTTTGCTGGTCGCCGCACGCTCTCGCAGTTTCCTTTAGCTTAGCCAAGCAGGATAGTCTTCAATTTTGAAACTTTGACTTTCAAAGCTAAAACCCACAGGCAAAAGCTACCAAATGTTTTTTAGCAGCATGGGAGAAAGTATAATTACAGGTCTGAGTTCATTTTCTTGACATTACATTATTTTGGTTAGATTTAGATCGTTGTTTGGCTGTTTTGCTTTCTTGTCGTAGTGAGCGGACTTTTCTTTCAACAACTACAGTTTACCCTTTCTACTTTAAATGCAACAGGTATTATTTATTGCAATTTTGAGTCTAATAGGATTGTCTGGTTAGCATTTGTTCAAACACCACCTAAAATCCATCGTGGGTTTTTGGTCCTTGTTGATTCTCCGGTTCATTGCCTTCTTCGTTGTTCTCGTGCCCTTTAGTGCTTATTCCACACCATGTACGATTGCTCAGTTATTGTAATTTTTGTCTGCTTTCTTAGTTTGCATTTTCTTTTGAGACTCTATATTAATATTCCATTACAATGTTGGAATATTGCTTCTTTTTTTCGGTCATTTTGCCTCGGCACGATGCGTTAAGCTATCATAACTGTCAATCGTTTTCAATTTTACCCCTTGCACGGCAAAGCAAATTTCACTTTACACTTGGACTTTTATCATTTTGCATTACCAATTTCACTTTTCGGCATTGTTTGGGATAAATTGACAAGCTTTAAGGTGAAATAACATTATACGATCTTTTAAGGGCGACGATAGACTTCAGGAAAATCCAAAGTATAAATGCTTAAAACTCTCACTAATAAAATGTCGTTCAATAACATTGCGCGTAAGACCTTTAAAACTACGTTAATATTTGGCGGGTTTTACAGGTAAACTAAAACATGAAATAGTCGAAATAGAGTGGTTTACAGTTGAATGTCGTAAAACCAAAACCAAAGTGATCACTCTGGCCAATTACAGCAGACTCAAACAATCCAATGAACCAATCAAAGCTCGAAGCAAAAACATGTCGTAGCTGGCACTAAGCGCGACAAAAAGGGTGCAAGCAGGTATTGATTGGCTTTGGTTTTACTTCTGATTGGTTGGTCAAGTGGCGTAGCGTAGCAATGCAAAACCAATGCAATTGTGACTGATTACTTTCGACACTCAACTGAAAACCACTCTAAAATTAATTTGTTGACATACTTTGAATAGGCCACATGTCAGGTTGCGTACAATTGGGTCCTGTTCGGTTCCCAGCACAGTAATATTCTTGTCCGCATTCAGGACCAGGGGTTTTACCTTGACTGGAAATAACATGACAATTTATCACACTCGTAACCATCTTGCACAATAAAATTAAAGTAGTTTGAGGAACACTTAAGCAATTATATTCCATATGTTAATTCCAATTTCACTGTCAATGTTTTATATTGCAGTGTTATTAACCCGTGAATACGCCCATGCGTAATAAACGGGTTATCGGTAACGGAGACAGAAATGCATATGAGCACTCGCTCACTCACTCACTCCTTCCTTCAGCTGCAAACGTAATGACGTAATGCTTTGTTTACGAATGCGTTTCGTAACAAGGACAGCGTGAATCCAGTGATGACAATAACTAAGTTATTGTAAACAATATAAACAACAATAAGCTTAAAGATGTTTCGCATTTGGCGTCTTTAATGCGACATAAAATCGATCTCAAATGATCTCCTAATCGAGACACGCGTTTTGATGCGTGTGTTCCTCGATGGCCTCATGGACGAAGGCGCAGGATCTGTACTCGGAGGCCCGGGTTCAAATCACGTCCGTGACTCTTCTTTTTTTCCCCTCGAACTGGACATTATGAAAATGAAAAAAAAATATATATCGAACCTTGTCAGTGTGAAAACACAAGCTTACCGAAATATTGCGTTGCATGTTAGCATTTCTTATTCACGGTTAGCTCTTTGGAGCCTTTGATTCCATATTGAACTCAAAACTTGAAAAATAAAAATGGAATGATAACGTAATTAAGTTTCTTTTGTTTTGGTGACATCTTGGGACATTTTGGAAGAACGTTTTACATGTGCAGAAGCCAGTTTAGAGGGGGAATAACAATAATGATTAATGAACGAGTTATAGCGGACGGGAAAATATATGCAAATTTTCACTCTCTTTTATTTCTATTAGCTGTAAACTTTTATTGGCAATTCCTCTGACCAGTGTGGCCTTTTATCAGTTCTAAATGCAAAGAAATATTGGCAATACTTGACCGTCTAAGAAGACATAATTAAGGTGATATACTGATATTATTTCGCGATTGGAGTTATTCGTGGATTCTCCTACGCCGAGCAACGCCGAACAAGAGAGAAACCACTGCGAGCAACCGTTTGCTTTTCTATCGAGCATACGCTACTACGTCACGCCCCACGTGATGCATTTGACGTCATTTCCTCTTGTTTCGCGGGAAAATATTTCCAGCCGCAATTTAATGGGTACCTTGCGTAGAAAACAAAAACTTTAAATTATCTTCAAAGGGAGGGCGAAAATTTTGATTACTTTGTCAAGTTTGGCAGATTAAACAACACGTTATTCAATACAGTGATCCTTTCTATCGAAAGCTAACGATAAGGTGGGATTTGAATGTGTTTTTGTTTTTATCAACGGTTTGTTTGCATCGAGCTATGCCATCATAATTTGAAAATACTTTTGGGCTAAAAACTCGGCACGTTTGCGTTATTTACTCGTTTTTTCGACGTTTGTAACTTTGAAAAACTTTCAAAAGATGTTCTATCGAATTTGTTTGTTTCAAAGAGCAATTTAAGGCGTGAAAAGTGGGTGTTTTCGAAAACGTTTTGCAAAAGAAAAAAAAAAGTCTGGTAAAGCGTACAAAACGTGATTTACATCAGCTCGCCATTTTGATTGCTACAAACGGGCTCGCTCAAACGCAGCAGTTATGTGGGTGAGTGCATGCGCGAGAGGCTAAACAAGGTTACAATTCATTCATGGCGTTGGACGGTGGCTCGTTCAAAGGGGCAAACGGTTGCTCGCAGCAGTAGGCCTGTACCTCTTCGGAACCTGTAATTTCAACCTGGACGAGGGTTAGGGTTAGTTAGTTTGTTGTTGCTGTTGTTGTTTTTAATTCATAAGTACTCAATGACTGAATTCACTGCAAGAAAGAGCCGCCCGCTAGTACACACTCCTTTCAAGATGAGACCAAAATTATAAACCATGCATTACTATTATAAAATTCAGCATAAAACAAATAAATTTTTGCATCATCCCAGAATAGGAAAATGCCAATGCAGCAGACAAGCATTTCGTACGCATATTATATGTTTATTTATTTACAAATTTCGTCAAAAATGTACGGACACTTCACAGAGCATATGCTCCCATACGAGGTCCCAGTCTAATAGTCAAATCAGTCTACATCAGTATAAACAACGTAGAACAATAACGTACATACGTATAACAAATAAACGGGCCAAATAAAGCAAATACAGAAAGAAGAAGATGAAAATGGAACTAGCAGCACATCCTGTCACTTAGGCTATAAATTGGACGGCACTCATGGCATTTAATACAAACGGTTTTAAAATTTGCGTTATGTTCACATCAAAAACAGACTTAGTAATATAAAAATAGTATTTAAGAAGTTCCTTCTTGAAGTAGGTAAGCGTATGACTTATGTCTCTGAAATGCGACTTCAGATTAATGGATTTTAAACATAAAAGACAGGAGGACTTAAGGGGAAAGACTGACAGCAAAAAGAAGGAAAGACAGTAGGGCACAAAGCGTGGAGAAAAATCTAGGAAATGGAAAGATTACCTATTTTCATTCTTTTTCTGTTTTCGTTCAGGCTTAGGAGTCGGCGTCGGTCCTTCCGTTGGCCATGATATTGGAGGGCGCGGGCGTGGTCTACCGTCTGTGGGTCCTATGCATAACTATGAAAATATCAAAGTCATACTTAAGCATACATTGTATTATTAAATGTTCTATATTTTGTCCGCAGCCAAATAAAAATGCATTTAAAAAAAAAATTAAGCTTCAAAACTCGGAGTAAGGTTTATAAATGTTCGAGTGCAGTAATAAAAGGAAGGAGAGATTAACACTGGTTTTGTGAAATTAATTCGCGATTAGCTCAAAATGTAGCTTGATGTTATGTTTGCACCCCATGAAGTTTAGTTTCTCTTTTGCGATCTTGAGAACTACCTTTTTTTCCTAACATCCCTCCATCTGCAATTGTTGGATCATTTTCGATTTCAACCGCTTTTGCAGAAATATAAGGAATGTCTAGATGGATTTTCTTAGAAAGTTCACCACCCATGCTTACCGATGTGAAACATATTATCGCGTAGTTTCATTTTACATTAATCAATTGGAACACCTTTAACCCACGGACGTACACGCAAACTTACACCCTCACCGTGGTACAAGGGGTGGTTGTTGCAACCCCCCCCCCCCCCCCCCCCTCCGCCCTTGGGTTTTGCGATGTTGCAATATTGCGAAAATAATTTACATCTAATAGATAGCGGCGATGTGCTCTACAAGAAAAGGTAAATATTATGGGTTGTGACGCTGCTGGGGGTTTGTGACGTCATCCAAAATGGCCACCAAGATGGCCGCAATGAAAAGATGCGGAAATTGCAAATATTGTTTGCTAGACTTGGAAAATGACATACAATTAAACATTTTGATGCTTTCGGTAGCATTTTATGTCTTTTTTTAACTGAAAAAAGGTAAAAAAAAACACGCACTATTATTCAATAATGGCTTCACCACTTGTAACTTATGACATCATATCTCGTTACCATAGCAACTGGTTGTCGCTAAACTTTACCAAAATATGTCTCAAGGATAAACGAACAGCTACTGAAAACGGCATGTGCTAATCTTAAATAGTCTTTAAAATATGGGAGAAAAACTTTAATGGGGGGATCACTACCCCCCCCCCCCCCCCCCCGCCCTTGCACGACCGGTTAAGTTAAAAGATGAAGACGACGTACGAACCGGCCGAAAAGTTTGTTTAATGTGATGTCACACGGGACGATTCGCAACGACGATTTTTAGCGCAACATGGGTACACGGACGATTTTCTTCGCAATGTTTTCGTTGCGAGTTTCTGATTCAGCTTCAAGAAACTTGCAACGTAAAAACAGGAATTTTGCTCAAGTTGTCTCGTGTAATATACCTGTCGTTAATTTTGTTGCGCTAACATCACCTTTACAAATTCTCGACTGTTAACCCACTGACACCTGAACCGCCCGAAACCGCCCGTACAAGAGTTCACTGCTTTAAAAAATTGCAACTTTCTCAATCGTGCGAACATTACCTTAACTAGTAGTTGTGAGCATTGACTAAAATGTCCCTCAAACTGATACCCAATAAACACAAAAATGTCAGCGATTTTTGCGGAATATCAGCGTTTGAATTTGGACAATAACAGAAATGACCGTTTTTCATGACCGTTTTTCAGCTGTTGAAAACCAACCAATCACAGCAGAGCATCGTGCTTCATAAGGTGACGCGTAACCAGTCGACTCCATCGCCTGAAGAAGACTAGCAGTATGCAGTCGAAACGTCGCGATCCACATCGGAAGTGACTACATCGTGAGACAAACGAAAAATACTTCTTTACTAACAAAAATCACGTTTTTGCCTTTAGATTTTTTTATTCAAATCATTGTGGCAAACCCAAAAGTAAGCATTCACAGCAAAATTCAGTCCTAGTCCTAGCTTAGCAGTGAATTGTTTTGCTCTTATTCGTTGCTCGGGCCGAGCTACAGCCTCTCGTTCTAGTGCATACTGTCCTTGCCTCGATTTTCAACATCACCACTGCACTGCATGCTGGGAAATAGCAACAATTTTTTACAGCGTTCGTTCCTTTTCCCGCATATTTCATATTTATTCGAAGTCCACAGCAACTCCGACCTACCACCGAAATTTCGCGCTTGTTGTGTTCTTCAGTGGTCGCAACTTCCAAAATATGCCGTGGTAGGTCGAGAAATTCATCCAGAGTCGAGTCCCAAGGCTACTTCGTTTCGTGGCGGCCATTTTTCCAGTTCAACGAGCAACGAGCCAAGCCAAATTCGTAAACGAAGCACAACACCTAACTCGCTTCATTGAGAAAGTGGACTTTGAACTACCTTCAAGCTTAATGATGCTCATCAGGCAGCTACTAAAGATGAAAAAATAGCTGTGAACTTACCAAAAATCACAGATACACCATATTTGAGCCTTTATTGCCATTCAACGAAGCAAAATGACAACGTCACAATGACGTTTCCATTAACCTCGAGCTCCAGTGTTTTAGAACAGCAGCACTTTTGATGGTAACCCCAAATATGGAGTCACGAAATCCAATGGCTCGTTTATATGCAGAAAATCCCTCAAAAACGTAAAAATTCTCAGGAGTCAATGGGTTAAATTATGCTTATTATTTCAAACCAATGAGTAGTACATTCCTCCGTGATTAATTCAGTTCGAGCATTATTGTAAATTTTTGTGTCCTCTAAAAGGCACTTTATTACTCTTATTACTTATCTTAAAATGTTGGCATTATTTTGAGCAATTGATGTCCTTTTACAGCAAGCATTTTAAGCGAAAAGAAAACAGATGCAAAAAATAGGCATCAAAGTGCATACAAATGTACTAATCACGGGGAAATGTATTGTGCATTGATTTGAAATCATTATATTAAGCATAACTTAACAACCGTGAATTTGTAACACAAACTTTTTGACCGGTTGGTACGTCGTATTCATCTTTAAATTTAAAGGTACTCCAGTGGATCAATGTCAATGAACCTTTCAGATAATATTTATACAACGGTAAGCATGCATGGTGTACCATCCAATTCATAGAGCCGTTCCTCAGATTTTTACAAAAGTGATTGAAATCGGAAATCGCCCAAACAAATGCACATGGGGGGATGCTAGAAAAAAATGTTGTTCTCAAGATCGCACACGACGAGGTTATTACGTAATAATTCCGAATGGTCGCCATTTTGGATCCGCCATCCCAGATTTTCACCAAGTTAAAAAAGCGCTTAGTGTTGTGTACACGTACTTTTCATGAAGTATCCGTTATTTTCTACTATACCTTATTGTATATGTTATAAATGGTTCTTTTGATGAAATACTGTATAGCATACTGTTACTTTACTTGAACATAGCACATCAGTTATTTAACCAATAAGTAAGCATAAGCATAACCAATAAGCGACTGCTAGTAAATTGAGGTATAACTATTGAAAAGTCGTTTTCCTTCTTCTCACAAGAACAAAATTAGTAATGCCATCTAACTACGGTACAAAATGACCATATACAGTACAAATAGCAACGATCTCGTCTACAAAAATAAAACGAACATAACTAGTTTTTACCGAGTTTTGTATTTGTTAAATGAAGTTAAGCGGCCTTCACACGGGAAACTAAAGTTGGCAAACTTGTGTTGGCAAACTCAAGTTGACGTGTGTGAAAGACACACAGCTGTTGGCAAAAAATTGAACTTGTCTCTATTCTCGCTAACTTCTTCACCAACTTTTTCGTGTTGGTTAACCCTTGGACGTACAGGCAAACTTTCCCCCCACTGTGGGTCAAGGGGAGGGGTTGCAGCAATCTTGGATTTTACTGAAAAATCAACTTAAATAGTTTTTGATAGAGATGTAAAATATGACATAATTAAACATTTTGCTGGTTTTGGTAACATTTTATTTTTTTACGTCGAAAAATGGTGAAAAACACGCATTTTTACTCAAACATGGCTTGACCTTATGCTACTTGTGACCTAATATGTTGTTACCATAGCAACCGGTTGTCGCCAAACCTCACCACAATGTGTCAAAAGGATAAACGAACAGCTACTGAAGACGTACTGAAGACGTATCCCCATCCCCGTTACAGTAGATGGATACCAACTGGAAAAAGGATACAAGGGCGACCCAAGACAACCCGGAGACGTGCTGTGTCTGTGAGTCTGTGATGGCCGAGCTGAAGGAGATGGGCTTGACATGGGGCGATGCACAGCATGCGGCGAAAGACCGGTCCCGAAGGAAGCAGATCGTTGGAGCCTTATGTCACGCCCGGGATTAAGAGGACAAAGTAAGTAAGTAACTAAAGACGGCATGTGCCAACAATAAATGCTTTTGAAAGATCCGCCCCCTCCCCTCCCCCCCGCCCTTTTGTACGTCCGAGGGTTAAGCGGCTTTCACAAGAAGTTGGAGTTTACCAACACGAGTTTGCCAGCTTCAGTTTGTTGTGTGAAGGCCTCTTTACATTGTTTATCTATTTCTGATGCTCATGGCTGTAGTTTTTGCGAAAATATCTCCGAATTGATATGAATTAAATTTCATTTGTAGATTTACCACAACTGTGAGGCAAATATATGTATCCAAAATTTGTTAGTTCAATTTGTCTGCGATTGAGACAAAAATAATCGTATTTGTACCAATTTGTTGTTACTGTTTTTATTGTTATATATTATTTATTTCATCCATTCTTCTCACTTACCTGCTCCATACCAACTGGGCAGATGCAAGTACTGAAATTCCAAAATAAGTGATAACGTTTATTGATACAAAAGGAATATCATGCATGTTTTTTTTTTTAATTTTGTTACACAGTTTGTTGTTGCTCTTCTTATACATTGAAAAGGCTAGGAATGGAAGTCAGGCTACTAAAAGTAATAATTAAATACAATTAATGAAATCTAATCAATAATTCAATTTAAAATGCGGTAATGCATTTGAGCAACAATTTCCCTGAAGAAAATCGCTTTACTTATAAAGTCCTTTTTAAGTTGAGTTCCAACCTTTAGTGGAAATGTGTATTTAAATATAGTACAAGTTCTACCGGTTCTATACCTCGTTATGTTTTGATGATCGGGTGACAGTAAAAAAAATGTTGTGTGAGCCTGTCCAAACAAGTTTAGATCTTACCTGGGCCTTTTAATTCGAGAGAAACCAGTGGGATATGATAGCCCCAAACTTTCTCCAAGAAATGAAACTGAAACGCCAAAGATGAGGTCGGAAATTCCATAAGAGCCTTGCAGCTGAGCAGGAGTTCTTCCCTGGCATTGACTGGAGGGATATATTATTGAGATTCCCGCCTTTAGTGGCGAACTGGCTGATATTGAGACTGTAAGGTCCACAAAGTCAACAATTTTCCCCACTGAAAGTAAAAAAAAAAAAAACAACCGGTGTTTTAAGTCTTTTAAGTCAGAGTAGTGCAAACGGATTTACACCTCCACCGTGGTAGTACAAGGGTTGGGGGAGGATCGTTGTCACAATATTTAAGCGTTTTATCTTCAACAGCTAGCCCATCGTGCTCTCTACAAGATTCTATGGTCAGGTGTCAATGATGGCATCATATGTAGTCATTTAATGGTAAAATGGCCATTGTGGATCCGCCATCCCGGATCATTTCCTGGAAAATAACCTGAATTGATAAAAATTAGTCACAATGTGTAAAAAAACTACGAAGGAAAACCACCAAAGAAAATTAAAATGAACAAATATCCCCTTAACATGCGTCCGGGGGAAAAGCAACAGCTTTGGAAAGTAATGTCCTCTGAAATTAAAACCGCCAAATAAATTTCGGTAGAGGGGGAGGGGGGTACACATGAACGTAGTGTCTTATTATCTTAACGCCATCTATAAAGAATACTGAAACAAGTCCAATGCTCTCACCCAACTTATTGAATATCTTTAAGGGCGCAGGTTTACTCTTCCAGCTTGGTGCTACTGGCATTTCAATGGAAATCGAGGGCGTCACTGTTATTTCTAATGAAGCTCTAGTCTTGATCTTTGGTTTCGGCTTATTCCAGATTGGATTAAGGCTGATCTATAAGAATTAACGTTCCAAATATCGAGTTAACAACTAACTATATCAATATGAGTTTACATGTAAGTACTGAGATCACAACAAAGCAGAGAGAGCAAAGCAGAATAAAATGAAGTAACCACGTTTCTTCAGCACTGACAACGGAACGCAGCGAAGCATTAACAGATCTATCAAGTTCTTCAATGAAGAACTGTTTAATTAACATGCTCGGCTTTGCCGTCTTATTTAAAGATGAACGTTAACAACTGTCGTGCCACTCAATTTGTCAGCCCTTTGAAATGAAGAACATTGGTGTCAAAAGTGATATAAGTGCAGTTCGTTCGATCGAACATAATTGGAATTATTTTATAAAGAGCCAGGTGGAGAAACTCATTGCATGTCCAAACAAGCCTTACCGTGTTCTCAGTTAAACGACAACGCCTTGTGCTCCAACGGCATTCGCCTCCCAATGCTAGTCTTCCAGTGACTGATAACGATTGGCGAAGGTTTCCCTGAAATTAAAGTTAGAAAACAACTTACAATAACTGCAAAGACAGTACCTAAAGCCGCAAAATACTATCCCTGGTTTTTCTACTACCACCGCCACCGCCACCGCCACCGCCACCGCCACCGCCACCGCCACCGCCACCTTATTACTACTTCTATTACTACTACTATAACTACTACCACTACTACTACTACTACTACTACTACTACTACTACTACTACTACTACTACTACTACTACTACTACTACTACTACTACTACTACTACTACTACTACAACTACTACTTCTTCTACTACTACTTCTTCTACTACTACTACTACTACTACTACTACTACTAATACTACTACTACTACTACTACTACTACTACTACTATTATTATTATTATTAACTACTGTTACTACTACTACTACTACTACTACTACTAATATTAATAATAATAATGATAATAATAATAATAATAATAATAATAATAATTACTTTAAAACATTTCTTAAAACAACCTTAAATTTACAATATAAAATTACAACACATGTATAATAATTTACATAATATATAAGGAATTAATTTACAATGTTTACAAAATATTAAAAACCCTAGTTAAAAAAACTTATTAAGAGAAATATATATATATATATATATATATATATATACATATATATATACATATTTATATACGAAATATATGAAATAATAATACTACTACTACTAATAATAATAATAATAATAATAATAATAAAACCAAAGCAATACTAATAATAATAATAATAATGCAGCCAAATCACAACAAGCTAGTTCATGCCATTCATTGCTCAAGGGAATATAATGACATTCTTTTAAGTAAGGTTGTGCCCATAAACTTGATAAATTGATTGCAAGATGAACTTACGGACACTTCAGCTGCCGCTTCTGCTCTTATTTCGAAGAAAAGCCCTGCAGGAATTGGTAGAGGCCCAAAACGAATGTACTTGGTGCTCCCAAGCTGCTTTCTTATTTTTGTTCCAAGACTTCCTGAATGGCTGGAGACAGCAATACAAATAGTGTATATACAATATCAACTGTTAAAATAGGTATATTTTTTATTATAATTATAAGAGCACTGTGCTAAAAAAAAAGGATAACTATTCTGAGTAAACCGAGGTTAAGGTGTTCCCTCCAGTTTCCGTGCAGCCGCACCGAACATTTTTGAGCGGCCGTTTAACTAACTTTCCTTTATTGAATTAGTAAAAAACTTACAGAAAATATTACACTTAGTTTATAAGTTTATAAGAGTGTAACAATTTTGTGAATCGCATTTCAAATTGCGGAGATAAACGAGAAACGTTGAAATCACTTGAGTCTAAATTCGGAGCGATTGGGGTGGCATCTAGAAAAATCAAAACTATTACGATAAACTGTGGCATATGGCAAATAAAATATTTCAAAACCAGAAACTTTTGTCAAGCCGATTTTGAGTAAATCAGAAAATAATTTCGAACTTGTGATTTTGCATGTGTATGAGCACAATAAGTTCCTCAATTAAGCTAATATAAAAGTTTAATTTCTCAATCTCAAATTTACGCCAAAATGTGTGTTTAGTGTATGAGACGAAACGTTTCTCGTTTTAGTTTTGGAGATTCGATTTTCTATAGGAAACCATAGTTTTTTTGACTGAGTCCTTGATGTTGTTTTTTTAAGGCTTTTCTACATATTTCAAAAACCGCGAGATAGATTTTATAATATGAACAACATTGTCTCAAAGTTTCATCTTGATTGAAAAATTGCAACATGGTCAAATAAAATAATAAAGTTCACCTAAAACGCTATTGAGACTTTGTGCTTTGATTGCAGGTGAAGCGTAACGCATTTCTGCGTGACCATCATGTTTTGCGGAGTAACGTTAGGGGCTATGTTCCACGTTATTTTTTATCATTCTCGCGAATTTCAGTAGGACGTTTATTTGAAAGTAGGTTTTTTGTTCGCATTTGACGTGCACTGGACACTCTCGGCATTTTGAATTGTAGGGAAAAAGAAAGAACGCGATTTGCATAATTCTCAACACGCAGAAATGCGTTACACTTCACCTGAATTAATTAACGCGTCTTCGTGTGCCATCAACCGTGCAATCAAAGCAAAAAGTCTCAATCGCGTTTTAGGTGAACCATAGTTAATCGACAGACTGGTTGTGAGACCAGCTGAGAATTGTCTTTGTTCGATCTTTTTGTTATCGTTTTTCGGTATAGACCAATATCATGCTAGCATGGCACAAAATATATAAACCTATTGAGAGTAGGTGTCAATAAGTAACTTAATCATTTCGTCGACGGACTCCATAGTTGGGTAATCCACATCAAACGTCTTAAATGGAAGGTTATTTTTGGGGTCGTTCACGACCCTTACCGTTATTTTGCAAATCCTTTGATTGCAATTAAAAAAGGGGGAACCAAAGTTGGCAAATTTAGCGACCTTTTATGTAATAATATTTCCTCTGTTCGACGAACTTGCCGCTTAATTTGCGGCTTTTGATATATACATTTTTTTAAATTCATTATATCAAGGCGGCAGTACAACAACCTGAATGTTATGTACAAATACTTTAATCTCGGTTAAAAAGAAACATGAAAAATCTCCAATAATTCGGTAAAGGCTACAATAAGCCCCCAATATGTTCTAAAAAAGAGAACAAATATATCATCTTTGTACTATGCTTTTTAAACTGTTGTGATATTTGTATCCAAGGACGTCTATTTTCTACTACTTTTTTGCTTCACAGTCTCCAACGAAGATCGTTGCCATCCGCAATGCCTCAAACGAAGCATAATAGGCTCGAGTCCATAAATTGTCTGTGGCTCATTTGTTTATATTCAGGCATTCAATAATTTAATGTGTAAAATTATTCAATAATGTTTTCCGTGAACAATGGTTCTGATTAACAGACGCCTGCTGTAATGAACACTTGACAAAGGGTATTGTAGTTACTGTGAAAAGGTGTCTACCGCCTGTCACCACATTTGTGATGCGAACACAACAGCTATATATATATATATTTCTATTTTTTAGAAATGCCTTTTTTTGCAAACAGGTGTATATATATACATATATATATATATATATATATATATATATATATAGTGTTGGTGTCCTGCAGTTGCCTAGCAACAAAACCGCAACAAAGCTGCAATTGACGTCATCCAATGTGACGTCAATGCCTATAAATGGAATCTCGACCGCTGGCGGCGATGTCGCACTCTCATGTTTATTCATGAAGAGGTGTTTATTCATCGTCTGTGGAAAAAGAAATGTTTTTTTTTGTCGGTGATACACGACCAATTTCTCATTCAAATGAGAGAGAACAGCAAACACAACAATGGTGGATTCAACAAGACTTCGAACAGCCCAGGCACACCGATTGAGTAATGAGAATGAAAATGCTTATCACCCATAGAAAGTTATTTTCAGAATCAACTCTATGTACATTGAATAGTTGAATGGTAAAATATTACTTGCTTTGAACGTCGCGTTTGTGAGTTATAGAGATTTGAAATTACAAAATGCTAATTAGATGACGTCAACCCGGGAATTTGCCATTATTTCTACGCCAATTTACAATGCGCAGTTTACAGCTTGAGGATAATTAATTTGATAAATACTAAAAATAAACTGTGGATAGTCAATTCATTCGTAAAAAAAAATATTACTTGGAGGTGTAAATAAGTAGTTGTATAATAAATGATTCCCGGGTGACGTCATCTAATTAGCATTTTGTAAATTCGAATCTCTATAACTCACTAACACGACGTTCAAAACAAGAAATATTTTACCATTCAACTATTCAATGTACATAGAGTTGAATCTGAAAATAACTTTCTAGGGGTGAAAGGCACTTGAACTAGAACGAAATCAGCGACTATAAACGCTTCGACAAAATGCCGCCATTAGAATTCTGAACGAAACCGATCACTGAGAAGAGACAACACCGAAGTTGTCCTACAAAATGATTTTGTTAGACGCAACGGGAGGCGGCAAGAAAATACTGGTGACAAATAACGTTCAAACGGGTGGAGAACAGCCGATCAGCCACCAGCAACAATGAGTTCAGAATGAGATGGCCAAATTTCACGGTACTATTAACAGTTAAACCCTCTGAAAATACTATCACAGAACAGCGACAGAATTACGGTGAACTTGGCCCCCTACCATAACATTCATCTAGGTACCCTTTTAGCTTTTACACTGTTAGTGTATGCATGGTATCTCTTTCAAGTATGATCAAAACTACAGATCACACAGGTGGAAATTATTTCACAAATATTCAATATTTACATGATGTTAGCATCATTTGTGAACGACCAGTAAGTGAAATATACATTGCATATCTTGAGTTTACGGCATTCCTTGTAAAATAGTTCAATAAGAAATATTATTCAAATGGTTTAGTAAGGAGGATTTTTGTTTTCAATCAGGATAAAAACATTTTATTAATATTAGGAAAAAAGCATTTTTCTGTTAGCAATTACCAGCTAATGTGTAGCAGTTATTTACTAGGTAAACATACACATGATTGTATGTATTTCATACATATATTGCTTATGGCATTTACAGAGAATTTGTTGCTGCATCTTGAATATTCATTTTGTGATCATTTTTTTAATTCTCATGACCTGTATCCTAAATATAGGATACAGGTCATATATTGTGTTATTCTCAATCAATTACTATTACAGTTGTTGGTATGTTCTGCGCTCTACTATTCTATGTTACGGTAGTCTCATTACTGTTTTTGGTGAGATTAAATTATTATTTTTTTACTGCAAACTGTACCAGTTGTTATTTTTTTGTACAGCATCACTCTTCAGCAGCAGTTAACTCCTGCGATCTCAACCATTCAAGGAAAATAGTGAATCGGGTTAGCAATTATTTTATACCCAGTACATTGACCAAAATCTACAGCAGTGTCTAAGGGGAACAGGTTAATTTGGAAGATAGCACCCACAAGCTTCAAAATTAGAATTTGAGACAGCAGGAGTTAACTGTATTCCTGATAACCAACTCTCATCCAATCAACATAAACATAACACCACTACATATTGTACTGGACTCAGGTCCACAACAGTACTATACAACCACTTTCACACCAATTTTCCATCTGACAATAATTAATGAAGAGAGGTGGGGGGGGATCGGAGTGCCTGAGGATCTTTTGGTGCCCAATCCCATGTTACAGCGACCCACAGCTCAAAATCCAGTACCAGTTCCCATTTGTTTTATTTTAGGAAGACAGGAAACTTAGTATAAGTTAAATGGAAGAGAATGGGAAAGAGAATGTCTCAAATTTCTGGGCCATCTACCCTTCCCCCGTCGCTAAAATTTTGCGGTGCACCCTCCCAGAGCTTCGCGAGGTTCTGCGAGACACGTATTTCTAGTAAAAGAAACAGCTTTGGAAGACTTACCACGAAGGGACCAGTTGGCTTATGGCCTTGGGTCCAACTGCACAATGCCAAGACTGAAAAACTAACTTTTACATGTACGAGTCTATCAAAAAAAAAAAACATTCACACACCTTAATTTTCCACCGATACTTATTTCTAATGTAGAGTCCATACTTCCTTCTAGCTTCAAGCCGAAGGCAGCTTCGTCAAGTGTTCCCCATGGCCAGTCAGTTTCAATGTCGACAAAAGAAGTCAGATGAAGGGATAAACTCAGACGTGCCTCAATTCTCCCGTCTGCACTGGACATTATCTGTTTGACAAAAAAAAAAAAAAAAATATATATATATATATATATATATATATATATATATATATATATATATATATATATATATATATATATATATATATATATATATATATATAAAACTGACGATACATTACATTGCATGGTGCCAATAATAATTTTAGTTTATTTATTTAGGCGAACTGTATAGTTTATACTTGAAACTGGATAATTTAACTGTTTATTTTTTTTTTTCATTGGGTCACTTCAATTTATTGACTTTGATAACTTCTCGGTGAAATGTGACAACTTGAAAACATTTCGAAATCCAAGGTGTAAATTTTGGACGCTATTGTTTTTCCACTTCATGGGCCGTCATCAGTGTATAGACACGTCCACCTTTTTATAAAACACAACACAATGTCCGAATTTTTTTTGTATCTCAGCTTAACATTTGGAATTAATATAGGCTTCTGGCGATTTTCTAAACTATTCCCTTCTCCTTATCCTCGAGCAAGAAGATCTATAATCTTATAAACAACTTAAATACCGTGTGGATGCTGTGTATTGTTTAATGTTTATAATTATATTTTTTTACCGTGTGCTTTATTTGGCCAGTGTTAAAAATTGGCACATTCACGGACTGCTGATCATTTCCCGCAGAACGCTTTGTTCGCTTCTGGAGACTTTGTAACTTGTTTACATCCACAGCCGTGGTTATGGTTCCGTTTTCATTAACATTCGCCGGAATTACTTCCACCAGAATAAACTCTTCGCTCGAAATTACCTTAACAACCTGTGATAAATACAAGATGTACAAGTAATCCTAAAGTGAGTTAATTATAATTGGGCATTTCGTAGCGAAAAGAAGGAGATGAAGATTAACGCCCTTGTCTAAATCAAAGGCTTCGGCCTTGCGAGCCAAGTCGTGAATATGAAACAACCTTTGCCTACCCTACATAAGGTGGGTCCTCTAAGATTGTCTGGATTGTACATGTTATAAAAATATGACTACTTCCTTTATGTTGCAGATCCACGTACCAATATCTGTTACCAAAGAAGGACCTCTATAAAAACCTTAAAACCTTCGTGCGTAGCTAGTAAACACGAAGGAATGTGTTTACTGGCGAAAATGAAAATTACGGGACAAACTTACCTTTTCCTTCATTATTAATGTCAGATATCCTTGCCAAACAATAATAACAAGTAAAAGAGCCCCAACGTTTTCCTAAACCGACGTTTCAGCTCATCGAGCATGAAACCGTAATGGCGGCCTTGGTTTTCTCCCATTTCAGACTCCATGTATGCTATTACCGAAGTGTAACATATCCACAATTTAATATAAATTTAATATAAAGTTTACGATGAGCGAGTGACTTTTCTCCAGTAATCGCAATAAGTCGTATTCACGACTTAAAAACCGTGTATCCGATTTTTATCTTTTGATTTCGTTCAAATGTTAGTGGCAGTTAAATGGAATGGATGTCCTTCGTACTTAAAAATTAACTGCGTGTAAAAAAATCAGACAAGTAATCCAAATTCTCCGCACTTTAAACGCACTTTAAACTTACTGTAACAACCTTACTGTTAGTACCTCGAATCCCTTGTAAATGCTCGATTAAGTTATATGTAGAAAAAGGTTGCGTAAGATGCAAAGGGATACCTTGGCAATGAACCCATTGCTTGGTCTTCCTGCTATTGAGTCATTAATAGCAAACTGTTGGCCATGTTCATATGTTGGTGCTACAATTAATCCGGGATTGTTGTCTCCACCTCTACAAAATGCTGACTGAGAAAAGCGTTGTTTACTCTGTCTTAATCTGGTTGGTTAGGGAAACAAAAACAAATAATACTTTAAAATGAATGTATCAACTTACTGTAACTTCTGTAGCATTGTATAGCACGCGTCCAACAATATATCATGTAACACCTAAAGGGGGAGGAAATTTAATATAGAAACACATTCATACCCCGTACTAGTCCACCGGAAAGTCTCGTCGCATCGTTGGAGCTTTGTCTCTAAGTAGCCTGTGCTATCACTGGTGTTATGGACTGCAACCACAGTCTCAATAAATCCATCACTTGCATTGGAGACTACAACATCACCCGCCATGGGAATCGTTAGGTTAATTTTCTCCATTACTAAATAGTAGGAGTATACTGGGATACTACCAAAGTCGTAGGTATGACCAAGGCATTTGTATGTTTCTATTACAAAATCAAAATCAATATAATCAATCACTCAATCAATCAATCAATCAATCAATCGCATTTTGCAGGTTAAAATTGAGAATTCAGCGAAATGAAGAATAGTTTAGCTGCTCCGCTAAGTCAATCAGAAACAAGAAAATAACGTAGCCAGCCAATTAAAAGTGGAAACCATTTAACTTTTTGCGCCGTTTTCTTGCAGGCTAGCAATACTTCAAGCGTCGTTTGACACGACGACATGGCTAAATAAACTGTCTAAGAAGAAAATTATTATCCGTCTTTGAGCGAGATGAAAGGAACTTAAAAAACTCGGAGAAGAACCCAGGGAAACCCGCTCAGTTCAGTTTAACTTTCTAAATGACTATATGAAAACTTAAGAGCAGAGATTTTTTTGGACTAATTTTGCTTTTCAGCCAAGTTTTATGTAAACATATCCAGTGAAATTAAACGGTATCGCCACCCTGTCAGTATAAAAAAAGTCGTTTTACCCTCGGACTTGGTATAAAAAGGGTGGTGGGGAATGGTTGCACCCCTACCTTGCTTTTTTTTGGATGTTACAGTATTTCGGAAATATTTTACCCCTGATAGATAGCCTGTCATGTACTCCACAAGATAAAGTATATATTATGGGTTATGGCGCTGCAGGATTCCGTGACGTCATCTAAAATGGCCGCCAAGATGGCCACCATCTTTGATTTAAATAAAATTCAAATTTATTGGAAAAGTTCGGTAATTGCAAATATTTTTTTGATAGAGTTGTAAAATATGATACAATTGATCATTTTGATGCTTTTGGTAGCGTATTATATGGTTTTTAACCGAAAAAGGTGAAAAACACGCATTTTTATTCAGAAATGGCTTGATCTCCTCCTTTTTATGACGTCGTATACTATACCAACCGATTGTCGCCAACATTCACCATTATGTATCTCAAGGATAAATGAACAGCTACAGTATGTTGCCCAGTTTCCGGCCACTTTAGTTTGTAATCGCTATAACTCCTTTGTTTTGCACGGAAAATTTCTCAATTTCCTTTCAAAGACAGTTCATTTACTTACCTTCAAAATGTTAAATGGTTGGCGGCCTTCCCCAAGTATTAAAGAAATTATACCATTTTTCGCAAAACTAGTAAGTTGACCAGTTTCCGGCCAGCTAGCCCAGTTTCCGGCCACCGACTTAACGTAAGAATTTTCCTTGAAACTGCTCGACGTAAACCGACTTGATAATCCCTTGATAATAGTGGTCGCTTAGTTATAAATATCAGGTAAGTTTCAATATTAAGCTTTGTCATCTACCGTTTTACTCAGTATTCAAAATACGTATGACCTGAGTGACCCGGAAGCGTGTCTTCCGCAGTTTGTTGACAGACTACTACTAAAACAAATCATGACTTACGTACTTTTAGTCACGCTATACAAGCATAAGCTGTTGTTAATTCATTATCTTTGTTACACTAACACATGTATCTTTAATTTCTCGACCAGGAAATTTTAATATTCGGTTCTTTCACTTAATAAGAAATAGGTTTTGAGCAAAGTGTCTTTGAGTGGCCGGAAACTGGCACACTAGGTCGAAATCTTCGCTGAGAGTTTGACTGCTAAAATTTCAGGAACAGCCTTATTCCAGCTGACGATGATAGATTCCCTAATCACTTTCATCTTTTATCTAACATTTGTCCAAAAATTATGAAGCTCCTTGAGATATTTCTTGATTATCTACGGTAGTTTTGATGTGCAGTGAAACGAGCCAAAATTAATCGCTAAACGTTCAATCACCTGGACAAAACATTTCCTTCCTCGGCCGTTCCTTGTTCAAAAAGAACGCCAAAACCACCAATGTGTAGCGGAAATGTTCGTCTTTCGTTCGGAACGCTTCGGTGGACGAAAATTTAAAACTCCGACGAACATAACCGACGTAATTGTTTTTTGGCCGGAAAATGGTACTGGCCGGAAACTGGGCAACACACTGTACACTACATTCACTACATTCAGTAGCCGACACTAAAGCTCGATCGCTAAGCAAATAGCAAGTCATACTGGTTATATAAAACACAAAACTTGCCGGAGCAAAAATCCAACAGGAATAAGCGGCGAACACAATATCAAACGGTCCTATCCATCCATGAACGCCTTACATTGTCTTGAAAACGTGGAATTGTACGCTGCAGTTCTCTATTTTGCTTCTCAAGTCAACACACGGATATATTTTGCGGTATGTATTTCATGGCTGACGACCATATAGTCATCGACATAAACTTAGATATGCGTGCATAAATTTGCATGTGCTAATGTGACACTAAAAAAAAGAAGAAAAGTCAGAGCCGGATTTACAATTCGTGTGCTCCGTCACGAGTAATCCCCCCCCCCCTTCCCTTATACGTCCGAGGGTCTCCGTGTATACGTGAAAGCGTAATGGACGGGTTATCGATAACGGCGGTGGCTAAATAAAATTCACTCACTCACTCACTCACTCACTCACTCGCTCGCTGCTTCCATCAGTTGTAAACTTAGTGAGTAAATGCTTTGTTACGAATACGTTTCGTAACAAGAACAACGTGAATCCAGCGATAACAATAATTTTAAAAATTGGATGTAGACGAATATAGACAACAATAAGCTTGCAGATGTTTCGCATTTGGAGTTTTTAGTACAACATTAAAATCGATCTAAAGGGATTTTGCCTTAAAATAATAAAATTTAGTCTCTATTGAGTATGTTTTCCTTTTTTTCCTTTTCTTTTTTTCTTTCTTTATTCGGACTGGACATTATGAAAGTGATGTCAGTACTGTTTTTTTTTTTTCGTTCGTCAAAAATCCTTACGTTTATTTTTTTTTTGTCAGTATGAAAACGTAAGCTTACGGCAATATCATGTTACGCCCTAACATTTCTTCACGGGTTGGCTGTTAGGAGCCTTTGATTAGACAATTTTAAGCTCACCTATGTTTCTCCGTAAAAGCACTCAAAACACTCGGGAATCAATGCTGCAATGAGTTAAAGGCGCCACGAGTTCAAGCTGTGTACAGCTTCATGTTATACTAGTAAAAGAGTTGACCGAATTTCACTTATTCTCAATAAGACGGACACCTCTCTAAGGAGACAGCTTGATCTGATCCCGAAGGTTTCTGGCGTTGACAAAACTCACTGTAGTTCACAATTTCAGTGCATATGTCGATCAAACTAGGATAACAAGAAATCATTAACTGCTGCGATGAAAGCAGCTCACCCACGGATAATATACCTACGATTTCCCTTTTGTCTCACCATTTTGCAGGATAATAAGCCGGCTTTCAACTGTTATTTTTCCAGAGAGAAGATCCTGTAAGTCCTGTTCATCCGGTTCGTCTTCAAGGGTTGCTTCGTCTTCTACAGACTCCACTGATGTCTCTTGCTTAAAGTCTGCATAATTAATCACCTCTTCCAATCCTACAGGAGCACCCTGCATCACCTTGAAAGGGCCTTTTTTTAGTAAAAGAAAGAACTACGTCAAAATAGTTGAAAATATACTCGCGTACAAACCAAAATATCGATCGTTTATCCAACATGTTGCTCTAGATTTTAGCTGTTGCAGATCTATTTTTGTAGGTTACCTTCTTTAACTATAGGCATTAATTCACTGAATAAAGGTAACGTTGAGAAATTCTGGCACAGATCTACGTCATACTTTAGTAGCTTAGCGAACCTCTTATTTATATTATAGTAACTTCTTTTCCTTATGTGTATTAGCTAGCGTAACGTGCTTTTAACATTACGAGTCTGTAGCAAGATGAAACAGTCGTTTTGTAGGCTTTTGTGTGTTTTGCCAGAATTTTACAACATTGAAAAAAAAGAGGGGTGGTGGGGAAGGAAATGCCCACCATCATTGACTTCTGTGGCTATCTTGTGCATTATTCCACCCGCTTGAGGACTGCACAGTATGTCACCCTCAACAACATCCAAGTCTTTCGGTGCGACAAACACAAGCGATAACCTCTCTGTTCCTTCCATTATCACTGGGCAGGCGTATATAACACTGGTATTTGGCTCCACGATCTTTACAGTTTTTGCAAGCTGTACATGCGTAGCTCTCTGGGGATCTGTGTAGTCCACTTTGACGCGACCGCCGGGACAGCGGGTTTCATTCCATGCTCTACACTGACCTTCCTCCTGTTAATTCAATTGAAAATGATTATCACTAAAGCGCTTGTAAATGAAGACATTGTGCAAGGAGCCCAAAATGACGATATTGTCACACTATGACTATTTTTTTTTCAATTCCGTAGCCGTTGAAAAAGAAAAGGACAGTTTAAACGATTAATCTGTCAGATGTGATTGCTTATAGATGACAAAAAGTGTTACACGGAGGTGACGGATTGTCTGTTTTTGGCAAATAGGTACATTGTGATTAGACAGCAATTTGAGTAAACCGATGATACTTGTCAAAATATCATTGACTTGGTAACATCACATGTCATGAAAGTGTTTCAATTCAAAACAAAAACCAGGCAACAAAAGAAATGAATAAAAAAAGTCTTACGGTTATTTGGTAACATTTTTCAAGGTCTTTGCACTTCTGACAGGATTCAATGGTTGCTCTTCCATCTTGGAAGTTGCACTGTTTTCTTCTACAGTCCACCTTCTGCAAAAGTCACAGTCACAATAACTTTTAAAATAAACGATAACTAGGTATAGTACTGTTTCTCTCGCAACCTATGCTTACATTGGTGAAAAATGTGTCATAAATAGAGAAATAAAAATAAATATAAAGCACCGTTGTCAACTGACACATATTGAAACCAGTGCAGCACCTTAACTAGTATCAAGTATTGGAATTTTCTGCAACCTTGAATCACGTTTTGGGCTAGGCAAGTTTAGTTTTTTTTTTAAGTTCTGGTGATAGAGTATTAATCCACTATGGTTTTGCCTTATATCTAGGGAGTATCGGAAAACAAACGCATTCGCCCCGCATTCAAATCTTGCACGACACTTTGTATACACTTGGTGCGACCAAGAACGCTGCTAACCAGAGCAAGCAAGGTGGTGTGAGTGCGGTATTAGCGAACTTTAGATCGGACTACGACTACGAGATTGAGTACGAGTACGATTTTTCAAACCTACAACGTTCGCGTGCTCTAGATAATCGTTTATCAGCACAATTTTATACCTAGAGTCCATATCTTCTGGTGAGCAACAGGAAGGATCGACAGCTCTGGTAATATGACTGGCTTGAAATTCGCAAGTCGTACTCGTACTCAATCACGTAAATGTAAAGTTCACTATTTATAAATGACGGAAACGGGAGATGTATGCAAGAGGAAATCAACGAACATCGCCAATATCCGGTATGGAACGCGGTAAGCTGTTTATTGCTCGAGACACACAATGATAGGATAAAGGATAATAACACCTCACTTTACCAACATTAACAGAAATAAAAGAAATCGAAATTCTTGGGGGTGTGGAGGTGCTGTCGATCAAAAACATAACAGGATAACAGTACGATAGCCAAGCTGTAGGAGCAAGCCGAAATAATGGGATCAAATTCCGTCGCTTACAGTCGGAATAGAGGTGACGCGTAACCAGTGGACCTTATCGTCTGATCAAGACTAGCAGTAAGTATTCGAAATGTCGCGACGTACATCTCAAGTTGTCACATTGTCAGACAAACGATTGTGCACTTTTCGATTACTTACTTAAGATTTTGTTTTGCCAAAAGCTAAGATTGGTGAATAAATGGTAGATACAGTTTGTGGGCGCAAATGGAAGAAACGATGGTTAGTTGTTGCATTTACACGTGTCACCTCTCCCCAATTTCAGGATCGTATTTTGGATAATGCTCCTATGAACCAACTCGTGAATACGAACCACTATTTTTAACCCGTGAATGCGCGCAAGCGAAATGAACGGGTTATCGGCAACGGTGGTTAATTCACTCGCCCGTTCCATCACTCAGCTGTAAACTTAGAGGCGTAATTCTTTGTTACGAATGCGTTTCTTGTATCTACCTTGAAATAATAAAATTTAATTTTAACTAAGTAAGTGAGACACACAAAAAAGTCGAGTGGCTAGAATTTTCGCCTTAGTCCTCAGTCGGGAGGCGCGAATTGAAGTCACGTTTAGGATCCATTTTTTTTCGGACTGGACATTATGAAAGTGATGTACTGTTTTTTTTTTTTTGTGCATTCGTCTAAAATCCTTACGTTTAATTAAAAAGAAAAAATCGAACCGTGTCAGTGTGAAAACATAAGCTAACCGCAATATTGTGTTACGCGTTAGCATTTCTTATTCACGGGTTGGCTCGATCTTAGGAGCCTTTGACTATACTTAGTGGATGGCGGACAGGGAATAATTTGTAAAAGTTCAAATCAAGCAAATAATGAAAAAAACATTTTATCGTGACATAACCCTCGGACTTACAGCCCCCTTAAGGTTTTTCTCCGATATTTTCAAGACCATTTAAGAATAGCACATGCTGTTTTCAGTAGCTGTTCGTTTATCCTCGAGACATATTTTGGTAATGTTTGGTGATAACCGGTTGCTATGGTAACGAGATATGACGTCATAAGTAACACGAGGTCAACCCATTTTCGAATAAAAATGCGTGTTTTTAATATTTGCAATTTCCGAATTTTTCCGATAAATTTGAATTTTTAGTAAAATCCAAGATGGCGGCCATCTTGGCGGCCGTTTTGGATGACGTCACGGACCCCCAGCAGCGTCCCAACCCATAATATTTACCTTATCGTGTAGAGCACATCACAGGCTATCTATTAGATGTAAAATATTTCCGAAATTTTGCAACATCGCAGAAACCCAACCCAACCCAACCCCTCCCCCTTGTACCACGGTGGGGATATAAGTTTGCATGTACGTCCGACGGATAAGTATGTATTGTGTAAAATGAGAGAGAACTGCATGGGGTAATGAGTTGCATTTGTTGCGACCTCAGCTAGAAAGGTGCAGAGAAAGGTGCAGTGCAGTGCATGAGTAATCATCTAAAACATTAGGTTAATATGTTCTCTCTTATTTCAAACAATGCGTAGTTGTGTCACGCTAAGACATGTTTCTTAATGCACTGTTTTCAAACGAGATTTGGTTTATTCCCCCGAGCCCAAGAACTTACTCGCAGGATTCACTTTCTAAAAACAACATTTACCGTGCTGCAGCGTTTTTTTTCTTGAAGAATGCATTTGAAGTCCGCATATCGGTTTAAATTTCCAAGAGCTTAAAGTCTTATGCACTGGTCAGCGGAATAACAAATAATAGTTTACACTCGATCTAGTTTTTTTTTTTTGCCTCCGACAAACACACCGCTATAACGCGTTTTACTCTTCGCGCATTCACGAGTTAAAAGGTGTTGTTTATCGGTAGAGTGGAATATTTAGTTTTGCATATCTACACGAGTCTCGAATTATTGAGAAAGTTTCAAACTAGTTTTCCACAGTACTTGCGTCAGTAGATATAAAACGATGATTCTAGGCCAAAAGACAAAACCCAAGGCCCCCTGCCCTAAGAAATTCCGAGAAAACTCAAAAAACAACTTCCCCACCGCTAAATTTACCGCTCAAAATCATAGAAAAAATTAACTACCGCTAAAATTTAGCGGAAATTGATTTTTTCAAATGAAAATCAAATGAAAATAACATCAATTATCGTTTTAAAAATTAGCGGGTCCCAGAAAACCACATAAATAACACAAAAAGTGTCATTTATTAGAACGTTTGCCCGTAAGCCGGTTTTAATATGATAATGGTTCAGTAACATGCTAATGAGCTTTTAACATTCTTATGCAGTGACTTCTTTTACCCTGAAGGGAGCTTAAACAACGACGACGGCAACACCAAGGAAAACGTCACTTCAAAAAGGGATTTGTGCTATTTTAAACTACTTTGCAGCTGTTCCAAGTTGTTTAGTTTGTCTAACGTGACTGGATTATGCAGGATCTTAATTTGTAGGAGCGGCTTTCAAGTTCGTGTGTTCACGTTCTCCACAAAACCTATAATTTCATTATGTGACGTTGTTGTTTTGCATGGAACGGCAAAAAAATGTACCAAAATGTAAAATGCACGTGCAGAGGCATTATTTTCGCTCATTAAACCTACATGTAGAGGGTATAAAAGCTCATTAGCATGTTACTGAACTCATTATCATATTAAAACCGGCTTACGGGCAAACGTTCTAATATCCCCTGAAATTTAACTAGTCTTTAATGCTTCGCCTTGTTGCTAGCTTTGCGTTATTTGAATTCAGGGGTTTCACTGAGTCGGCTATGGTTAGTTCGCTTTCTATGAGTTTACTCCTGGTTTTTTATTGCAGGGGGCTTTGGGTTTTTGTCTTTTAGCCTAGAATCATCTTTTTATATCTACTGCCGATGGGGGGAAGGCTAAGATAGTTTTTCCACATCACTCAGCGGTATCCATGAATTGAATTTGTCAGAATAGCCTTTCCATTTAACGAATGCTTTCTTTTTCTTCTGGTCATGGCGAATAACCTTTTCAATGCAGAAAACATCCTGCGTAGTAGGCTGTAATTCGGCTTAATAAAACGATCCAGTTATTTTTTCTCCCAGCAGAACGACCAATCTATAAGCTACAGGATTTGTCTTCAATATTTTGTCAATCACAAATATCTCTTCTGTCCAGTTCGGCGTGAAACCTTTGTCGAATATCTTTCGCTTATATTTTGATATTCTAACTCTGTCGCCAACCTTGAATTTTGCCGGGTTGCGTTTAGCATAAATCAAGTCTCCATATAAATTAGCGAAAACCTTTTTCTCATTTTTCTGTTTGCTCGCCTCTGCGGGAGACATTCGAATGCTCGAATGAAAACTATGATTATATTGATTCACTAACTTGTCAAGTTTATCGAAATACACTGCATTATTGTTAGCGCTAAACATCTTAAAGAGCTTTTCCTTCATCGTCTTGTTCCAACGTTCGGCAACAGATGATTTTTCTTCATTTTCCGTTGTATATAAAGTTATCCCATTCTTATCAAGCAGATCTTTCATTGTCCTGTTGAAAAACTCACTTCCCTTATCAGTCCATAACATTTTCGGTTTTCGCTTTGCGCTAAATATATCTTTAAAAGCATCAGTAACTGATTGTCCTTTTTTATCTTTCAAGGGTCGAATCCAACCATATTTTGAGAAGACATCGATCACCATCAGGAGATATTTGATTCCTTTGTTCCACTTCGAATATTTCCCCATCTCAACTAAATCTGCCGCCCAGATGTTGTCAACTCCACAGGCAATGACTCTTCGTTTTGGAAAGCGCCGTATGATTGGTTTATGTAATTCATCGCTTAGGTTTCGAGCCCAATCTATACTCGAAACCTTCTGCCGTTTTTTGGCGCTCCTAATCCAGGTTTCTGTTTTCCATCGATTACATTTCTAGCTAAAGCATGGCCCCACTGTCGCTGATTCCATGGAATCGCGTCTAAAGCGGCGACCATTTTCCTGTCTGCTTTGTTTTTACATTGACGCGGGTCAGTTTTCTTTGCGCAGACTGAATAATCCACGTCATGCTGCATAGCAACTGCATCTGTTTTTCCCGTGGGTTGCTGATAAATATCGAGGATTTCTCCAGTGTTTTCATTGAATCTAACTTGTTTATCTAGTGGGTTATAAGGGCCTGTATAGTTATGCCCTGGGAGGGTGAAACCTTTCTTTGGTCTTGGCAGTTTCCCAATCAATTTGTGAACGTCAACCCCGCGTCCAGCGGCCCCGCGACCAGATAAGAGATCTAATTTCTTTGAAAGATCTTTGGTGAATGCATCCAAACCTTGATCAAGATATTTGCTCACAGTATTTTTAATCTTTTGTTTGGCAAAATCTGATTTAACCGCTTTACTTAATCCAATACGGCCAATATTATATAATCCTTTAACACTTCCTTTTAAAGCCATTTCGCCGAGTGAATGGCTGTCGGCTATATCGAAAAAGCCCCCGCCTTGCGGAGGCCGCGTCAGTTTCCCGCCTTAACAAATCTTATCTTTTTTATTCCGCATGAAGCGCAATGGCAAAACCACATCTGTCTCCCATTTTTGGCTGTCATTTAACCGGTTGGCTCCACACAGCCAGTTTTTCGTTTCTCTCTAATGCAATATGTTTCCATTTTTTAATCGAAATATTATTTTATGAATTTCTTATTGAACATTGTATCAGTTGGACTCAAAGGCTTCAGGATATCATAATAATCTTTTCCGAGTGACCATTGATGAAAGAAATAAAGGCAATAATACCCGCAAAGGACACTGTTTATGTTTTGATACTGACTTGTGTTCCAAAGTATTGGTTTCCCATCACTTGTAAATTCTACAGGATAACCCATCCCAAAACTATCGAAATACCATATAAATTTCCTATCATGTGAAGGGAACGCAGCAAACCCAATGAGTTCCTGCATTTTTCAGCGAATCAAGATTCAAGATGCATGGGCTATGTTTTCTGGTCATAAATTCATCCCTTGCATATATCCCTTTGAAATTTGGAATTCTAAGATATGTAATCCAGTTCAACAGATCAATATTACTCAGCGGTTTGTTTTTGCATTTGGGCCTCAGAATATTGCTCCGAGAAGTGGAATGCTGTTAAGTGGACTGTTTGGTCCTAACAGAAGTCCCTTCCCCTGCCGATTCCAGCTCTGCTGACGCGGTCGCTTCGCTCCTTTTTTTTTTTGATTTTTTTTCTGCCCATCCCAGCAGTGTTTCGTCCCAAGTTACCAATAAATGGGGGTGGTGGCTCCCAAGGGGCCCCCAATCTTGGCGCGCCCTTTCCTTTTGGTCGGCCCATACGTGGTGCCCCGCGGCCTTTTCCTTTCCCAAACATGTTTTTAACCATGTCAAGAGCAAGAGGAATACCAATACTTGTTAATATAGTACCCAATGTTCCACCTGATTGTTTTGGTGTTGGATTTATCACTAATCTGCCTCCTGATTGAAGGGCATTCAGAATTTCTTGTTTTTGTTTATTTGTCAGCAAATGTTTATAGTCAATCAGTTTCTGAATTTTATCTTGCGGGATAAAAAACGCCCGGTTTGCCCGCTCCCACTTATCTTTTTAACGACCTGACTTGCTCCTTCACTCGCTAAACCAGCAAGCGCTGATAATCCAAGTGTTTTAGCCAGGGTGGGCCCTAATGTTTTCACTAATGGAATAACAGCGGAAAATAAACTGCCACCTTGCCTCATGACTTTTCTTATTTGTGTTTTAGATATTTTAATTTCAACTCCATTTCCAAGGGATGCTGCTTTGTTGAGTCTTTAAATTTGATTGGCGGACAGCATCAATTCATCATTTCCTCTTGTTTGATTTGAATTTAATCTAAGCGTGATAGGGCTGTTTGTTTCATATGCTTTTCCAAGCTTTCCTTTTTGCCCTTCGGATAAATTTACTTTATATGGATGATATGTTGTCATTTTAAATGATAACATATGTTTGTTTTTTTAATTACTCGATCGCAGATCACACGATAACCAATTCATTTCCAATTTTATCAATTTTCACCGTTTCTTCATAGAGAACTATAACATGTACATTAAAGTTGGCGGCTGCATCTGCGTTTAATCTATAAATAAACAGACTTGAAATTGGCTAAATTCAATTGTGTTCCAGTGTTGTAGTCATTTTTCTTCATTGCATAAGCCATGACATCCTGGAATATTCTTACTTTTGATTCACTGTCGTACTCTGTTTCCGGGTAAAACACACCATTTCCATACTCTAATCGACAGTTCGACAAGGATGAGTTATTATCTGCCTCATTCAGCTTGAAAGTATCCATAAGATAAGGGCTATCTTCTGCAGGGTCATTATTGGGTGGGTCTGTTCTTTTCAAATAAACAAAAATATGTTTAACATTGTCAATACTTGCAGATATCTGGAAGAATCCTGATGACTGCGTAGGAGATGATTTTGCATACATCTCCCTTAAATATTTCCATTGTGTTTCTCGCATAAATGCGCTGACAAATTTGTCATAAAGAGAATCTTTGGGTGTCACGATCAGTCTGGGAACCCAAAGCAATAACCTATTCACAACAACTCTTCCAGCATCAACGCCATTAGCCATATAAATTAATTCCCCATCATCATTAAGGGTAATCTCAAATTGAAGCTGCATGGGTACAAGCATCTTATCTTCCAACTCTTCGAAAAAGGAAAAACGATTCAGGGGAATAATCGTATTAATGTTCTTTGCACCACGGTTTCCATTGTTTTGAACTGCTTGAGATTGTATTCGCCGAGCTTCAAATCCTCTATTAGCATCAGCTGTTGTTGCATTAGTATCCAAATACCAAAAACTGTTCTTTGCTACTGATCTGCTGAAGTCATCGGAGTATTCCAACAAATTTTTAGTGAAACAGACTTTATGCAGATTATTAGTATCATAAACAATCTTTCCCGCAGATTTAATCGTCATGTGTCTAATCAGGGAATGAGCACCGTTTATAACGGTTATTCTATCGGCTGCTGCATACCCAGCACCGTCTGCTAATTTCTGGAGTTGAAATTGCACTTCAAAATAAGCATTGTACCAATCGTAAAATGCCGATCTATCATTAATTGTGAATTTATAACCATCTTTCTGTTGGTGTTGAGCATTAGCTGGAGCTCTGATTACATCATTTAACTGGAAGCGCACTAATTCATTTCTTTGTAAATATTCATTCGATCGAAAAGCCATTTTATATTATTTTATTTTCTTTTTCGAATTCCTTACCCAGAGATTAATCTGTTCAATATAATATATATACATAGCCCAAGCCTAACAGCGTCGCACTTTGAACAAGCTTAACTAAGGTGAAACTTAACTAAGGTGAAAGGTTGGAAGCACAAGAATTAAGATTGACGAACGGGCTATTTTCAATTTTAGCAATTCTCAAAAACAGTATTACGCGACCGTCTGTACATTACATTTTTATAGACCGTACAAAAGTTCACAAAAACAACTTTTCTCTGTCTACAATAACTAGTACCACTAGTTTCCGAATAAAATACAGTTTATGTTGTCAAAAATTGCCCGAGAAACTGATTTGAAAATCAAAAATTGCAAAAATACACAACGTGACATATTTGCATAAGGCGATGCGAGTGAAGATAGAACTGTACTATAAAATCAAAGTCTTGTTTTGTTTACATAAAATCGCTTTTCAAACTATCTAATGAATGAACAAACACATAAAAATGGACAACACAATCTTCTTTCGAAAAAATTTATTCAAATCTCGATTAGTTTACGTTTAAAAGCAAAACGCGTACCATTTAATTTTAAGCTTTCTTCGATGAAATTCAAGAGATCGATACAACTGAATTTAAGCACGTTTTGAAATCAATTCTCGAAAACTAACAATAACACTAATAAAAAGTCACTCACAGATTGATATCAACATAAATTCTCATCGAAAACTGTAATCTGTTTTACCTTTAAGTTCCTCGCTTGCTTGGAAATTCAAATCTCCGCTTCTGGTTCTGAAATCCGTAGGAAACAAACATCTCCCGCATTGATAAAAACGTAATACATGAAGTTCCTCGAAGCAAGATTTTATCCCTGAAAGCTCGTCTTTTTCCACTAAAGCGGCTTCTCAGTATCCCTTAATTAGTATCCCTGTCTTGAGTAGCAAACCGCGAAAAAATGCAGGAAAATAACGAGTTTAATTCTCCGCTAGACACAACAAAACAACTAAAGTGTTTACCGAGCTCACGGCTGTGTGGCAGCGCGAAAAACAAAGCCTTGCTTTCAAGATCCCGGATGTTGTTCCAACACGGCGGGCGGGCAGACGGACGGACACGCGCCCGCGAAATATTCCGCTAGCCATGACCATGAAAAATGACGGCGTAGGTTCTATGAGTATGGAGCTGCGCAGCCAGGCCTACGGCCTGGCAAGTGCTCCGCTATCATCAGCACTCTCTACGTTACTTGATCGTGATCTTGACCGCGTTGGTTGAGATTGAGATTGAGGTGTTCGTGCCTGTCTCCCAGTGGGAGGTTTTCCCTTTCTCATATTGCCCAGTTTTTTCATTATCAGATCACCAGATTTTTCTACCATTTTTTTTTGCCTATTTTATCTCCAGCGTGAGAAATTCCTGACTCCAATGCTTTTTTCGCAACGGGTTTCGCGAATTTCTTGAAAACTGCTGAGGCTATAGGCCTGGCCACCTTGGCGGCCAGCGCTCTCATTGGTTTAAAAATATTATCAACAATAACACCGGATCCTTTGTGTCGGAAAACAAACCGCCTTAATTTCGGGTTATAATAACGAGAGAATTCATAACTTTTCATTTTATTATCTTTTTCAATATTAATGAGAATGCTGTATCAGCTCCATTCAGGTTGATTAATCTGCGTTTTCCATCAGTGATATAGATTCGAATGGAGCTTATTGTGTTTTTATTCACAGGACTGAACATCACTCTCATGGGTTCAAGAGTAAAACTCCACGATGGCCTCAGAACAGATGTTGAAAAGGAATAAATGATATCAGTATCTTGCCCATCAACAAGCGAATCACTTGTCAGATCACAATGAATGTTCAACATATCAGTATCTTGACTAAAATTTGGAACTCTGGGGCCAATATTAACTTTATCCTTCAGAATCATTTTGTCAAAGCCAAGAAGATCCCCGAAATTGGATTGGGTGAGATCAAGCTAGTAGGTGGTAAAAGAGAGTTCTGAGACACCCTCAAATTCCCCTGAATTTCACACAAATATTTCAGACCCAACAAATCTGACAAATTCAACAATTTCTGTCAGTTTTCACACAACTCCGCAATTTGTCAAATCTGCTCAAACTCATCAGAATTGCGTGGTATCTGTTGATTTGGACTGATGACAAATAATGTATTATTTGTTGAAATCTGCAGGAAATATTTGTGTGAAATTCAGGGGAATTTGAGGGTGTCTCAGAACTCTCTTTTACCACCTACTTAAGCTAAATTCAGCACAAGACAAAATCTTGAAATTGGCCAATTTCAAGATTTCTCCGCTGAATTTCCGCACAAAAAAATTCTTTTCAAATCCCAAAATCTTTTCCCCAGGCAAAGAAAAATGTCTGATTCCGAAGAAGAAATCGATTTCATTCCTGAACTCGTTCAGGAAACCCACACAACATGCCATACTCCCAAAAATCCCCGACTGGAACATTTCAAAGATATCATCCGAAAAAATCAGGGGAAAAATCAAATTCCACTCAAAGATCTCGAGTTTTATCAAGCACAAATTCTCTCCCAGATTCCCCGTGGTGAACTCACAAGAAAAAAAGTCAGGGATTTCGCCAAAGCTGCCAAATGGGAAAAGAAAGCAAATGACCACGCTCATGAAATCTTCAACCACATAACAGGTCACGACGGAAATGATTATGAACATCTGGAGAAATATCTCATCGACGATTTCAAATATTTTTCCCTGGCATATGACGATCTTCATCTCAACAGGAAAAAGTTTCTCAATTGCCATCAAGTTCTTTTCGCCCTGTTGCAGAAGAACGGTTTCAATCCCAATGAAGATGATTTCAAACTGCTCAAACTTTCATCCAGACGGGCGGAACAAGAAAAAATAATCCAAACCATTTTCAAAAAATGTAATTGGAATTAAAATGGATCCATTTAAAAAAATAATTTACAATGAAGACGAGCAAAGCGAAGCGAGCGAAGCGAGCCTCAGTGCGAGCGATCATGAAGATTGTTCCACTTGCTCCCAGGAAGAAGAACGAAGCTCGGATGAGACTCCAACAACCTCTGATGATGAATTCATCGTCTCTGATTCGGAGATGGCGGAAGCAGAACAAGAGGAGTGGGAAGAAGACCAAATCGAACTCCTCTTCGAATCCTTCGTCAATCTCCAGGAGGAACAGAAAATTCTCAAAAAGGAACTCCAAAAGCAAAGTTGCCTCCTGTGGGAAATCCACCGGGAAATGAAAGAAAACACAGCGAGCAAAGCGAAACGAAAGCGATGCTAAGCGGTGTTTTGAAATCGTGAATATAAATGACAATCATTTATATTCTGCCGACAGGTGACATTCTCGGAAAGACGCATAAATTTTCTCAGAATAACGTTCGTTTCCCACGCGTGGGAAACTATTTTTGTTCCATTGCGTATATGTTATTTTTAATCATGACAGCGGCCATAAAAGATGAGAGAAAAATATTCCCACGCGTGGGAAACTTTTCCAATATAATGTGTTAGACGGTTTTTCAGGGGGAGAGAGAATTTTTCAGCGGAATATTTTTTTTTTTTCCCCAGCAGATTTTTCAGCAGAACGTTGTCTCACTTATTTTTTTGAGATAAGTTTTGTACTGCATCACATCTTCACATGCTTGTTTATATTTTTTGATTGTGAGAAGATTATCGCATGTTTTTTTAATTTCTTCCAAATAAGATGTCACTGATCGTCTTTGGAGAAGTGAGTTGAAATAATTCATCGTTGCTCTTTCAATCTCTTTCGATTTTTCATAATTCTCAGAAAGTTGGTATTCATCCCAGCGATGAATATCATAAAACTCGCGAAGACCAATATTTTTTAGAAAAATGCCTTCCTTCCCATTAAATCGGTGTTCAACATTCATTATTTTATAGGAAAACATAATATTTCAATGATTGACTTTTTTAGCCAAGCTTTTCCACATCACTCAGCGGAATCCAAGAATTGAATTTATTGGGATATCCTTTCCATTTAACCAAGGCTTTCTTATTCTTGTAATCGCGGCGAATAACTTTTTCAATTCGAAACACATCTTGCGTTGTCTTTTGAAGTTCCGCCTCGTAAAATGATCCGGTGATTGATTCTCCCAACAGATCAACTAATTTATACGTTACAGGGTTTGTGTTCTTTATTTCGTCAATCACAAATATCTCCTCTGTCCAATTCGGGGTGAAACCTTTGTCAAATATCTTTCGTTTAAACTTTGAAATTCTCACCCTGTCGCCAACCCTGAATTTTGCCGGGTTGTGTTTAGCATAAATTAAATCTCCGAAAAGATTAGCGAAAACCTTTTTCTCATTTTCCTGTTTGCTCGCCTCTGCGGGACTCATCCGAATGCTCGAATGAAAACGATGATTATATTCATCCAGTAATTTGCCAAGTTTGTCCCAGTATATTGTATTGTTGTTAGCAGAAAACATCCGGAAGAGTTTCTCCTTAAAAGACCTGTTCCAACGCTCAACAACAGATGACTTTTCTTCATTTTCCGTTGTATACAATTGTATCCCATTTTCGCCAAGCAAATCCTTCATCACTGCATTGAAAAATTCACTCCCCTTATCTGTCCAAAGCATTTTCGGTTTTCGCCCCTTGAATATATCTCGGAAAGCATCAGCCACTGTTTGACCTCGCTTGTCTTTCAGGGGGCGAATCCAACCGAATTTTGAGAAAACATCAATCACCATCAGGAGATATCTGATTCCCTTGTTCCACCTCGAAAATTTCCCCATCTCGACCAGATCAGCCGCCCAGATGTTGTCAACCCCATACGCAATGACTCGCCTCTTTGGAAAGCGCCTCCGGATTGGCCGGTGCAGCTCATTTGCCAGATTTTGAGCCCAGCCTTCACTCAAAATCTTTTCCCGTTTTTTGGAGCGCCGAGACCCAGTTTCTGTTTTGCTTGAATTGTGTTTCTCGCCAAAGCATGGCCCCACTGTCTTTCTTTCCAGGGAATCGCGTCCAGAGCGGCAACCATTTTCCTGTCTGCTTGATTTTTACATTTGCGTGGATCCGCCTGTTTCGCGCAGACTGAATAATCCACATCGTGTTGCATAGCAACTGCGTCTGTTTTTCCTGTGGGTTGCTGCCAGATTTCAAGAATCTTTCCCTTTTCATCGAATCTGACTTGTTTTTCGAGTGGGTTATAAGGGCCTGTATAATTATGCCCTGGGAGGGTGAAACCTTTCTTTGGTCTTGGCAGCTTCCCAATCAGGGAATGAACATCTAAAGCACCCCCATCCAAATCTGCTCGATCTGTCTTATATTTTCTGTTTGGTCTAATCGCCGTACTCAGTTGATTGAGCATATCAGCAGAGGTTTTGGCAAGAAATGGTTTCATCTTGTCCAGGGCAAAATCCAATGCTTTTTTCTGAGTGTTTTTATTTCGCAATAATTCACTGGCTCCATAACGACCCATTTCAACTGTCTTTTTTCCCAACCAAGGCAGCGCATGCGCAACGCCAGTCAGCGCAAGTTCACCAAAGCCCCCACCTTGTGAGGGCCGACTCAGTTTCCCGATTTCACAAATCTTGTTTTTTTGATTCCGCAGGAAGCGCAATGGCAAAACCACATTTTTCTGCCATTTTTCGCAGTCATATATCCAGATGGTTGCACGCATTCAGTTTGTTTTTTCTCTTTCACGCAATATGACTTCATTTTCAATCGAAATATTCTTTTATGAATCTTTCATTCTCCCCCGAGTCAGTCAGACTGAAAGGTTTGAGAATATCATAGAAATCTTTTCCCTGCGACCATTGATGGAGGAAGAAGAGGCAATAATACCCGCAAAGGACACTGTTGATGTTTTGATACTGACTGCTGTTCCAAATCACCGGTTTGGAACTTTTGAATTCCTGGGGAAATCCCATCCCAAAAGAGTCGAAATACCACGTGAATTTCTGTCCGGGGGCACAGCACACCCAGTGAGTTCCGGCATTTTCAAGTGAATCAAGATTGATGATGCAGGGGCTGTGTTCTCGGGGCATGGCTTCATTCCTGGCGAAAATCCCTTTGAAATTGGGAATTTTCAGAAAATCAATCCACTGGAGAAGATCAAGGTTGCTCAGTGGTTTGTTCACGAATTTGGGTTTCGCTTCGCTCAGCTTTCGCTTCAAAGAATCGCCCCGAGAATTGGGATGTTGTTGAATGGACTTTTTTCCCCCAGCAGAAGTCCCGTTCCTTTTTTGGATTTTTTTCCCATCCCAATTTTTCGTCCCCAGGTTCCGATGAATGGGGGAGGTTGAAACGGATGCGCCCCCAATCTTGGTGCACCTTCTCCTTTCAGTCGCGGTCGCTGCGCTCCCTTTCCTTTGGGGCGACCAACTCTAGGCGCTCCTTTTCCAAACATGTTTTTTACCATGTCAAGTGCCAGTGGAATTCCAATGGAAGCCAGAATTGTTCCCAATGCCCCACCAGATTGTTTTGCTGATGGTTTTATCGTCAGTTGTCCTCCTGATTTCAGGGCAGTCAAAATATCCTGTTTCTGCTTATTTGTCAACAAATGTTTATTGTCAATCAGTTTTTGAATTTTGGATTGGGGAATGAGAAATCCGCCCACTTGCCCTGCTCCTTTCCCACTGATTGATTTCACGACTTGACTCGCTCCTTCACTCGCCAAACCAGCCAATGCTGACAGCCCAAGTGTCTTTGCCAGGGTGGGTGCCAGGGAACGAGCTAGGGGAACAATAGCAGAGAAAAGACTTCCGCCTTGCTTCATCACTTTTCGGATTTGCGTTTTTGATATCTTGATTTCAACTCCCTTTCCCAAAGCCGCAGCTTTGCCGATTCGTCTTATTTGATTTGCCGTGAGCATCAGTTCATCACTTCCGCTTGTTTGTTTGCCACCCAATCTCAGGGTGACAGGATTGTTTGTTCGGAATGCTTTTCCCAGCTTACTTTTTTGCCCTTCCGACAGATTTACTTTATATGGGTGATATGTTGTCATTTTAAATGACAAGATATGTTTTTTTTTTTCGCTTCACAGATCACACGATCACCAGCTCATTTCCAATCTTATCGATTTTCACCATGTCTTCATAGAGAACAATGGCATGTACATTGAAGTTTGCCTCTGCATCTGCGTTCAATCGATACCTGAATATCAGCTGCTTGGGATCTCTTGTTGGTTTTTCAGTTTGATAAGTCAGATCGAAATAGATCAACGGGAAAAGAGAATTGAAATTGGCCAGATTCAGCTGTGTCCCTGTGTTGAAGTCATTTTTCCTCATTGCATAAGCCATGACATCCTGGAAAATCCTCACTTTGCTTTCACTGTCATACTCTGTTTCCGGGTAGAAAACTCCGTTTCCATATTCCAGCCGGCAGTTCGACAAGGATGAGTTTGCATTGTCCGCATTCAGCTGGAAAGTGTTCATGAGATAAGGGCTATCTTCTTCTTTAGCGTCATCATTGGTTCTTTTAAGATAAACAAAAATATGCTTAACATTGTCAATACTTGCGGATATCTGGAAGAATCCTGATGACTGCGTAGGAGCTGATTCGGAATACATCTCCCTCAGATATTTCCATTGTGTTTCTTTCAGGAATGAACTGACAAATTTGTCATAAAGAGAATCTTTGGGTGTCAATCTGGGGACCCAAAGCAAAAACCTATTCACAACAACTCTTCCAGCATCAGTGCCATTAGCCATATGAATTAATTCATTATCCTGTTGAAGCTTAATCTCAAATTGCAGCTGCATGGGCACAAGCATCTTATCCTCCAACTCTTCGAAAAAGGAAAAGCGATTCAGGGGAATGATGACGTTAATGTTCTTTGCACCACCGTTTCCATTGTTTTGCACTGCTTGAGATTGTATCCTGCGAGCTTCAAATCCTGCATTCGTATTAGCGGTTGTTGCATCAGTATCCAAATACCAGAAACTGTTCTTGGCGACTGATCTGCTGAAGTCATCGGAGTATTCTAGCAAATTTTTAATAAAAGTAACGTTATGCAGATTATCAGTCTCATAAACAATCTTTCCAGCAGAACTAATCTTCAGGTGATTAATCAGGGAATGAGCGCCATTGATCACTGTGATTCTGTCAGCTGCTGCATACCCAGCGCCGTCTGCTATTTTCTGGAGTTGAAACTGCACCTCGAAATACGCATTATACCAATCATAGAATGCGGATCGGTCATTTATTGTGAATTTATAACCACTTTTTTGTTGGTGTTGAGCATTAGCTGGAGCTCGGATTGTATCATCCAGCTGGAAGCGCACTAATTCATTTCTTTGAAGATATTCATTCGATCGAAAAGCCATTTTAAATCATTTTTTTCTTTTTCGAATTCCTTGCCCAGAGATCAACCTGTTCAATATGGCATCAGAACTTTCTCCCTTCGGTCGAGGAGGAGCAGCAGCAGCTTTTTTGGAGGAGGGTTTCCTTCTCATATTTCCCAGTTTTTTCATGATCAAATCACCAGATTTTTCAACTGCTTTTTTGCCGAGTTTATCCCCAGCGTGAGAAATTCCTGATTCCAAGGCTTTTTTCGCAATGGGTTTCGCGAATTTATTGAAGACGACTGATGCGACCTTCCTCATTGGTTTGAAAATATTGTCCACAATGACACCTGTTCCTTTATGCCGGAAGACAAACCGTCCCAGCTGGGGGTGGAAAAAACGAGAGAATTCATAACTTTTCATTTTATTTGTTTTTTCAAGATAAGCGAGAATGCTGTATCAGCTCCATTCAAATCAACAATCCGCCTTTTCCCATCGGTGATCCAGATCCGAATGGAGCTTATTCTGTTTTTATTCACAGGGCTGAACATCACTCTCATGGGTTCAAGAGTGAAACTATAGGAGGCCTGCAGAACAGATGTTGAAAAGGAGAAGATGATATCGCTCTCTTCCCCATCCACAAGCGAATCACTTGTGAGATCGCAATGAACGTTCAACATATCAGTATCTTGGCTGAGGTTTGGAACTCTGGGGCCAATGTTGACTTTGTCTTTCAGAATCTTTTTATCGAAACCAATGAGATCGCCAAAGTTGGATTTCTCGAGATCAAGTTGCCAGTTTTCTTCCAGCGTGATTGTCGTTCTGAAAGTTGTGGGAGAGAAAGTAAGATTGATTGGGAATTTTTCATTCTTTCCTGCGAGGGGGCCTGTTGCGTTTCGAATTGCCGCATTCAAAGTGGAATAATCCCAAACCCCAGCGGGAAAGGTGATATCGGAAAATGTTTCCCCACCGTCAGAGCTGAATCTAATCAGCTGATTTTTCAATGCCGCATTGATGTTATACCACGTAAAACTCATATTGATAATTCTGTTCAACCCAACAACATATTGGGAATTTGGATCCAAAACAATGGGCCGATTGAATTTTGTTGTGAAATTTTCTGGTTTGTTTCCCCCAATCTTGACGGAAAAGGATGACAGGACAATTTCTCTTTCGATTTCCATTTTAGAGTTTGAAATACTTTCTGAAAAGCATCTCATGCTGGGAACGATTGATGACGTTTTCTTTCAGGAGAAGATCGAGAATTGACACCCCGGTATTTCTGATGCCCTGATTCGTATTCCCAGCAAGAATGGAGCCAACGATGACCTCAAGTTTCTGGAGGAGATCTGCGGGATTGGAGAAAAAACGGATGGATCCACCCCTTCTGCTGACACCCGATCCTTTAGATGACTTAAGTTTCCCTCTATAATATTTCATGTAGTCATTCAATACTTTTCTGTTAGCCTTTATTGGCTTCACTACCCCAGCCAATGCATCTGCCGTTATTTGACCGTTTTTGAATTTTTTGTTGTGATAGCTGATGCGGCTGTTCAGTTGGTCTCTTTTTTTTAAAGCCGGCTTGATAATGCTGTTTTCAATGAAATTTTTTTTCTTTTCTACCGGAACATTTGACTGAGCTAAGACTTTCTCCGTTGTGTCATAATTTGATAAACCCATGTTATCTAGCATGTTATTAACTGCGTCTTCTTGAGCGTCTTCCTCGTCTCCCGCTTCCGCTTCTTCCTCTTCTTCTTCTATAGCATAATCAGGAACGCCCTCTTCATATATAGGTGATTCACCTTCTAACTCTTCCAGTACTTCTTCATATGTTGGCGGTCTTTCTGGAAGTTGCTTAGCTGCTTGCGGTGCAACAGCCGCCTCATCAGCATCAAATAAACCTTCAACATCCATTTCTTCAAATGGATCTACGTCTGGATAATAATCAACGCCTGGTTTTTCTTCAATGACTTTCTTTTTCCTAAGTCTTGGAGGGGGTTTCAAATTCGATACAATAACATCATTTAATTTTGCTGTTATGGGTTTGAACATTTTTTCAAACCCGATTTGGCTTGTCTCTTCACCCAACTTTTTCTGGGTGATGGTATCATGAACAAAGTTGATTTTTTTACCCAAAGCAGATTTGCTTTTAGCAATTTCTTGCCATTTCAATAAACTCATTTTATTAAGAATCATAATCTCAGAATCTCAGAATCTCAGAATCTCAGAATCTCAGAATCTCAGAATCTCAGAATCTCAGAATCTCAGAATCTCAGAATCTCACAAGTTGTCTCATATTCAGAAGAAGAATGTCATGTTCATTAATAAAATGAAAATCCCAAATTATGATTGTCAGGATCCAATCACAAATTTCAAACAACTTCACCCGTTCATGCCGGATCGAACTTTCAGAATGTTGATCTGTGGCCCTTCAGGATCGGGGAAAACAAATGTTCTCCTGGATATGATTTTCCGCCTGCTCTTCTACGATAAAATCTTCCTCTATGCGAAAAATCTTGACCAAACCAAATATCAGCATCTGCTGAAAACGTTTCGCCCAATCAGCAAAGAAGCTGGGTATGACGTCGTGGAAGCATCCCCGGATGAAATCATCCCAGTTTCTGAATTGTCAGGGGATAATCAAAAGCTGGTTGTTTTTGATGATTTTGTTTCTGAAAAGAACCAAAAGCCATTGATTGATTATTTCATTCAGGGTAGGCACAAGAATTGTTCCGTGATTTATCTTTCACAAAGTTATTTCCAAACACCCAAAGATATCCGTTTGAATTGCTCACATTTTTGCATTTTTGAATTCCCCAGCAACAATGAAGTTTCTCTTCTCTGCCGGGAGACACAAGTCAGCAAAGAAGATTATCGTAAAGCAACGCATGATCCGTTCTCTTTCCTGTATGTGGATAAGCCGAGGAAATTCATTGCCAAAAATTTTGATGAAAGGTTTTAAAATGAGTTATTCAAATGGATTGCTGTCTGAAACAAGCAACTTCCAGGGAGGAAAAGATGGAAAAGATGGATTGCCAGGAGTTGGTTTCAAGCTGACTCCCGCAGGAGACTTCGATCTTCAAAACAAAAAAATAACCAATATCGCTGAAGGAACGGGGAATTCGGATGCAATTACCAAACACCAAGTTGACACGCTTGCAACGCAATTGCGGGCAGATTCTCTCCAGGTGGATGGGTCTTCCCATATGACTGGGGATCTTGATCTCAGGGGACAAAAACTCATCAACCCCGGGGAAATAGAAATGAATCGCAAATTGATCGTCAATCTGGACACTGATGAAAACCAGGATTTGTCAGCGGTGAATATGGTCACATTGAAAAAATTCCACCCTGCTGCTCCGGCTCACACTCATGAAGTCACGAAGGACCTGGATTTGAAAGGGCTTTTCAACGTGAAAAACTCAAAACAACAAACATGGCATGATTTGGGAGCCGCATACAACAACCTGGTTTCTTATAATGACATCAAAAATATCTTTCTCAGCCGCAAAGAGACGTTTCCAATGGAGACGGCTTTGGATATGGGAAATCACACCATTTTTAACGTGAAAGATCCCGAAGTTGCCGATCAGGGCGCAAATAAAAGATATGTGGATTCGCAAGCATTTGACGGGGATATGGGGAACAAGAAGATCGTGAATTTGTCGGAACCAACTTCAGGGAGTGATGCTGCGACAAAGAAATTCGTGGCCGATTCCACTTCATCGCTTCTTCCCCTGAGTGGTGGGACAATGACTGGGGAAATTGATATGGGGTCGCAGAAAATTACCAACCTCACAGCACCCACTCAGAATTCGGATGCAGCGAGAAAAGCTGAAATTGATGCTGTCAGGAACCAAATCCACGAGTCTCAAATAACCTCAGCTGGTGCAACAAATGTGTTTCACTATCTCATGGAGAATGTGAATGAATCAAGTTCTGAATCGAATGTGGAAGTGGATGGGATAGTTGATTTCTCCGGAACTCCTCACGAATTCAACAAAAAAGCATATGTGTTTAAAGTAACAAAGCAAGCTGACAACAGGTTCATTGCCCGACTGGGGTTCAACTTTTGGCAACTTCCGGAAGGAGAGTACACGATTTGTTTTGAATTTTTTCCCCCTACCTTACGGGGTGCGAGTTTGAATTGCGTTTCATCATCTTTGACTGTAAATCGACAAGCATCGAAAACTTTCCAATCAATGATCCGATCCATTGTTCACGTTCACAAATATCACATTTCACCTCCAGAATATCTGATGGTTGATATGCATTGGACTGGGAGTGCATCTGATCCAGCGAAACAAAATGCGCATTTGATCGTATATGGAGTTGCAGGAAATGTTTCTGATGTTCCCGCGAATGTTTTCGATTCTCCCTTCGCCTTTGAAAACCAGCAGATGGTTATGCAAGCAAATTTGAATATGAATGGGCATACCTTACTAAATGCTCAAACTAAACACAGAACTTTCATTCTGGCTAGATTTGTAAAAAACCAAAACCAAAATTATCTTTTCTTTGCTGGTGATGACATTAACGTTAATGATTTTCACCAAGTATTTGGGGTGGAATTGAAAATCATTAACGTTACTCTTTATGTTCAGCAGCGGAATTCAGGATTATTAGACAAAAATAAAATCCAACTAAGTCTCTATTTACATACAAATACCCATCCAAATTATCATAGCGCAGTGCGACCTGTGGATTCACCGCATGCTCATTCATTCCTGTTCACTTTCAATGTGACCGTTCCAAATGATAGAGGTTTCAGCTTTGCACTTGTGCAGGGTAGAGGTGGTGGACAGATTATGAGAGCGAAAGCTGTGATTCTGGTGGAATTCTGATTTCTTCCTAAAAAATGAGTCAGCAGGAGGGAATGAAAAGAGCGAGCGAAGCGAGTGAGCGACTGGAGGGAGCGAGAACCAGAAGCAGAAGAACGACCGAAGGGAGTGAGCGAGCGAAGCGAGCGAAGCGAAAACAAAGCATCTTCAATTTCAATCACATCCACCCCGCAATTCGGGAAGAAGAACTGGAAGAGATCAAAAAACTTTTTCGATTTTATCACAAAAGATTCTGGTGCCTCAAACGAGCGCATGGCCGATTCAAGAAAATGAATCTGCTCATGAATTTAACCTCTTCCGGTTTGGTTGCAATCGGGACGATTGCTGGGGCAGCAACAATGAATCCAATCGTGTTGGGAGTGATTTCAGGATTGGGTTTGGTCGTCAAAACCGCGAATGAAATGAAGAACCTGAAAAGCAAAATTGAGATGTCGAAATTCGCTTTCACCACCTATGAAAAAACATTGAGTGATTTGCGCTTCGCTTTGCGGGGAGGAAAATTCGACAGGGATGAATTTTTGTTTTCAATGGAAGCGATTGATGGGATTGTGATTGATTTGGGGTTGGATTTGGAAAAGTTTGAAGCTGAATGGGAGAAAAAATTTGAGGGTTGAACGAGAATTTTCATTTCCCGAAAATGAAAAATCATGCAAGAAATCAGAGGAAAAAATTCATTTATATTTCCTGATTTTATTGAACATATCCATGTGAAATGTTCTTTCATTTTTCTTCAAACAGGCAATGAATTTCATTTGTTTCATGTTAAGAGGTTTTTTAGTTCCAACAGTGCAATTCTTCTCCAGTTCTGCTAAACACTTCTCTTTGTTAATCGGAAACGCCACTCTGCAGATAACGGAGATAATCTCGATAAATGAAACACTTTCCTCATTGTAGATAATTTCCCTTTTTTTCCAATCAAACGCGATATCCTCATCCGCAAATAATTTATTAACAATCTCTCTGCAAAACTCATCCATGGTTGAAACGACGATCTTGAATTTGTCAAACCATTCCTCATCCATTGGGAGTGAAGAAAAATCTATCTGGGGAGAATCTGATCCTTCCACTTTTGGTTCTTCCACTTTTGGTTCTCTGAGATAAAATATTTTCTTATCCGATCTCCGGGTGATGGATGAGTTTCCTTTTTTCAATGCATTGGTGATGGCGCAATTTGAAATGCTATATTCTTTCGCTGCCGAATTCACGGAGAAGAAGGTTTTGGTTTTTTTCCCGTCGGAGATTGAAAAATGTTTAGTTGCTGGCTTCGACATTTTATTTAGATAAAAAAAGGAAATAAAAAATTAAAATCACATTTTATCCATTTATTTCCCCATTTTAGCTAGTTATTTCTCCAATTTAGTTAACTAGGATTTAGATGAAATGAAGCAGAAATTTTCCTGAATTTTCCTGAATTTGAATTAAAAGCTGATTTTCAGCGAAAGATTTTTTATTCCCGGAGAGATATTTTAATTCCGGAGAGATTTTTCATCCCAAAATCCGTTTTTGGAGAGATTTTTCATTCCAAAATCAGTTTTTGTGGGTAATTTTTCGTTCTGAAATCCATTTTGGAGAAAATTTTTCATCCCGGAGAATTTTTTCATCCCCCGGAAATGGATTTCATTCAAAATTATTTTGGAAAAAAATTTTCCTCAAAATAATTTTGGAGAAATATTTTCCGGAGAGAAATTTCATTCCAAAATCAGTTTCCGGAGAAATTTCAAGTTCAGCAAAAAATATTTTTCCCGGAGTCAAAAAAAAATTCTTCCCGGAGTTGGATTCCGCAAATCAAATTCTGAGGATTCAGAATTCAAAAATTATTTTCCGGAGCAGATTTCAGAATTTTTTCCCCGGAGTGGATTTCAGAATTCAGATTTCAAAAATTATTTTCCGGAGTGGATTTCAGAATTTTTTTCCCCGGAGTGGATTTCAGAATTTTTTTCCCCGGAGTGGATTTCAGAATTTTTTCCCCGGAGTTGGATTCCGCAAATTATTTTCTGGGGATTCAGAATTTATTTCCCCGAAACCGAATACCAAATTCTTCCCGGAGCGGATTTGGGAAAAAATCAACCGATCGTGCGTGGAAAATCTGCCCAAAATGAACTGAAAAAATCTGGGGCAAAATCAGACCTACCACACGTGGCAAATCTGAAAAAATCAGGAAAAAGGTTCTGCCCAAATTCACTGAAAAAAATCACAAAAGTATTTTTCAGAATCAGATTCTGGAAAATAATTTGGAGTTTCCTCCAGCTCTCAGTGAGATCAAACTTCATCATCCTCATTCTTATCTTCAAACTCATCGAATTCTGAGGCAGCTTCCACCTTTTCCTCCACCAAAACTTCATCCACGATGCATGTGATGGCTTTCAGATTTCCGCAGAAAAGATGTTTGATTGAAAACACAACTTGCCCCCGGAGAGGAACGCCAATGAGTTCTTTTTGCCTCAGGATTGGTTTTTTCTTCCCATCGTCGCATAATTCCCAAAATCTGCAGGAGAAATCCGTGTGCTTGAGTTTGGAGGGATAAATCTTGGCATAAATCTTTTCCTGCTCGGATTTGTCGATTTTCACGAGAGTGAAATCTCCCTCCTGAAATCGAGCAAAATTCGGACCGATCTCTTTGACTTCCGACTTCTTTTTCATCGCAGCAGAGTTGAGATGTTTTTCCAAATCTTTGAAAAATTCGATGTTTTCTTCCGGAAGAGTGATTCCCAGAGAAAACGAGTCACCTTGATGAGCGAAAATCTTGAATTTGGTTTGGAGTTTCACTTTGAGCCATTTGCCATCGTGGAGGCATGGGAGAAGGCAGAAAGAGATTTTTCCGGAAGATTTTTTCACGGGGTTGTCGAGAGAGCAGTCGGGGATAGATATTTTCTCGGGATTCATTTTTTGGGAGGAGATAAAAAATAAATTAAATCGCGAAAATCCATTTTTCCATGAACTTGCGATCCTCTTCCGTTTTGACTGGGAGAAAACCAGTGGCTATGTCCACAGCTTTTTGGAAGTTTCTTTCTGCGTCACACGCTTTTTCCCAGTCCGTTTCCTCTTTGATTTTTTCAGCCTCTTTCGGAGGAGTGGATTTGTTTTCACTTGACATTTTTTTCTCCAATGAAGAAAAAATTCAAAACGCATTTTGCAAATCCACAAGGGCGTCGTTCATCTCAGCCTGGCAGAGGTTATGATGTTTATAAAGCCCTTTTTTGGGGTGCGCGTGCATCGCCGTTTCCAATGCAGCTTTCTTTTTCATGAGATAGATGAATTCTTGCAATCTGGGAGAAACCCAAGTGACTTCGTGCGATTTTTCCCCTGAATCCAGAAAATGAGTTTTTTTCTTGCAGAGTTGATTGAAAAAAACTGTGCGTGATAACCCAAATCGTTCCCGAATTTCCTCTGCGGTGAAAAATTCTTCCCCATCAATCTGGATGAATGGTGTGTCTTCTTCCTCCTGAATCCAGAACACTTTTTGATCGGTTCTTCTGGTATATTTGATGTTGCCCGATTTGAGAACTCGCAAAATCGTTTTGGAGGGAAGCCCCGTTTTTTCGCTGGCTTCTTTGAATGTGAAAAAAGTTTGCTTTTCTTTTCCTTCTTCCTGAATTGAAAACTTCATTTTGAATGGGGAAAAAAGATTTTTTTCTCCATTAAAAATGTCTTTAGCTGCATGGCAATCCTTTGCACGATCGACAAATTTGCGAGGTTGGTCGCGATTGAAAAAAGATGAACTGGTGAAGTTTTTAGTTGAAAATCTTTGGCAAGGAGGGGGAAAAAATCAGCCAAAAACTCGAAAAAGACGAGCCAACCTAGATGACGAAAATCCAGAAATTGATGTGCCTTTTTTGATTCCGGAAAGAAGAATTGTTCCCCCCAGAGTCATTCCCAGAGCGATTGAAGAAAATGTAGATACGGTTATCGATTGGACAAATTGGTTGGAAAGTGTGGATGACGCGGATGTTCGGAGAAGAGCCAATCCCGCGGTGGAAAGATTGAAAAAGCAAATCGCTGAATTGTGGAAACAAAGGTTGGTCGTTGAAGAAGGAAAATCCGCTTTGAAAGGATTCGCGAAACAATTTATAATTCAAGGAGATGATTCCATTTCTCCCCAAGATTTTTTCCGGAAAGCAAGATGGCATATTCTCAGGCTCCTGCGAGAAAATTCACAAACAAGAGTGAGATGCGTTTTGAATGTGGAAATGTCCCAAACAAATTTGGCTTCTGGGGAGGAAGTGATTGAAAATCCATTTTTCCATTCCCGGCAGAAAAAGAATCTGGGAAACAACCCAGAGATTTTGGATGAAATGGAAAGAGAAATGATTGAAAATTTGGAAAATTTCAATCGCAGAGGATCAAATTGGGTTTTTGAAAGAGTTTTGCGTTTGGAAATTCATTTTGTGCGCTGGAACCCCCTGCGAGGATCTGGATGGATTAAACTGCCTGCTGATTTGGCAAACAAAAAAGCCGTGATCAACATGCAAAATGAAGATGAAATGTGTTTCAAATGGTGCTTGGGCAGAGCCGCAAATATGGTAAAGGTTCATCCGGAAAGAATCACACCGGATTTGCGACAACAAACGAAAGAAATGAATTGGGACGGTTGTGAATTTCCCATGGCCGTGGAAAAAATCAAGTTTTTTGAGGCCAGAAATCCTGACATTTCAGTGAACGTTTTTGGCTGGAATGGATCTGTTTTTCCCCTGAGAATCACCAAGGAAGAAAAGAAACTTCATGTGGATTTGATTCTGCTAACAAAAGAATTCAAAACGCACTTCTGTCTGGTGAAAAATTTCTCCCGCCTTGCATCTTCTCAAGTTTCGCGAAATGGGCATGAAAGATTTTTCTGCAAAAGATGCCTCAATTCATTTCCCAGAGTAGAAAGTCTGGAGAAACACAAAACCATTTGCGGAGACTTTGAGGCCGCGAGAATTGAACTTCCAGGAGGAACTTGTTCCTTCAAAAACTTTGAAAAAATGATGCATCTTCCTGTTGTTGGATATGCAGATTTTGAGTCAATTTTGAAACCGCTGGGAGGAACTCAAAAAACGCATGAACATATTCCCTGCGGATTTGCGTTTCATCTCGTTTCCCCGTTTTTGCAAATGGAACCTGTGTTGAAGAGAGCAAAAGATGAAAGTGAAGAACTTCCCAGAGAGTTCATTCGGGAATTGATTTCCAGGGTGAGAGAAGCTCACTTGAATTTACCGAAAAAGGAAATGATTCCCCTGACCAACCAAGAATGGAAATCATTTCGAGAAGCGGAGGTGTGTTGGTTGTGCCGAGAAGAATTTGGAGAAAAAAGTCTGTCCAAGGTGAGGGATCACTGCCACTTCTCAGGAAAATTCAGGGGAGCAGCGCATCAATCTTGCAATCTGAAGTTTCAAAGGCCAAAATTTACCCCTGTGTTTTTTCATAATCTGCAAAATTATGACGCTCATCTTTTTGTGCGAGCTTTGGGGACAATGGATGAAGTTTTGAGCGTGACATGTATTCCCAACAATGAGGAGAAATATATTTCCTTTTCCCTGAAATTTGAGTTGAAAAAAGAATGGAATGAGGAGAAAGGGAAAGAATTTTCAGTGAAACATGAAATTCGATTTTTGGATTCCTTCAAATTCACGCTGGCAGGATTGGATTCGCTGGCAAAAAATCTCCCCAAAGAAGAATTGAAAGAAATCACCAGATTTTTTGGTGAGAAAAGTGATTTGATGCGGCGAAAAGGAGTTTATCCCTATGAATTCATGACAGGATTTGACAAATTCGAGCGGCAATTACCGAAAAAAACCGCGTTTTTTTCCAGATTGAATCAGGAAAAAATCTCAGATGAAGATTTTGCCCATGCCCAGCGAGTCTGGGAAGAATTTGAATTGGAAAATATGGGCGAGTTTCACGATCTTTATTTGAAAACGGATGTGCTGTTGCTTGCAGATGTCATGGAAAGTTTCAGAAAACTTTGCGAAGAAAATTATGAACTGGATCCCGCGCACTATTTCACCACCCCTGGGTTAGCTTGGGATGCAATGCTGAAAGTGACAGGAGTGAAGTTGGAACTTCTAGATGATGTGGAACAGTTGTTGATGATTGAAAAAGGAGTCAGGGGAGGAAACGCAAATGCATTCAAACGATTTGCGAAAGCAAACAATCAATATATGAAAAATTTCAATCCAAATGAACCATCTCGTTTCCTGGTTTATTTGGACGCAAACAACCTTTATGGATGGGCCATGTCGCAGCCTCTTCCAGTTGGGAAATTCCAGTGGATGAATGAGGAAGATTTGGAAAACTGGGAAAAGTTTGTGAAAACAGAAGGACAAGGCTGCATTCTTGAAGTTGATCTCGTTTATCCCCCAGAATTGCATGATGATCACAATGATTTTCCCCTGGCTCCGGAAAAACTGGCGCTGGGTGGGATTGAAAAACTCACGCAAAATCTGAGGGACAAAGAAGGCATGGTTTTGCACGGTCGCAATCTGGCGTTTTATCTTTCCCAGGGAATGAAGTTGAAAAAGATCAGGCGAGGAATAAAATTTGAAGAAGCAACATTTATGAAATGTTATATTGACAAAAACACTGCCCTGAGATCCAAGGGAAAAACGAAGTTTGAAAAAGATTTCTTCAAACTCATGAACAACTCAGTCTTTGGGAAAACCATAGAAAACCTGAGAAATCGAGTCACGATTGAACTGGTGAAAGATGCGGAAAGGGCAGAAAAGCTGGTGAGCAAATGCAACTTCGCCGATGTGAAAATTTTCGATGAGTTTCTGATTGCAGTCAAGATGAGGAAAACGCGAGTGGTCATGTCAAAACCCATCTTTGTTGGGATGTCAATCTTGGATTTGTCCAAACTTTTGATGTATGATTTTCACTATGAGTATGTGAAGAAAAAGTGGGAAAATGTTTCTCTCCTGTACACCGACACAGATTCTTTGGTGCTGGAGATTGAAACGGAAGATTTCTTTGCGGACATTGCGGGGGATGTGGCAGAATGGTTTGACACAAATGATTTTTCCCCAAAGCATCCGGCAGTGTTGAATGGAATGCCAATCGTGCCAGGGAACAAGAAAAAGATTGGGTTGATGAAAGATGAATGCGAGGGTGCCATTTTGACAGAATTTGTCGCCCTGAGACCAAAACTGTATTCTCTCCTGATTGAGGAGAATGCAGAAACCACGGAGGAACAAAAGGCAAAAGGAGTGAAAAAATGCATGATCAGGAAGAGTTTGAGACATGCAAACTTTGTGAAATGTTTGAGGACAAAACAAAAGCAACTCAGGAGGCAAAGTATCTTCCGCAGCAGAGGGCACCATTTGTTCACGGAAAACATGACCAAAATTGCGCTGAGTGCGGAAGATGACAAAAGAGTGATTTTGGGAAATGGAATTGATACGCTGGCGTTGGGGCATTGGAGACTGGGAGAAATATTCTCCCCAAATGAGCATGAAATTTTTGGAAAATGATTGATTTTTTCGTGTGGAAATTCAGCGGAGAAATCTTGAAATTGGCCAATTTCAAGATTTTTTCTTGTGGTCATTTGGGCGTTAGTAGGTGGTAAAAGAGAGTTCTGAGACACCCTCAAATTCCCCTGAATTTCACACAAATATTTCAGACCCAACAAATCTGACAAATTCAACAATTTCTGTCAGTTTTCACACAACTCCGCAATTTGTCAAATCTGCTCAAACTCATCAGAATTGCGTGGTATCTGTTGATTTGGACTGATGACAAATAATGTATTATTTGTTGAAATCTGCAGGAAATATTTGTGTGAAATTCAGGGGAATTTGAGGGTGTCTCAGAACTCTCTTTTACCACCTACTCAAGCTGATAATTTTCATCCAGTGTTATTGTTACTCTGAAGGTTGTTTCATTAAAAGCCAGATTGATTGGAAAAACGTCTTCTTTCCCAGATTCTTCAACTGTTGCTTTTTGAAGAAAATCATTAATCCCTTCATAGGTCCAAACTCCAGCAGGGAAAGATATATCCTGAAATGTATTTCCATTATCAGAGCTGTATCTGATCTGTTGATTATTGTATCCAGCATTGATGTTAAACCACGTAAAACTCATATTGATAATTATGTTAAGCCCAACAACATATTGTGCATTTCGGTCCAAAACAATTGGTTTATTGAATTCAGTTGTGAAATTTTCTGGTTTGTTGCGGGCGTTCTTAACGGAGTATGAAGATAAAACAATCTCTCTTTCAATCAAATTTTCAGTCTGCATTTTATAGTTTGAAATAGTTTTTATAAATCTTCTCATATTGGACTTTATTTATCAATGCTTCTTTCAGAAGAACGTCGAGAATTGCAACTCCAGTATTTCTTATGTCCAGGTTTGTATTCCCAGCAAGGATGGAGCCAACGATGACGTCAAGTTTCTGCAGAAGTTCTTTTGGATCGATGAAAAAACGGATGGATCCACCCTTTTTTCGACCTCTGCTGATTCCCGAGCCTGTCAATGTTTCTCTCTTCTTATTATAATGATAGAAGAAGTCATTTATAACTTGAAAATATTTACCTATCTTTTTATACAATAGGTCTTTAACCCCTTCATCTATTTTACCTCGATTGAAGTCTTTTGTGATATTTGCCTTATACCCTTTCAGTTGAATTTTTTTATGGTTTGCCAATCTGTTGTATTGGGTAATAATTCCTTTTTTCTGTCTTACAGATAAACCTGGGGCATTTAATGTTTCATCCATTTCATCATAAGTTGGTAAATCTTGCTGATGCACTAAGAGATTCTTTCTACCATAAAATTTCTTCGTCTCCTTGTTTTCTTCTTCGTCCTCGTCTTCGTCTTCATCTTCGTCTTCGTCTTCGTCTTCGTCTTCTGTATCCAGAGCATATCCAGGGAATAAATCAGGGTATAACTGTGAATAATCTGGTGGTTGATCATCACCATATGGCAGCAGTGAATTCGTTGACGGGCCAGGTTGGCTGATTTGCGGATCGCTTTGTTTCTCTGCTTGTGGTGCAACAGCCGCCTCAGCAGGGTCAAAGAAACCGCCAACATCCATTTCTTCAAATGGGTCGACTTCCGGAAAATAATCTATGCCTGGTTTTTCTCCAACAACTTTCTTTTTTCGGAGTTTTAGGGGCAGCGGCCTCAAATTCGATGCAATAACATCATCTAATTTCGATGTTATGGGTTTAAATACTTTTTCATACCCAGTTTGACTTGTCTCTTCACCCAACTTTTTCTGGGTGATGCGAGCATGAACGAAATTATTTTTTTTACCCAAAGCAGATTTGCTTTTTGCAATTGGTTGCCATTTCAATAAACTCATTTTATATCAATCATATATAATTTGGGATGTTCAACAAGATGTACTACATAATAAAATGAAGATTCCAAATTATGATTTCAATGATCACATAACCAATTATAGACAACTGCATCCTTTCATGCCAAATCAAAATTTCCGAATGCAATTATCTGCGGTCCTTCAGGATCGGGGAAAACAAATGTTCTTCTGGATATGATTTTTCGGCTTTTGTATTATGATAAGTTCTATCTCTATGCGAAAAATCTGGAACAATCCAAATATCAGCATCTGCTGAAAACATTCCGTCCAATCAGCAAAGAAGCTGGGTATGACGTCGTGGAAGCGAGTCCCGATGATATCATTCCCGTTTCTGAATTATCCGATAATAATCAAAAAATAGTTATATTTGACGATTTTGTTTGCGAAAAGAATCAAAAGCCATTGGTTGATTATTTTATCAGAGGCAGACATAAGAATTACTCTGTTTTTATTTCGCAAAGTTATTATAAAACACCCAAAGATATCCGTTTGAATTGTTCGCATTTTTGCATTTATGAATTCCCAAGCAACAATGAAATTTCTATACTCTGCAGAGAGAATAATGTCAGCAAAGAAGATTATTTGAGTGCAACCAAGGACCCATATTCTTTCCTGTATATTGATAAGCCGAGGAAATTCATTTCTAAAAACTTTGATGAAAGAATTTAAAATGAGCTATTCAAATGGAATGTTATCTGATAAAACCAGCACCTCCCAGGGAGGAAAAGATGGACTGCCGGGCGTTGGTTTCAAGCTGACACCCGCAGGGAATTATTATATTCAAAACAAAAAAATTGGTCAATGTCGCTGAAGGAACAGCGAATAACGATGCAATCACAAAACATCAAGGTGATGTTCTTGCAATTCAACTGAAGGCAGATTCACTTCAGGTTGATGGTTCCTCGCATATGACAGGAGATCTTGACCTTCGAGGGCAAAACCTCATTAACCCCGGGGAAATAAAAATGAATCGCAAACTGATCACCAATATGGAAACTGATGAAGACAGTGATTTATCAGCGGTAAATATGATCACTCTGAAAAGATATCATCCTGATGCTCCTGAGCCAACGCATGAAGTCACGAAGGATATTGATTTGAAAGTACTTTTCAATGTTGTCCAATCAAAGCAACAAACATGGTATGATTTGGGGGCACATTATAACAATCTGGTTTCTTATAATGACGTCAAGAATATCTTTCTCAGCCGCAAAGAGACGTTTCCAATGGAGACTAGTTTGGATATGGGAAATCACACCATTTTCAATGTGAAAGACCCAACAGTTGTCGATCAAGGCGCAAACAAAAGATATGTGGATGACCAATTTGTTGAAAGGTTGAACAATGACTGGAAACCTGGATATGAATTCACAACAAATCAATAATATTGCAGCGCCAACTCTTGAACATCAACCAACGCCAAAATCTTATGTGGATAGTGGCGATAAAAATCTTGATCTCAAGATAAGCAATGTGGTAGTCCACACGATAGGATTAGAAGAGAAGCTCAAAAAATACGTTGATGACTCGCATATCGCGTTAAACTCTCGCCCGAAAGATGAATTCCGGTATCTAATGGAAGAGATTGATGAATCCAGCTCTGAGCATGATATGACAGTAACTGGAATCAATGATTTTTCAAGTTCACCGCATCTTTTCAATAAAAAAGCGTATGATTTGACAATATCCAAAGACGATAGCAATCTATACTCTGGGAGACTTGGTTTCGATATGAATAAATTGCCAGAGGGAGAATACACTATTTGCATTGAATTCTTTCCCGCTTCAATGAACTCTGTGAGTGTTGACGCTCGGAGTACAAGCTTGAATATCGGTCAACAAACAACAACGCAGTTGTCGAATTATTCTAGATCCATCGTCCACATGCGTAAATGGCAGATCTCTCCACCTGAGTATATTTTCCTGGATCTGAAATGGCAAGGAACTGCTGAATCAGCTTCAGAAGGACCCGCAAAGTTGATCATATATGGGATCAAGGGTTCTCGTGACGATTTTCCTACCGATGTTTATGATTGGCCTTTCATTTTCGAAAATCAAAGAATGGTCATGCAAACTAATTTGGATATGAATGGTCATCAGTTGATTAGCAATCTGAAATCCAGCTTTTTCATGTGCGCGTATTATGACGCAGCTAAGCATAGAACAAATGTTTATTTCAATGGTGACCTGAATAATTTTTTTGTTCCAAGCAAATGTGTCTTGAAAAGCGCAACGGTGATTAGCACAGTTGCTTTAGATCGATCTCAAATTGAATTGACCATCCGCGGGAAAACATATTTTGAACGGCAATCAAAATACCAATTAACTATGCTTTGGATGATGGAGGATCTCTTCAGATAAGTTTAGCTAAAAACCGAAAGTTAGGAAACAGCACAAAATACACCATTGGACTTTTATTTGAAATTTGATCTCCCCAACTAAAATGTTTGAGTTCAAGATAGATACACAAAAGTTGAAACAAATCAGAGACAGCATCCTATCAGTCGTTGAGGCCATTCGGAAATTATTTCAATGTTTAAGAAAATGAAAAAGAGTTACGCCAAAGACGGTTTATTTGCTTTCAATCACATAGATCAAACACTTCCCGTGTCCGCTGTTGATGAATTGAAAAAGCATTATGAGTTTTATCACAAGAAACGATGGTGTTGTCGGCGGGCCCACAGCAGATATAAGAAGATGAATGTTTTGCTGACACTCAGTTCCACGTTGTTGGTCGTCACAGGGACAATAGTTGGTGGGGTGACATTGAATCCAATAGTCCTGGGTGTTATCAACGGTGCTGGGTTATTCCTGAAAACGTTTCAGGAGATGAAAAACTTCCGCAGAAGAATATAAATCTCTCAATTTGCAATGACCAAATATGACAACGTGCTGACTGAATTGAGATCATATCTACGCGGAGCATATTTCGATTCGCAAGAATTCATCAAAGAGATGGCTGTTGTCGATGGAATTGTAGCAGATCTGTGTTTGAATCTTGAAAAATATGAAAAAGATTATGAAACATCTTTAAAATGAGTGATTCAAAAACATGGTACGATTCTCAAGACAAAAATCTGCAAAATGAATTGGATTCAGATTGGGAACCAGAAGATGATACAGTTAATGACCCAGATTGGACGCCAGAAAAAACAGTTATGGTTTGGGAAGATTCTGAAACAGAGTGTCCAACTTGTGAATCCAGCGGAGCCGAATCTTTGGATGAGAATTAAATTATTAAAGGTTGTCCTTTAATAATTTCTTCATTTAATTTCCACAGCAAGAAAGATCATTAGTGTCGTTAACTACAAGACCCTCATCCTCGTATTCATCGAAATAACTCTGAGGCTGAACTATTTCTTTCACAAGAACTTCTTTAACTACGACAGAGATAGAGGAGATATTACCTAGAAATACTTGGCGCAATCTAACTATAAGCAGACCGTCTAGAGGGATTCCTATAAAGTCATGTGGATTGAATTTGGTTTTTGGTTTTTCGGCTATTTCTTTGGAAAATGGGCAATTGATTCGGCCATCTTTGTTCACATAGAGTTTAGCATAGATTTTCTTCTGGGAACTCTGATCATCTTTCACAATCTGCAGGGAATCTGTTTGAAGTCTGAGTTTGGGATTTACTTTCTTGAGTGCTGGTTGTTTGGCTTTGGTTAGTTGCTGAATCTTGGTTTGCATTTCTTCGAACATTTGCTGAGATTTTTCATCGAGAGTGAAACCCAGGGAATAATTTGATTTGTCACTAGTCTTGTGTTCCCATATTTTCATTCTACCTTCGAGAAAAATATCAAGTGGCTTGGCGTCCTCATATTGAATTAGGAGGACGGCGAATGAAAACTGCCCTGATTTCTTTGTTTCTGGTTCTGAGAGCTGGATCTGCTGGATATCGTAATTAAACTTGGTTATCATTTTAAATAGAGAAAAAATAATATTTTTTGGGATTAATGTGACTAGCTTCCAATGTTCAAGTTTATTCCCATTTTTCGGGTAAAAAGAGGGTAGATGAAGAATATATCAATATATTCTATTTCTATTAGGCGAAGACAACATGTAATTGATCTGAATCTTTCCCTGAGAAAACTGAATAAATGGAGATATTATTTCCATAATAGTCTTTTTTACCCGCAAAATGACCCCTATTTCACGGGTAAAAAGTCCATTATGGAATAATATATCAATATATTCTATTTCTATTATGCGAAGAAGACAACATGTTTCACTGAGAAAACTGAATAAATTGATATATTATTGAATAATGGTCTTTTTACCCGCGAAATGACCCCTATTTTGCGGGTAAAAAGAGGGTAGATGAAGAATATAAGAAAATAATTATATTTCTATTCTGAGAACAATGTCAACGTTCATTGATCTTCTCCTGAGAAAACTGAATAAATTGATATATTATTGAATAATGGTCATCTTACCCGCAAAATAAAAAAAATATCCCTATTTTTGGCAGCATTGAAAATGGTGGTTTCAATTAAAATAACTTCCGGTAATGTTGAACAAGTATTTCCATCTGTATCTGCTGCTTCTCGCGCTTTGAAAGTCGATAAAAAGACTATTCCCCATGCTTTGCAAACGGGAAAACTCAAATTCAGGCGCCGAAGTGATGGGAGACAGTTTAAAATTGAAATACGTGATAAAGTTTCACTCGCTGTTGAAGAATCCCTCAGAGTTACCAAGGCAAAATTAGAACAATGTCAACAAAAACTCAGAAGTGGCAGATATGTTTTTCCCCAGAGACGGAGATTGGCGGCAAAGCCATCACAACCAAAACCCAAATTTAAACCAACTCTAGAACAAATAGAGGAGTTTGAAAGGGGTTATCATGAGTTAAAGCCTGATGAGCATCCTTTCCTGTTTGTCGATACAAAAATCATACTCATAAATAAATCAAATAGAGAAATAGCTGCCATTGCCAATATGAAAGACTGGAGTAAAAGATTTGGTAATTATATTGAAGAAATAGGTAAGGAAGAATTGAACAGGATAGTTGAAAATCGATTGAAAATATCGGAGATTTATAATGAAAAGGATGATGAAGAAATTTGGGATATCAAGTGGCTCCAGAAAGATGTTTGAAGCTATTAAATGAATGATTTAATAGCTTAATTTTGGTTGGTTATCCTCCAATGCCCCCAAGCAAGGGTGTGAATCTTATCCGGCAATATGAAACGCTTGTCATCATCCGCAGATAAGGCTGTTTTGTTAACTGTTTCTGAGAACATCTCATGTTGATGGCTGCGGATGAGATTCATAGTTCTCATTTGGCTTTGCCCGCTGAGAAGACATTCTTTGAAGTCCTCATGGGTGATATGTTTCTTTATTGTTTGTTTGTTTCACTCACTTGCATTTCTTGTCACCTCCAGAGCCAAACAACTTATAACTATATAACTTTGCTCTTAATCCAACAAACTCTTCTATTATTTTTCCTCCAGCTTCATCTTTCATGAGGCCGTTCACTTTCTTGTTCATGATTGGCATTCCCGAGGGATGATCCGGGGGATAGTTAGATGTGTCAAACATCTCCTTCACATCTGGCTTCAAATCCTGATAGACGTCTTCAGTTTCTATTTCATAGCACAATGAATCAGTATCTGTGAACAACAGCTTGGCTTTCTCCCCGTATTTGGGCTTCATATATTCATAGTAAAATCTGAACATAAGTTCCTTTGATATTTCAAGAATTGACATTCCGCAGGGAATTGGTTTATTGAATAACATTTTCTTCCGCTTCATATGAACAGCGATGAGATTCTCATCAAAGATTGTATGGTGTTGATATGTTGGTTTAGCCGCAAGCTTTTCCGCAATCTTTCTTTCATTGACAAGTCTAATATCAACTCTCTTGCGGATATTTTCCATTGTTTTGCCGAATATTGCGTTATTCATGAGCTTGAAAAAGTCTTTCTCGAAGTCATTCTTCCCTGCTTGTCTGAGCTGTATATTGAGTTGAATATATGATTTCAGCCACGGCTCTTCAGTGAATGATATTCCCCTGTGAATCTTAGTGAGTTTCAAGCCATGTTTCAGAGCTTGTTTCAGTGCTCTGTGATGCATGATGATGTGTTTCTTATCTCGCAGATTGGGGATTAATTTCTCAACGTTGTTCTCGCAGATCACTCTCTCGGGGGCAAAGGGATAATCATTATGCGAATCATGAAGTTCTTTGGGATATTCCAAATCAACCTCAAGAACACAGGGAATTCGATCCCATCTTCTGAAGTTTTTCATCCAGCGAAAGTTTCCAGTTTGAAGTGGTTGAGTCATCGCCCAAAAATAAAGGGAGTTAGCATCGAGATAGAGAATGTATTTCGATGGTTTCGTTGGATCATATTGGCCGCCCATATAATGATTGTTAGCTTTCCCATGCTGATTTGAGATCATCGAAATACCGCCACGGATTCCCTTCTCGAAGAACAAGAGCATATCTGGATCATTCAACAATGTAAGCTGTGCCCTTGATTTCTTGAGGCCGGCATCAAAAGAAAGGCCAGGGCCGGTATAATACCACGCTGGATCCAGTTGATAATTCTCCATACAGACATTGCGGAATTCTTTGAAGACATCCGCCAGGAGCATTACATCCGTTTTCAAATATGAATCATGATATTCTCCTAAGTTTTTAATCCCCATTTCAACATGTTGATAGTCTTCATCGGAGATACCTGATTCATTAATCAGAGAATAGAATGCGTCTTTAGGCGGCAGTTGTGTTTCTTTGAATCTTTCGATAGAATCCATATAATCATAGGGATAGACTCCTTTTCTGGAGAGAAGCTCAGCTTTGTCTCCAAATTCTTTGTTTGTTTGTTTCAGTTTGTCAAGGCCTGACTTTTTTAAATTAGCTGCCAGACTCTCCAGGGAAGAAGCCATGAATTTCATTGAATCGATGAATCTCAGTTCATGAGTGATGGGGACTTTGATCGACTCTTGATCGTCTTTGAGAAGGATATATATTTTTTCCTCATTGTTTGGGATGCATTTAATATCAAAAGGTATTCTACCAAGGTTTTTAATGAAGAGATGAGCATCATAACCCGCAAGGTTATGGAAAATGACTTGAGTGAACTTTGGTATTCTGAATTGCAGATTGCAACTTTTATGAACCGCGCCACGATATTTTCCTGTGAAGTAACAATGGTCGCGAACTTTTTTTATCAGATTCGGCTTCGCTGGATTCTTCGTCAAATTCTCCTTTGCATATCCAACAAACTGTGGCTGCATCATATTCTTTCTTATCTTCCGCGGTGAAGATCATCTGCTTTATGTAGTTAAATTTCTTATGAATATGAATAATGGTTTTAATTAACTTCTTCACAAATATCTGTGAAATGTCATCATCCACTGTTTTTGCCCGGTAAAGCACTGGAGGCATATTCAAATATTTCTCCTCAAAGGGAACGACTTTGAAACAAAAGCCACAAGGCCTGTGACGCTGAAACGTTTTTGTGAAGCTGAGGTCGTTTCCTGGGGAACAACCGCTGATCGGTTCATTGCAGGCTTCAAAATCAGCATAAATTACAAATGGAACTTTAATAGATCGATTGGGATGTTTAAATTTCAAAATCTCGCCTTTTTAGGCATTTGTATCTTTATCGCTTCATTGCTGCAACATAATTCTTCATGTTTCGCAAGGGATCTTTCATCATTAAAGTGATTTAGACAGTGAATGCAAAAATATTTGCGGTTAGCGTGATGGTTAACTTGCGCCGAGAGAAGGCGACTTAGACTGTTGACAACGGTATAATGCCGAATCCCGTCTTTCTCAAACAACAGAAAAGTCACGTGAGGTCGGTGTTTATATTTTGAAATTCGCAGGGGATGAACGATTGATTCATAGCCGAGAACATTCACGGCAATGTCTGGATTCAGTCTTTCAAAATGATCTATCTCCTTCAGAGATGTTGGGAAAACAATCCCAGACCAGTTGAGTTGTGCAGCTTGAGCTTTTAGCAGAGATGTAATTCTTTCCGGATGAGTTTCGCATGGATTGAGAGCTCGAGTGAGGCCCACTTAAAGCATTTTTGATCAAGATTCCGCATGTTGGTGAGCGCTTTCTTCTTGGCAAGGAATGGAGGGAGGGAAATGTAAGTACTTCCACCGAGAGGTTGGAATTCAACTAAATGCAATTCCAAATGATTTACAAAATCGAATTGCCAATTCGAGCCCCTCATTTGGAACGTGGCAATGCGTTCTAGGATGACGTCTATCATTTGATTTAAAAGGGCGGTGAGATCAGTCGCTGCGAGATTTATTTCTATTTCCGAATGAAAGGAGTATCGATCTCAATTATTTCGCCAGTTTTTAAATTCTGGCGTTTCATTCGACAGGATAGAATCAATTTAATTTTAGTGCCTCGATTAGCCTTGAGAATATGCCGAAGTTTATCAGACACTTGCTGGAAATAATCTCTGGGAGTCAGTCCTTTCACACCGTCAAAGATTTATTGACGGGCAAACTTTTCTAACGCCGAATTGCTTTCTTGAACTCCTATTTGTTGTTGATATAAACCTACAACTTTACGTTGAAAATCAGTTATCATATTTGAAGCTTTCCTCGTAATATTTTTGGGTGCTGCCTTTAACCAATTCCACCATGAAAGGAAAGTATTTTGAATTGTTTCCAATATTGGAGGCTGCGGAGGAGAAGGCGGAGGCGGTTGATATGGGGTTGGTGTAAGAACTGGTGTTTCGATAAGCGGCGTTGGTGAATCAATAATATTGCGAGAAGATGCAGTAATTAAACGTAACAAGAGGCTACACTTAGCCTATACTCATGCGCATGAGACTCTAAGATACATTGATTGAAGTTACCAATTTTTCTGTACTCGCTTTTAATATTTAATTTATTGATTCCCGTTTAAATCCACACTCGTCTATTACTTTCCAAGCCGTGAATTATTTCTGTTACATTTGAGAAGACTGCTTAAAAAATAGGCAGTCGAGGACTGCATGTGGCCCATATGCTGTAAAAAGAAAATTGATAATTAATATAAAGACTTAGTTTTCCTGTGTTACCAAATCGCATGCAACCGGTGTAAAATGGGTTATTCTAGCCCCCCCCCCCTCCCCCCCGACGGATGCAATATTTTTTTACCCCTCCCCCGCCCGGATTTCCCGGCCAGGCCGACCCACCCTCGCACCTTGATTTTTAACCCAGATACCACCTCTTGCCAGGATTGCCGTTAACTTTTTGTAGGCCCTAAATAAACAGGAAATTGAATTCAGGAGCTCCGGGATTTTTTTAAAGTTTTCAAATGTTTGGTGATAATTGCTATGAATTGGTCAAACATTTCGTAAATAAACGTTGCGTGACGCATTCACTAAAATCTCTCCGTGGTTTTAAAGCCCAAATCGAAATGAAATATAACTTAAAGCTGGTTTTTTAAAAAAATGCTTTGATTTTGCCATCTATAATAAGTTTTTTCCAGGCTTCACAGTTTCTTTAAAGTGTTGTCGCAAATACACAGTTTCGATTTATGCAAATTCACGAGAAACGGTAATTTGATAGTTGACCACGGCTGAATCCAAAATATATTTTCTATAAAAGGTCGAAACTTTTGAATGAAACTCATATTTCCTTGAATGAAAATGTCTTTCCTTTGATTAAGTGTCAAACACCTTTCAGAATTCAGTGATTTTCTGTTTTTGGTTCTGGAAGTCTTGGCGATTTATTGTATCCTAATTTAATACTGCGTGGAACCGGCTAGCGTCTGCGAAATATAATAAACATCACTTTATTATGCTTTCTAAAATTGCCGACTTTTCCAGTGTAATAGAATGCCAATCTTATCCGGAAAAATGATTCGCATTATGCTTTCGCTAATCAAAAAAGCAGTTCTGAATGATCAAAGGTACAGAAATGAAATGCTGGCGGCGTTTGAATCATGATTTCGGATAGCTCATGGTCTGCAAACAAACACTTCGATTCACAGATCGATTATTCACTAAAACCTTTTTCCAAACCACGAAGGTCCACGAAAACACCTAAAGTAATCTTTGAAAACAATACTTGCCCACATTTGGTGAAACCTGTGCTTGGTAAAGCAATAAAAAGAACGAGAAAGCTCCATTTACCTTTCCCATGGATCCAAAGCGCGCACGTACAAACAGAACTGCCTTGACAATCGAGTCGTCCAAACCGAAGCTATCAGAACTGTCTCATCGTACAGCAATCGATTGAACTCGGCACAACTTCGCGTTTCGGAAAGTCGGACTTACTTACACAGGTGACAACATAGTGGTTACTAGTAACCTAGTAACCACAGAAAGCAATAAAGTCAGTAAAAATCGACATTAATATGACACGCATTCCATAGTCCATAATCCACAAAAGTCCAGTCCCGAAGTCCAAATTTTTTTTTAAATCTGAGGGGCTGAAGTAACGACGCTGTTTTGCCGTGTGTTTCTATTGTTCTTTCTTTAAAAAAAAAGTCTTGAAATTACTCACCACAGGCAGCGAGGACTGCTCCGACACAGGCATTGTAAAGAATCGGCAGTAAAAAAGGGAATAATTTGACAATATGCTTACTAGCGCGAGAGATCGATGTTTGTCATTTTTGCCTCGGAAGAACTCTGATTAAAAATAGCTCTTAGTTTTTCAGAATCGCGACAAATTCGGCCTCAAGTTGTATGCTGTGTATAAAAGCAACGTTCACCTCTCGACGGGAGAAATGCAGGACTGACTTATACACCAATAAGACCAAATGACGGAAAGTGTTTGTCATGCGCATGCGTAAGAAACACTGGTCTTATATTTCAACGTATCATAAGAAAAGAAGCAATTTATATTATAATATTTTAAACAAGATAAAAAGACGTCCGACATGGAGAAGAGTTACTCCTTTCATTCAGTCATCGCACCTGCAAACCACGTTACTATTGAATGAATTATAAATGAAGGCCGTACCACAATGAAGCCAGTCTTTACTGTGAGTTTAATATATACGTGACGTGAACATTACTAATGCTAGTAGGGTTGTAGGAGACGCTGTCGTGACACTTCAGTAACGATGTTTTGCCGGAAGTGAGAGTAGTCGGAAGTCACCAAACCGGAAGTGAAAAGGGCAAACCTACGAACCGGAAATGCACAATTTAAAATATGCGTGCATAAATTTGCATGCAAAATCGTGACACAAAAAATAACAAGAGGCTCCTAGCAGCCTATACTCATGCGCATGCGTAAGTTAGTTTTATGATGTTAGTTTTAAACATGATAAGAAGATGTCCGACATGGCGAAGAGTACTCCTTTTATTCAGTCATCGCTCCTGCAAACCACGCTGTTTACTATTGATTGTTTTGGAAATGAAGGCTGTACCACAACGATGGGAATGATTCTTCTTAGTCTTATATATACCAAACAAGAACATTGCTAATGTAAGTAGCGTTGTAGGAGAGGCTGCCGTGACACTTGAGTAACGCTCTTTTACCGGAAGTGATAGTAGCCGGAAGTCACTAAACAGGAAGTGTAGTGGCAAAGCTATAAACCGGAAGTGTACAAATTAAAATATGCGTGCATAAATTTGCATGCAAAATCGGGACACAAAAAATAAAAATAATAAAAATAATAACAAGAAAAACGGAGCCGAAACCTTACCTCATGCCGCTACGCGCATGAGTAATAAATCGGCCTTTGTTCTGGCGCGAGAGCGACCGGGGATATTTCTTTCTCTGGCAATTTGTCTTAGTTCCTTTACTTTCATATGTTCCATTTTTAAATGGAAAAATAAAATAATTTTATTTATTTTCTCCCTGGGAAACAAAAAGCTTGGCTAAAATCGACTCACGCGTAAGCCGGTTTTTTCATCACTAGGCAAGACGCGTCTTGCATAAAATTAAAACCAAGGCTGTTTAAACATTCAACATGAAGACCAATTTTGAAAATAAACATTTACATGATAGGGGAAAACCCTTACGCTCTTGGCTATACACATCATTGCATTCCACACTTCCCTATCAACGAGCTGGACCAAAATAAATTTTGTGTTGACCATCAGCTAACCCGGGTTGATGGGGAAGTGTGGTATGCAATCTATTGTTTTGCACGTGAAAATTTATTGTATACAGATTAGTGGCGCGTGAATAGAGTGATAATCCTACTAAGCGTCACTACTTAGTAGCACGTGCGTGGGGGATGATAGATTATTCCATGGAAATTTATTAAAAGATATAGCAAAGCAGACAATTTATAATATTTTTCCTTCCCCCATCGGCAGTAGATATAAAACGATGATTCTAGGCTAAAAGACAAAAACCCAAAGCCCCCTGCAATAAAAAACCAGGAGTAAACTCATAGAAAGCGAACCCCTTATAACTAACCATAGCCGACTCAGTGAAACCCCTAAATTCAAATAACGCAAAGCTAGCAACAAGGTGAAGCATTAAAGACTAGCTAAATTTCAGGGGATAATAAATGACACTTTTTGTGTTATTTATGTGGTTTTCTGGGACCCGCTAATTTTTTAAACGATAATTGATGTTATTTTCATTTGATTTTTATTTGAAAAAATCAATTTCCGCTAAATGTTAGCGGTAGTTAATTTTTTTATGATTTTGAGCGGTAAATTTAGCGGTGGGGAAGTTGTTTTTTGAGTTTTCTCGGAATTTCTTAGAGCAGGGGGTTTTGGGTTTTTGTCTTTTGGCCTAGAATCATCGTTTTATATCTACTTGCGTCATGTCCTCTCTGTTTAGTTAAATTACCGGTATATTACTTGAGCAATGATTCTCATTTCCTACTGTGTAGCAATGGTAGTAAAACCAATCAGGACAGTTTATTTTGGGAGGTCCCTCAGCAAAGCCTCCAAGACAGGAGCGTGAGCTGTCACACCACCCACAAAATGGATCTGTCACGCAATCAGCGCAGCTTTGGTACTTTCCGCAGTAGGAAAACGTGCAGCCAAGACCCTGTAAAACATACATGTATTAACTACATTTCATAGCTTCAACCCGACTAATGTGTACAGCATTTAAATGCTTATGAGCTCAAGTTATAAAACATGCAATGCTTTTAGGTTATAAGCTTGGTTTTCGTATGTCGGGAAAATCCCAGACGATCGGAGATTTTCTGTCTTCCAAACATCCCAGATTTTGCCGATATATCGGGAAAATCGCCGATCATCTCAGAAATCTGGGACTCTTCGGAAACGCTCCCGATTTTCCCGATTTACTTGATTTGTCTTCGATTTCGTGTTTCCATAAGTCGGCAAAATCTGGGACGGTCAGAAAACAGGAAAATCTCCGATCGTCTGGGATTTTCCTGACATAGGAAAACTAGGCTTTAGTTATCAATCCGGATAACGATTTAAATTAACGGAACTAGCCTAAGGCAAAGCGCGGGGCAAAACTCGGACAACAATACGGCTATTTATACGTCTTACGCGTCTTATCTAAGACGCGTCTTATCTAAGACGCGACTTAAATAAGACGCGAACCGATCGTATAAATAGTATAGAATAAGCGTTCGTATATTATTTTAGACGCGACTTAAATAAGACGCGTCTTGTCTTAGAACAGGATTTTTAGCTGTTCCCATTTTTCCGCATCCTAAATAAGACGTGAACTATTAGTACGCATGCGTAACAACATATATTTTTGACGAGTCACTGACTGCTCTCTCGCTGGCTAACAAAATGGCTTCGTAGTACTCAAAAATACCAACAAAGACACCAACAAAACAAAGGAATGCGTGGGCGTCAGTAATGAATGAAGAATTCAATATTCTATGTACGGAAATGGCAATTGTATGCAACGCCGAGTTTATGAATTTTCCTAACAGCATGGTCTTCGTAAGAAAAGAAGACTTCACAAAATTGAAAAAAATTCTCTAAAAAAGTATCTTCCTTCTTAAAATGACAGTATGCTTTTGTTTCTTGCTACAGCGTGTCATCCTGCATTTTGCAGGTTGTTGCTAATGATAACATTGCATGTAAACGAGGCTGTATCAAAAATAAGACGCGGACCATTTATACGTGATCTTCGCGTCTTGTATTGGACGCGAAGGTATTAACGGTACAGACGCGTCTTATTTTCTGCCCGTATAAATGGCCCTAATATATCATTTTAAACAAAAAGGCGTATCGTTTACTTTATTAAAACAAGTCCCTTCAAGGGTTTCTGCTGCCAAAAATGCTGATCATCAAGGTTTAAGTTATATCAGGATTCAGCTAATCGAGAAATGCACTAATGAGAGAGGGAGAGAGAGGCCCAGTGGGCTTATCGCCTTATTTCGAACAATTACCCCTTCAGGGTTAAATAGAGATGGCATTTTTGCAGCAGAAACCCTCGAGGGGACTTGTTTTAATGTACATATACACAGAACATAGCTTGATTTTTTAGCGCGCGCTTAGCGCGTACAAGGTAGATATACATGTCTCGCGTCTTACGCCACTTGGTGTATATTCTGTAACGCTCGGTCACGCTTAATCGGTTGCCCTGACGAAGTCTTTTATAATAAAGACGAAATATCGGCAAGCGATTTATTGTCTTTATTTACATATATCGTAGCATATGTATTAACGTTTTTGAAGAAAGATCCAGGCACAAAATGTTTTTGAAGCTTAGCATATAAATATACTATCTTTCATTGCGCCTTCGGGATGGATTCATTATTACGGATATATATGCCAAACCTACGAATAGTCACCTTTACTTGCCAATTTCTAGTTCGCATCCACCACCATTCTATATGGGGTAGCTTTAAGGTGGCTCCAAGTATTTTTTTTTTGGGGGGGGACACTTCCCTTTTTGAATACCTCTATACATACTCTTACTATAGCTCAATCAATCTGAATTTGATACCAGATGTTGGGCTTGGATGAGGTTTTGGACGATACTCTTTTTATGCTAATCAGCGTTTCCATAGCAACGGTAAACACACATGGCAAAAATCAGTTTTTCCTCACTTTGGAGGTTGGTTGGCTGCATCTTGATATGCTTTAATGTGACAGCGCGATGCTGTTAGTGAGTTTCACATGTGCTAGTCAAAACTTGGCTGTGTAGCCGCGCGATGCGGTTCCAGTCAAGACCCACAAATTGACCCTTGCTCACCATAGAGTCTCCAGTAGCTCAGTGGTTAGAGCATCCGACTAGATCACGGAGGGTCGTGGGTTCAAATCCCATCTGGGACTCGGATTTTTTTCCGAGTCTTAATTACATTTAATATCTTTGTTGTTATCTTTATATACTCACTTTGGAGGTTGGTTGGCTGCATCTTGATATGCTTTAATGTGACAGCGCGATGCTGTTAGTGAGTTTCACATGTGCTAGTCAAAACTTGGCTGTGTAGCCGCGCGATGCGGTTCCAGTCAAGACCCACAAATTGACCCTTGCTCACCATAGAGTCTCCAGTAGCTCAGTGGTTAGAGCATCCGACTAGATCACGGAGGGTCGTGGGTTCAAATCCCATCTGGGACTCGGATTTTTTTCCGAGTCTTAATTACATTTAATATCTTTGTTGTTTCCTAAATATCTTCCGATTTTGGGGCTACCCGCGACAAGCGAATAAATGCGCTATAACCTACACAATGTAGCACATTAAATGGGAAAATTTCAATCAAATTAAACTGTTCGATTTTGAATAAATCGCTTAAACATTTTTTAAACATTTTTTGGAACATTTTTAAACATTTTTTTAAACATTTTAAAACATGTGTTTTTTTATGTTTGAAATATAAGCGGTCAAAACAATCATAACCATAATCTCACAAATTATCATTTAATTACCACAGAAAGTTTCCTCAGACTTAAATGATTACTCCTTGCAAAAAGCTCCGACCAACTCCTCGGCAATAAAGAGATCGAGCTTTTCATTCAAATGAAGTTTCGCTTGACGTTTTCACTCTTAAAGTTTCAAGCGCATTTGCATATGATTTCAAAACTAACCAATGAAGATGTTTGATATCTTCACAGTATGTTTTTAAATATATAGGCAATAATATTTCAAAGCTTCAGTCCAATGGATTCAGAGGAACATCTCAAAAAGAACCGCTGAATTTTGAGTACGAAAGCAGCGACCGCGGGATGAAAATCCAATAGAACGAGAGAGTGACATCGCATGTTTATTTCACACTAGCGCTTGGTGAAAAATTCATCTATTCCTCAATAGCTTTTAAACGTATAATTGTCGTGTGGAACCGCGACGCGTGTGATATATTTTCATTAAATTACCTACAACTTCTGTATTAAAACAAACGAGTTTTATTTTCTTTAACCTCCCTTTCTTGGAAGACAAGGTGACATGCGCTACACATGTACACAATTATCGCGAGTTGACAGTAAGTTCGCAAGTTTAAAAGTTTGCAAGTCCAAAGTTCGTGAATTTATATAAAAAAGTCGGAGTAAAAGTGAATCAATCTCTCTCTCTCTCTCTCTCTCTCTCTCTCTCTCTCTCTCTCTCTCTCTCTCTCTCTCTCTCTCTCTCTCTCTCTCTCTCTCTCTCTCTCTCTCTCTCTCTCTCTCTCTCTCTCTCTCTCTCTCTCTCTCTCTCTCTCTCTCTCTCTCTCTCTCTCTCTCTCTCTCTCTCTCTCTCTCGCTCTCTCGCTAAACATTGCTAGTGTGTTAAGAAGCCAAAATGGCGTTTGATTAATTTCAGCCTATTACCTAATCGCCAAGTATGCAGTTGTTATTCTCGACTGTCTAAGTAAGGTGTTGTGGATTGTTTTAGTCATTTGAATTGTTTTGCTTAAGGTTTTTCTTATGTTTAGGGTTTCTTTATAGTTCTCGTTCATAGTCCAAGGTTATTGAAGGTTTAGCCCACACTAGTAGTTCTTAGGTTTTTGTAGTAGTGTCGTCTATTTTATGGATTTGTTAAACTTGAATGTCGTTCTTGAAGTAGGCATGCTTGGGAACTAAAGCTGACCTTGGATTTTACCTACACAAAGGTTCTTGTTTGGGTGTCTAGTCCAACTTTACAGTTTTAGCTCTAGTATTCCATTGGTTCTTTAGTACTTACATCAACAGCCGTGTAGATGTTTCTTTTACTCGCTTTGTTAGGCCACTGGATATGCATTAAAAGTTCCCACGGTCAGAAGCCCAAATAATCCTGCAGGACACGGGATTTAAAGTAAAAGTTCCCACGGTCCGCGAACCCAAACATGTCTACAATAGTAGTATATAGGTAGGCTTGTTTCAGTCGAAAAGTCAGTAATCACTAATCAATAATCAGTAGTCTAGCCGGTCGACAAATCTTGTAGTCTAGTCAATCGACCAATCTTGCAGCCCTGTAACCTACATTGATCAAACTTGAAGCTACGCGAGAAGTCCCCAATAAAGAAGACTCCTGGAACCTCTCGTTTAGCAAGCGAGGCCTCATTACAAGTGTAAATATCAAATATTCTTTAAACAGGCAGACTTACCAAGTATCCCGGATAACACTTGCAAACATTAGGACCCATACATTTGCCGTTACCAGAACAGTTGTGTAGGTCATTGCAATGAAACTTAGAGCAGTCCTCTCCAGTCCACCCCGGATAACAGAAACAGATGGCACCTACACAGTCGCCATGATGAAAACAGCCATTTGGGCAATGGACGACTAACAATAAAAAGCAAAACGTTTTAACGAAAATCCAACTGGTCTAAGTCATTTGACATTCAACAGTTTTTTTTTATTAAAAGTACTAACAGAAATACATAGACATGGAAAACTTAATGCCTGGTGTTTACTGGCGACGTACGTCCATGGGCAGTCATACTTCATTAATGAAACGTCCTACCACTCTTGCGTTTGTTTTAAAGGACATGTACATCGTCTAATGTCTGCGCTTGTCTTTTGGTCGCTAATGAAAAGAAAGTTTGATCATCGGAGGTACAGGTAGAATGCCTCTTCCCCCAATGATTTTTTATTTTTTTAATGGTGTCAAAGAAGTGTTTGTTGTTGAAACCTGAATAGCGCAGTATATTTTTCTTTATTTATTTAGTACTGTTTCCGTACTTTTTACTTTTCTTTCTTTTCACTTTTTCACACATGTTTAGAAAACTGTGTGAAAATCGGTCCATAGATGTCGAAAGCATGAAATAAAAGTATTGCGAGGTCGTTATTACTCGTGGCGCAGCACACGAGTTGTAAATCCGGACGTAAGAGTGCCGGGAGAGACAGGCCCGAATTAAAATCAAGCTCGGATCCCATTTTTATCTCGAAACAAGATATAGGTATGAGTATAGATGTAGTAAAAAATGGGATGTTAAAATATGTTAACTTTTGTCCTGGGGGGGGGGCTAGTTCTTTATACAAGCTATATAAGGGCATTATATATATGGTTGGCAATAGCGGTTAGGATTCCATGAAGGGTGTCGCACACCGCCACTAAAATTTTTGGGGAGTACCGCCGGACCCATTATTAATTTCCCTAGGGTATTGGCATGACATGATTCTATTCTCACGTTACCGATCAAACTTAAAAAAGGTGTTTTTAAGTGGACGTGTCACGTTTATTATGGTGAAGAAGGGCCTAAGTTCGATACTAGCGAAACGCTTTACATACGCAGTCGGTTTCTCGTAACTCTACAAATTTTGTTCGAGACGGGTTAATTGATCTTCAAAGGCTCAAGAAATTTGCGTTCTTCTTGTCAATCATTTGTTGTAAATCCATTAGTGATGCCATTAGTAGGATCAGAGAGAGGTTAGATTTTGCTGATTTAGATAAGTAGAAATCTTTCGGTTTGATTATGCAAGAGTATGGAACAGCAAGATAGCATGAATTTTGAGTTTTGTTCTATTTTGGAATTCTGAATCATTGCTATTGCGGTTTGATTATGCAATAATATGCAAGAGTCGTCATAATTTTGCTGAGTTTGCTAACTAAACTAAAGTTTATCATTTTGTGCAAATGTACAAGTTTTTATTTGGTGCAATTCACTCTATAATTGCATTCGTTTACAAGTAAAATTTGTTGCTGTGAATTGAATGACAAAGCAAGCATTTTAAGAAGTGAGAGACTTGGAGGAGCGGGGAAGATTGTGCAAATCGATGAAAGCAAGTTTGGTAAGAGAAAATATCATCGTGGACATCATGTAGAAGGACAATGAGAATTCGGCGGAATGAGGAAGAGAAAAGGAAATGTTTTCTGGTGGCGGTTGAGAAAAGAGATGAAGCAACACTGCTGCCTATTATTCAGAAATGGATCGAACCAGGAATAGTCATTGTATCTGACTGTTGGAGAAAATGGTTATGTTCACAGAACAGTTAATCACTCTAAAGAATTTGTCAACAAAGATAGTCACAATACTAACTTGAAGGTCACGTATTTGGCAAAGTTCATTTGGAGATACATCCACAGAAATGAAGACTTGTTTGAGTTTTTTTTTTTTTTGAATGATGTGAAAAAGATATATTTCTAAATTACCACATTAAGAGGAAACTGGTCCATGAGAATCATTCGCGTTTCGTGCTTTCGTTCAGTATTGTTTATAGAAAATAATGACGGGTCATGTGAACACTAGTTCAGAAGAAGAATTACTATATATTAAGGAACTTATTTCGGTAAGAATTTTAATTCCAAGTATTCTTGATCCTGTATATATAAGCAGAAGAAGAATTATTATATATTAAGGAACTTATTTCGGTAAGAATTTTTATTCCAGTTATTCTTGATCCTGAATATATATATAAGCACTGAAGAAGCCCGAAGGGCGAAACGTCTGCTATTAAACTATAGGACATGTGAAGAGTTCGCTTCTCGCTTTTGTTCACACAATTTATCCTTATTAAGCGCAAGCGTCCAGTATCTTCTCACGAACATCCAATGAGTAAAGATTTGATCTTCATAATAAAAATATATTTAACATGAATGAAGACAAGATTTTTTGTTGTAAATCACCTATATTTCGACCGGGTACACCGGCCTTCTTCAGGGTGAGTGACCGTTACAAACGCGAAACACCACTGATGCAAGCAGCTGATACTAGCGCGCGCGTTTTAAACCGTTAAAATACGCGTTACATTCCTGCGCGTGCATTAAAGATTTCAATAACTTCTCTCTCGAACCGCGCGGTTCTGAGAATAGAAAAAGTCACTCTCGTTTAAACCATGCGGCTTGAGGCTCTTCAGCCTATACGCCCATTGTCCCTCTTTCTGTAACAATTCCCTCTCGTTTGCAACTCTATCAATAAGCAAAACGCCCAAGTCCTTTAAACCACGGTGACCTTCTGAAGAGAAATGTCGGTAAATAAAGTCATCTTTCTCCTTTTGATTGTGTTCGAGTTTTGCGTGTCCTCTAAGGCGGCTTTTGTGATTGTTGAACCTTAACCTAAACTTTTTCTATTCTCAGAACCGCGCGGTTCGAGAGAGAAGTTATTGAAATCTTTAATGCACGCGCAGGAATGTAACGCGTATTTTAACGGTTTAAAACGCGCGCGCTAGTATCAGCTGCTTGCATCAGTGGTGTTTCGCGTTTGTAACGGTCACTCACCCTGAAGAAGGCCGGTGTACCCGGTCGAAATATAGGTGATTTACAACAAAAAATCTTGTCTTCATTCATGTTAAATATATATATATATATATTTATGGAGGAAAATAAGTTACAGCTGCATGAATAACGCCAAACAGATAATTGATAACCATAATAAGCAGATTCTAAAGTCATCCACGCAAGCCAACGACGCCGCCACAGCTAACTCTAATACCACTCAAGACAAGAAGACATGCAACTGCCGACAAAAGAACACATGCCCACTCGACGGAAACTGCCTACAATCATCAGTCATCTACCAAGCTACAGTCACGCGCAACGACAACAACACAACAGAAACATACATCGGACTCACGGAAAACGACTTCAAAACAAGATACCGAAACCACACCGCATCATTCCGCCACTCTAAACACAGAAACTCAACTGAACTAAGCAAGTACATCTGGACTCTCAAAGACAACAACATCGAACACTATATTTCATGGTGCATCCTGTCTTCGCATTCACCGTACAACAGCTCAAGCAAAAAATGCAACATCTGCCTTAAGGAAAAATTTCTAGTCATTTGCCGACCGAAACTTTCTACACTTAACAAACGTAATGAACTCGTGTCTTCTTGCCGCCATAGAAACAAAGCCCTTCTACGCAACAGCTGAACTGTTAAACTTCGCGCTGCATAGATTTGTTATTGTTATTATGTAAACAGTGACTACAATACCCTTTGCCAAGTGTTCATTACAGCAGGCGTCCGTTAATCTGCACCATTGTTCACGGAAAACATCATTGAATAATTTTACAGATTGAGAGTAGGTGTCAATAAGTAACTTAATCATTTCGTCGACGGACTCCATAGTTTGGGAAATCCGCCACATCAAACGTCTTAAGTGTACGCTTATTTTTGGAGTCGTTCACGACCCTTACCGTTATTTTACAAATCCTTTGATTGCACTTAAAAAAAGGGGAATCAATGTTAGCGACCTTTTATGTGAAAAAAAATATTTCCTCTGTTCGACGAACTTGCCGCTAAGTTGGCGGCTTTTGATAAATTCATTATATCAAGGCGGCAGTACAACAACCTGAATGTTATGTACAAATCCTTTAATCTCGGTTAAAAAGAGACATGAAAAATCGCCAATAAAGCGGTAAAGGCTACAATAAGCCCCCAATATGTTCTTTAAAAGAGAACAAATATATCATCTTTGTACTATGCTTTTTAAACTGTTGTGATATTTGTATCCAAGGACGTCTATTTTCCACTACTTTTTTGCTTCACAGTCTCCAACGAAGATCGTTGCTGTCCGCAATGCCTCAAAAGAAGCAAAGGCTAGAGTTAATAAATTGTCTGTGGCTGATTTGTTTATATTCAGGCATTGAATAATTTAATCTGTAAAATTATTCAATAATGTTTTCCGTGAACAATGGTGCAGATTAACGGACGCCTGCTGTAATGAACACTTGGCAAAGGGTATTGTAGTTACTGTTAAAGGTATCTACCGCCTGTCATCACATTTGTGATGCGAACACAATAGCTATATATATATATATATATATGTTGTATATATGTTGTTCGGGCGATCAGTGCTCATAATGATAATAAATAAAAGTTTTGAAACTGACCTGTTAAAAATTTTATAAAAAGTTTAAAAGTTTTTCTAAATTTTCGGTCGCTCACTGCGGCCTTCATCAGAGAATGGATGATCGTTTTTTTTGTGGGAAACAAATTATTTAAAATCCTTGACAATTGGTAGGTATACTCTTGGGAATGGCTTCCGTTCGTTGACACAATTAGGGTCGATGGTTGAATGCCACGATTCTAAGAATAAACGTTTGGACAAGTTGTTTACACCTCTCTCTAGAATCTGAACATATTTTGGGTGTATGTCATGGTTGGTCGTCTCCGCGTGTTGTTTTATGAATGAGTCATTATTGCTGCGCGTCCCTGGCTTGTGTTCGGGCCCGAGTGAATTCCAGGAGCGTTTTGATTCGCCAACATAGGTGAAAGCGTGAATTCACGCGGGCCCGAACACAAGCCAGGGACGCGCAGCAATAATGACTCATTCATAAAAAAAACACGCGGAGACGACCAACCATGACATACACCCAAACTATGTTCAGATTCTAGAGAGAGGTTTAAACAACTTGTCCAAACGTTTATTCTTTGAATCGTGGCATTCAACCATCGACCCTAATTGTGTCAACGAACGGAAGCCATTCCCAAGAGTATACCTACCAATTGTCAAGGATTTTAAATAACTTGTTTCCCACAAAAAAGATCATTCATCCCCTGATGAAGGCCACAGTGAGCGACCGAAAATTTAGAAAAACTTTTAAGCTTTTTATAAAATTTTTAACAGGTCAGTTTCAAAACTTTTATTTATTATCATATATATATATATATATATATATATATATATATATATATATATATATATATATATATATATATATATATATCATATATACACCCAATCAATCTCAATCTCAATCCATAGAGTGCTCAAACTGTATGAACAGTGAGCATAATATACAATTGTGTATACAGTGTGTAAATACGTTACGATACATAACATACATACATTCATAAATACGTTACGATATATATTATATACATACGTTACCTGGACGCCTCACGCAAACAAATGGGAGAAGTCGATCACATTCAGATTCTGTTATATTTCCAAAACTGTCAACAACAGAACACATTCCATTTTCATGTTGCGATTCGCTGTTAAACTGCTGTGGGAAATTCAAGAACACAATTTGTACAGTAATAATAATAATAATAATAATAATAATAATAATAGTGGGGTGGCTTAGGGAAAACATCGTTACCGACTGGAAGAAAGCACCAAATTTGGCACACAAACTCTTTACGTTACTGCAAACAAATTTAGCCTGGGTGCCACTTGATCCGATAATCCGGGGGGGGGGGGGGGGACACGCAATTTATTTTTTGGCACTTTTCACTAGCATGAAAACGACGCCGGTATACTAATATGTTTTAAACATGTTAAAATATGCCTTTTATAGGGGAACATTAGTTTAAAAAACATTTGAAATATTATTCGGGTACTATGGTCGGTTTTCAAAGAAAATGTTGACTTCGGATGTAGTCACGTGACAACCACACGCTGAGGTTTCTCGCCATATTGAAGGCAAAACAGCAATATAATATAAATATATATATATATATATATATATATATATATATATATATATATATATATGTATCATTACTGTACAGACTACAGTAAAGAACAAGTATATCGACATCCTGTGTTTATATCAATATCGAAAAATAAAAGTCGTACGGTAAAAATAGGGTTAAAGGCAAGCTTGACGGAAATCACAGAAATATTTCGGAGGGGGGGGGGGGGGCGTCTGATCCGTTCATGTATGTTACCATTTATCAAAATCAACTTTGAAAATTGGCAGACAATACGAAATTTGGAAAATATTCTTTTCCTGTTGTGCAAAAAGAAAAAGTAGAAAAGTGTTTAACTGATAATCTAGTAATTCTACGGGGATAGGAAGTGGATTGGAGACTGACCCGTTGTAACAGTACATGACGAGGATTAGCCAATATATACATTACCCCTACAATGAAAACTGTGCGGTTACAATGGAACATCCGACTCAAATTAAGAGACCATGAAGTTCGTTTCAGTGTCTATGAAAACAGCATTATCTACAATGTCTGTCCCTCAGTTGAAGAACAATTAAGATCAAGTTAATGTTAATTATTGTTTCATTCTCCGGAGCACTGACACAACTCTGTACATGATAAATTAGCTTTGACGCATTTGCATCTGCCAGTGCATCCTTGTTTGCAGCCACATTTAAGGAGCTCTTGATAGGCTTTGGCTGCTTCAGGAAGGGTCGTCCAGACAGGTGCCCACGCGCTATCCATGCCACACCAACCCCATCCCGGCGGCTGAAGGAACCATCTGAACAGACCGCAGGCTTGTGTACCAGATGCTACTTTGGTAAATTGCTCTTAAAACGTGCTGTATCAGCGAGTCCTACATAAACAAGAGTAGAAATCGCTTTGTGGTTACTCATGTCCCTGTCGTTAAATATTGTTTTATTACAACAACAGGAATGTGAAACAAATAAAAGTAGTAAAGTAAGTCGAAAGTATGAATTTCACTCCTTGAGAATGTTGTGCATTCAATTACCTGTGTAGGAGGTATATTCTCTAGGGTTCTGTTCTTTTTAGTGGAGATGTCTTTGCGGGCTTCATTTACATTGAACACATTGCTGGTCTTGTCGTAGAGCACCACAGTAAATCCCTCCAGAAGCTTGAAGATGGAATCATCCTTGTCCAGCTGGTAATACGGGTGGTCTTGCAGGAACAGAAATGCCTCTGTCAAGTCTGGGAATGACTTCCATGCGTACCAGGCGGACTTCTTACCCTTGCCAAAGAAACAGGATGTCGTGTCGCATCCAGTGATCAATGAAACATAGGAAGTGCCCAAGATATTTGAGGGCCAAAAGATGCGCAGATGGAATTCACACTTATGTACTGAACATATTTCCCCATGCCCAAACAAATCCAGATGGCTGCAGACGGATACAAAAGCGATGAAGTCACGAAAAAGCCTTATCATTATGACCAGAACATCGGTATCCACTGTACGGACGAAAACCTGACTGTTCCCTTTGCTCAGCGCATGTTGAACATGCACCTCTGCTTGAGACAACGGATTCGTCTGAGGTGATGTTTACTCCCTTGTCTTCAGGAAACTGGTAGTCTGCAACTCTGGTTGTCAGAAGAGCAAACAGTTCTTTCTTGTTGGTACTGTCTGAAGAAACGCTTTCCAGTTTGAAGGAACCTTGGTGTCACCTGTGACCTTTCTTCTCTGGCCTTTACGTCTCTTCTCTCTGGTTGAATCCTTGATGCTCTTCTCCTTGTACATATCCTAAACAATGTCCACTCGTTTACTTGAAGTCCTGAATTTTTTTCAGGCTTCTTTTATCAATTGCTTAAATTGCGTTCACAACTGCGAGGATCATTCTTCATTTGATTTCATTTCCGCAGTTCATATATGATTTATTTCATATATATCATTTCACACTCACTCCTTTCACGGGAACATATGAACCTACAATTGACCTGCTCCCAACGTCAGTGGCTTCATAGCTCAGTTGGTAGAGCATCGCACCGGTATCGAAAGGTCACGGGTACGAACCCCGTTGAAGTCCTGAAATTTTTTCAAGCTTCTTTTCGCAATTGCTTAAATTGCGTTTACAACTGCCACGATCATTCTTCATTTGATTAAATTGCATCGTTAGGTTATCAAATATTGTGCCTCTTACCTCGTGTTTCCTGAATGAAGTTAGCCCATGATTAATCGAAGTTAACAGTAATACACAGAGGCGTAAAGGTTGTTTACAGGCCACGCTTTCGACATCAGACCAAAACTGAATCTCTACTGATTTTTCGTATTTGGCGCCTTTTGCAAATTTTCCCGCGCTTGGCACCGGTTGTAATCTTAAAATACTTGGCAGCAATTGCATGTTTTCTAACTCCTCAGTTTCTCATCAGTGTTTCACTTTATGAAAAACCAAAGGAAAACTAAAAAAAAAAACGATTTCAAACGCAACCGAATATACTACATTCTCTGAAAGTCAGACCATGATCGAAAAAGCAAAGTATCATCTGATGGTCACGTGACATAAACACCCTTAATCTATTTAAATGAACCATACAATCTAAATTATAACTTGTTAATGTATTTTGATTCAATTTGCCGATCAAAAGCATTAAAGCTATGTTTTGACTTATCAGCCTCGTTTTTATGCTGATGAGGGTTAGCGTAAATTGAAATCGTGTGTCTCGCCCCCCCCCCCCCCCCCGATTATCGAATCACGTGGCACCCAGGCTAAATTTGTTTCTTGCACCAGCTAGATACTTTGTGCCAAATTTGACGCTTTCTTCCACTCTGTAACGATCTGGCCTTAAATTCGACCTAAGCCACCTCACTATAATGTTGGGACAGCCAACATCCTGCGCAAGACCCTTTCCCTGCAATGCTGAGTAGTGTAGCCTCCACACAGCGCCTCATGGGTGCCCTAGGTCCATGGTTAGGACCCGGCCATCATGGAGAACACATAATTATATAGAGAACACATAATAATAATAATAATAATAATAATAATAATAATAATAATAATCTTTATTTCTTAAGATGAAATCACATATCCTAAGTTACAATAAAAACTCAAACAAAAAAGAAAGAACTATTTACATATCATATCTAAAAAATATTCTGTTACTAAAAACGTTCTTTAACCTGTCAGTGTAGATTGTAGGGACAGAGACTGACGTATTTCTAAGATTGTACCTCATGTTCTTTTCTTTAGGTAAAAACTGGAAGAACGGGCATTCGGGGTCATTCGATCTTTTATGGTAGTGTCTTATCCGCCTTCTCTAGCAAATCCCTGATATTTACATTCCTGGACATAAACTTTCTTTTCATACACCGGTCTAAAAAATTCTGTATTACAGAAAGGTCGGAATCTGAGGCACCATAAACCGGCAGAGCATAAGAAAAATTTGGTAAAACTATTTGTAAACATTGTACATACTTATTGATTTCACTGTACGTGGATGACGATACATTAAAAAAAACATCATACACTGTTTGTCTTGTGAATAATTCAGTGTATGTACATGTATTGCCCTACATTTTTCATTGTACACATCTCGTCCATCTGGGTTAAAGGAATTAGCGCAAAGTTAACCTGCTGCCCAGGTCCAACTCGTCCCCAGAGCCCTCGTTTCGTTTGATCAGCGCGTGACGCAATTAAAAAAAAACAACATGGGGACGGGAATGCACTCAGTAATCAGTGAATGATGCGTGCTCCTGCTTAGCATGCATGGAGAAGGATTAGTTAGGCTTACAATGGACCTTCAAACGTAACCCGTACCTTTCCAAACATATGCCTCTTCATAGTCCACAAGGCAGGTAGTACTGTCGGCGTTACTAATGATTCTTTCCATCTCAATTCGTTGACTAGCCTAACGTCTTCATCGGTATACATGGAAATAATATTTCCACCTGAAATCTGCGAAATGAAATAATATGTTAGGCATATTCACTGTTCGGAAAAATGTCCCACCTATGGGCCACAGAGTGGGGTTACAAAAGCGTTTTCAGCACCTTCTCTAGCACTAAAGCGGGCGTAGGCATTCTCTTCAACAATAACGTTGAACTACAAATTATAATAGATATATATATATATATATATATATATATATATATATATATATTGACGTTGAAGGCCTTCATATAATATGCGATTTAAATGCAAACGGAAAAACCATAATGCTAATAAACCTTTATGCCCCAAATGAAGATGATCCGAATTTCTTTAAATCTCTTTTTGGACACGTGGAGGACTTTCAAAGAGATGAAGTATTAATTTGAGGCGACTTCAACCTTGTTCTAGACAATAAGAAATGTGGTATTGCCAAAACACATAATAATGCTAGGAAAATAGTGTACGAGGATTTAGCAGAAAATCGTGATCTGATAGATGCCTGGAGGGTTTTAAATCCGAACTTAAGGAGGCACACATGGCGCCAAAGGCAACCTGCAGTTCACTGCAGGCTAGATTTCTTTGTACGCTAGAGCCCTTTAAATAACGTCACTTCCGCGGACATCCTGCCTGGCTTTAAAACAGATCATTCAATGATAACTTTAAATATCTCTTTACATACAAATCCAAGAGGCCGAGGCTTCTGGAAACAGAACACATCACATTTAACTGACACTGATTATATTAATCTGATAAAGATGACCATTGTACAAACAAAAAAAAAATACCAAAAAGATGCCACAACTAACCCAGCCCTGCTTTGGGACATGATCAAACTGAAAGTCCGAGAGAAATATATTATTTTCGCGGCCGGAAAAAAGCGCAAAACCGTACATAGAGAACAGACCCTAGAAGAGAAAATTGCGTCGCTTGAAAAAGAACTAGAACAACCTTCAACCAGTATAACACATAAAAAAACAACATGTCAAGTGAACTTGATCATGTAAAACAGAATTAGAGGCGATAATTAGGTAGCGTACCCAAGGGGCCATATTAAGATGTAAAACCAGATGGTACAACAAAGGCGAAAAAATACTAGACACATTCTGAATCTTGAGAAGAGACACCTCAAACTAAACACGATAAGTCAGCTCCAAATCAATGACAAAGAATTTGTTACATCTGATATAGATATTCTCACAGAATGTGAAACGTTTTGCAAAAACCTTTACGCATCTCAAAGAAATACAATGTTGCCAGACAACGATTTTTTTTTTAAATCAGAGAACAATACTGTCTTGAACTATGATGACTCTACAAGCTGTGTAGGTCCTTTAACAGAAAAAGAGTGCATTAAAGCTCTTAAACACATGGATTCTGACAAAGGCCCGGGAACTGACTGCCTTCCAGCTGAGTTTTATAAAACCTATTGGGATGAATTGTCTTCTGTTTTGATTGATGCTCTTAACCACGGATTTAATACAGGACAACTTTCAATGACACAGAGACATGGAATAATTAAACATACCAAAAAAAGACACTGATCCGCACTTTATTAACCCTATTCGGCCGTGGGGGGGGGGGGGGGGGGGGCACAAAGTGCCCGCGGTAACTTCAAACATTCACAACTTCTTTAATATGGATTCAAACGCCATCAAACTTTGTGACTTTTCCTAAAATTTATCTGGCAACAATTTGATATGACAATTTCTTGATCACATGACTTGATGTTTCCATGGCAACAAGTTTTTGACAGCCATGTTTTTCGAAATTTGCATATTTGTACCTTTGAATGAAGGAAAACAATGTTTGTTGCTATAACTTTTACATTTTTACGTCATTTAGCGTATATTTATTGGTTTTGATTAATTTTGAGTCAATTTGGACGGTTTTTAAGAGACTTTAAAAAACTCAGAAATCCAAGATGGCGGCCGTATGACTTATTACCTAATAACTACGTCATATGACGTCATCATTCCATTGTGCGGAGCGCAAAGGAGATAGTTTTGGACGTACTATGTATCCTCTAGGTTTCATTGTCATACCTTTAATGTTCTTGAAGTTACGGGGGGGGCACAATGCGCCCCCCCAGGCTCAGGAACTCAAAAAAGCCCAGGCCGAATAGGGTTAAGAACTGGCGCCCAATAACCCTCCTTAACTGTGATTATAAAATAGCTGCGAAGGCTGTCGCAAACTGAATAAAAGCTGTTATCCCAGAACTCATCAATAATGACCAGACTGGTTTCCTAAAATGAAGATTTATTGGAGAAAATGTTAGATTGATAGGTAATATTATTGATTACGCTTCTCAGAAAAAAATATATATTCCATCTTGTTACTTTTTATAGATTTTGAAAAAGCCCTCGACTCACTCGAATGGCCATTTGTCGAACACACACTCGAGTATTTTGGTTTTGGTTCCTCCTTAATGAACTGGATTCGAACATTTTACAATTTAATATTGAAAGCTGCGTCCTAAACAACGGATGTTTAAGAAGTTTTAGCGAAAGCAATCAGGTCTAATCCTAATATAAAAGGAACCTCTGTCAATAACTCAGAAATCAAGTTAAGCCAATACGCTGATGACACCACCTTGATTCTCAATGGCACCCATGAATCTCTGTCCGCTGCTCTTGATACGATCAACAGGTTTGGAGTTGTATCCGGTCTCAAACTTAATAGTAAAAAAATCTGAGGCCTTGTGGATCGGATCCATGACAGGAAAGAAAGAAAAACTCTTCCCTGAAATGAATTTCAAATGACCAGGAAAAAAGTGAATGTCCTTGGCGTGTTGGTTTCCACTGACCCCAACATCACACTAAATATGAATTGTAGCGAAAAGGTAGAGAAAATGAGGAACATTCTTAACTGTTGGAAAAATCGGCGCTTATCTTTAATTGGTAAAATATTAGTTATTAAGTAATAATCCGCATAAGAAGGATAGCGCTGGACGGCAATGCCCGATGGAATGTCAACTTTTTTCATTGTTACAACTAGTGATCTCATTGGCCTAGACTCAAAAACCGCTAAAAAGTTAAAGTTCCAAGTAGTTTGAGACCCAATCGCACAACATGCAAGTTTTAAAAGATATTGCATTTGGGGAACTTCATCAAAGAAGCAAAATTATAAGCTATTGTCTTCTGCTATTCTGATTAGTTAAGCACGAACGTTTCCTAACATTTATTTGACGCAAATGGATTTTCTTTATTTTTATAATGAAATATAATTATTAGCCATCAGCTCCTCCTCTATTCTTGAAATCAAAGATATTTTATGTGGGAAAGAGCCAATGCCGGAGAACAATGAAATTTGCTATCGTTCTTATGTGGAGCATTACTTAAAAGCTTGGTGGCATCTCATCTTACATATATCTTAGCACCACTAGCGACCAACCAAAAAGATATCAGTGAGACAAACGACATTTTTTATAACTTTCTCATGGCTGGAAATTTCGGACATTTGAGCCCGCATGTCAGTAGCGGCTGTTCCCAATCGATAATAAAAATGGTGTACAAAATTACAAAGCTTTATATGAGAGGCGATGAAATTACGGAAAATACAAGAACGATTACTGCCGTTTTTCAGTTTGCCAAAATCGAGCATCATTCAACGACAATTCAGCGCTATTTTTTAGTTAAAAAATCTATAGCAAAAATGAATTTCTTACCCTTCACTCGGAACGATATCAATTTGCAATTTCAGACAAGTTCAGATCCAGTCGAAGCCTTACAAAGCACCGATAAAAGAATCAAAGATAACAGGAAATCTAAAGACGCTACATAATTTGCGAAAATCGAGTCATAAGTTACAGATAAAACGCTATTTGGAAAATAAATATCTGATCTTTAGCTTGTTAATTTACCTTTCACTTCGGCTGTTAAAAACCGTACACAATGAATTTCACCAAGAGGAAAGTATGGCGGAAGGCTGAAAACAGCATATCCAAATTTCGATCGATACCTCGAAGCTCGAACCTCGCCGTAATCTCAAATTTGTTCACTGCGATTTTGAATCTATCGAAGCCAAACTTTAAGACACACCACAAAATGTCTCTCGGGAATCTGTCGCTGTTGCGTTTTCTTGGGGTCCAAAGCATGATAAAATACAACAAATCATTCACGGCTAAAACTCTAAGACCTATAGTCAGGTGGCTTAACGCAGAATTTAGGCTTGATCGTGACAAGAGTGATAAAAGCATGAAATTTGGCACATAAATTGCTTATGCCCTACCAAATGATATTAGAAGGGGTGCCCAAGTCAATCTGCTCAGGAGTCCGTGTTAAGGGGATATTTAGTTTTGACAGAAATCAAGATTTGGGTTGCCTGTGGTACAATTGTCAACACATTTATTTTACCACCATTTAAAAATAAATTTGCATTTTTATCTTGTTTTTAATCACTTATATATGTGCTACGCTATTGTAATGAAAATTGGATTACAAATAGCGTCAGCAAAGCCTTATTACAGAACTAGTGCCCAGTCTCCGCTCGGTCATAAAAACTGTAGCAGATAAGTAGGGAAAATTGCGTGCAAATTGACCGCGTCTTCCCGTACATCAAATCTGGGAATGCTTATGTACATTCCTAAAACCTTCCCAAATGTGCCTTTCCCTTAGCCAACATAGTGTACGTTAGTGGACTTTCTCTGCTGTAAAAACCGACAGAAACGCTCGCCATGGCAGAAAATTGGGTGACATTTGCCTATATAGTATTTTCACTCGTCACCAGGCTTCCAATTTGACCCTTAAATCATAGCAAAAAGATCAGTTTTTGAAAAGGAAGGTACAAAAGATCGGACCGGATCCAGTCCGGGTCGGATCAACTCGGATCGACTCGGATCATAAAAATAAAAATGAAATGATAAAAAATAAAAAAATTTACCCAATTGTAGGTTAAAATTCCTCTCAGAAATAGGCCAAATCAAGTAAGCTTTGCAACGTTTAGAGCTCCGTGGCGTTCTCTGTGGTGTTCACCCGCTATTTTGTTTACTAGTGCCAGTTCCTCTCGGATCAGGTTACGAAGGTTTCGTTTTAACCGCGGTCAAACGAGAGAAATTTGCAAAAGTTAAGCAAAGTACTTAAAAGTTAAGGTTGTCATTTTCACTGTTTAAAGTTTAATATATTGCCAATACACTGTCAATTTACCAAATGTTTTGAAAGTTTACCAAAAAAGTGCTAAGCGTTTAAAAACTGTGGGAACTGCAGAATTGTCGGCGCCATTTGCCAACATAAATTTGATCAGGCGCAAAGAGTTTTGGTCAGTTTTCAACGGAAAAAGCTCATAATTTGGAGAAAAATTAAAAGATAGTAACGTCAACTAATTTTTTTGTACATCCTCGCCCATATTTCCATTTAATATTAAATAAAATCCCACTAAATAAAACGAAAAACGCCTCGGAAGTTTGACCGCGGTGGAGGTTTCGTTACACGCTCCATCGATCGATCATATAAAACATGGACCCAGCTGAAGGCGAGGAAGGTAAAATCTGGGCCATCTTTCTCAATGAAAATGCTTAATTTCAAGAAAATTATAGTTTCTGTAACTCAGAATGTTCATATATATTTTTTTGTTTTACAGCAGGCGCTGTTGCTTTTTGTCACAAGTTTATAGAACTCTTGGTTGCGTAGGGAAAAGGAAGTTTCTTTACCGTCGAACTAACCCTGAGTCAACATGAATTTATTTGGTGGGGAGTATCGAGGTGGAAACCATACTTAAGTCACTTTTGAGAACCGACTTAGATCTTCAGCTGGGTGTAACGAAACAACGCCGGTTCGTAACCTGATCCGAGAGGAACTGGCACTAGTAAACACAATGGCGGGTGAACGCCACGGAGCTCTAAACGTTGCAAAACTTACTTGATTTTGGCCTATTTCCGAAAGGAATTTTAACCTACAATTGGGTAAAATTTTTATTTTCTCTCATTCCATTTTTTTTTATGATCCGAGTTGATCCGGTTCGATCCGAGTTGATCCGACCCGGACTGGATCCGGTCCAATTCGATCCGAGTTGATCCGTTCTGACTTTTGTACCTGCCTGTTTTTGAAAGGAAAATCAAAATTTCGCGCATTTCTGAGTTACTTTTCTGAAATCCACACTTGGATTCCAGTACTATGGTTATTATTCTATCTTGAAACGTTAAAATATTTTAATAACTTCAAAAAAAAGTACCGTCATTTTGACCTCGAAGTGAACAATTTCGCATAAAGACTTGTATGGAGTTCGACTACGCGGTCATCGCTTTAAGCGTTCTATCCTATTCTAACTCATTTTAACAGGCGCAGTGTCAACATCTACACTCGGTTTTGGAAAAACTGGAATCTAGTAAACATTTTGGTGAGCGAAAAAACCTCCGTCATTTTGCACTTTTCAGCCGCACAATGCTTCGACTGAGTGCATTTTGGCTTCCTTTGGTTGGCATTGTGTTTACGTTTGCTTGCTCGTCTGTCAGTGCATGGCCTAGCGGTGAGAACAAGGGAAATCAGAAGAAAAGCGAAAATCACGGCTTTATCAAGGAAACCCCCGCGCTTCAAGGTTAACACACAATAAACAAGTAATATAGTATTGATATCGGAAAGATTTCGGTTTAACCCTATACATTAGTTATGCATACCGTTCTTAAAACTAAAACAAAAGCTAAAACAATAGAAATCCAAAAGCAAAACAATAGCGCTCACGCCCGTAGCAAATGTCTCGTCTGAGGGTTCAATATTTTGGTATGCGCAAAGGCGACCTTGTTCTAAGATTTGCTGTCTGGGCAACCACATTTACACAATGGCATACACTTCAACTTTTCTTTAGGATACTTGCAGCGCGAACAGCGCTCTTTGCAGGTGCACTTGATCAGCTCTCAGCACACAGCCGACACTTTGGGGATAGTCATCCAAACTGGTTGCCACATGGTTGCCCTCTCCTTTGACCCATGAGAACTCTGTGGGGGAAGGAACATGCTGCATTGCTTGTTCTGATGACGTCGAAATTCCTCCCTGGTATACTGCCCTATGAGCATGTAGCAGAAGTGCATCCTGAAATTCATATTGTTTAAATAGCAAGCTGTAGCTCCACTTTTACCTTGAGTAAAAGCGATTATGTAGTGCTTACTTCCTTATGATCTATTTGCAGTTTTGTTCTATCGAATTAAAACTTTTGGATTTATCTTAGGCCCGGTTCAAACGTCGAACTTCACATGTGCCGAACCTAATGCAAATTAGCAAGAACAATAGATTTTGCTCATTTGCATTAGGTTCGGCACATGTGAAGTTCGACGTTTGAACTGGGCCTTAATTGTCAGTACATTATTTTCAACCGATAATCTATCACTAACATTGTGTTTTATTGTCGAACTGTACTGAACATCGCACGAATAATGCACGAAATGAGTATAAATGTGCCGTGATATTCGTACAGTTAGTTATTTGTACAGTAGAAAACCGGTTTGCTTCTGCGCGTGCACTCAACCTGATACACTTTCTCTCATAGAGTTTTCTTTGTTAAACTCGTTATAACAGTTTATGTTGCATAATAAATCACTTATTAGATGTTTCGGTGTGTAGTATCGCGGTATATTTTTACTTGTTTGCAAAATACAGCACAACTCGTAAAAATATACAGCAATTTACTACACACACCGAAACATCTAATAAGATATTATATACCTGTGTCGGAGGAATATTTTCCAAGTCACTACGGTAAAAATAATAAAAAAGAATGAAACAACCTGTGCAAAGACTTAAAATGAAGCGAGACAGAAAGTTCCTTGGAAGATTTCTGGTGCAGGGTACTTACAGACGTTTTACTTTCAGACCAGCAATGATGAACTCAGAGAACTCAAACAGAAGCATCGCAAAGACGACAATAATTCTAAGATAAGCCACTCAAACCGGGCTTAAAACCATTCTAATAGATAAACAAATATATAAATTTTTATGTTCTACACATAATTTCACCATATTCAAGTTTTTTGCAAAGAATTATCACATTTTCTTCAGATACTTACAGACTCAACAGATTGACACACAGGTCACCACCTTGGATGACCGAGAGTGGCATGGGTCCGAGCCTATGTGTCTGTTTTTAAAATTCTGCTACTTAAAGGGTCAGTTTTTTCAAAAATTCACAAAAGTGAATTACAAAACCACAAAATCCATAAATAACTGCTAAAATGCTTATTTGGTAAGCATTTCTGGGCTTTTAGCCAATAAAACATATTTACACCACAGGCAACCCAAATCTTGATTTCTGTCAAAACTAAATATCCCCTTAAAACGGACTCCTGAGCAGATTGACTTGGGCACCCCTTCTAATATTATTTGATGAAGCATAAGCAAATTGTGTGCCAAATTTCATGCTTTTATCACTCTTGTCACGATCATATCATTAAGCCACCTGACTACTACGCTCTGCAATATCTCGGGCGAAAATCATACAAATTTTCTCCAAAACGTCGGGTTTGAAAGCTTATTTCATGGGTATTTGACCACCATTGCTTGGTTTGGAAACATTTTCAGTCAGCGGTTTTTATTCGACTATAAACAACGGATATATTTGACTACTGTCATAAAACGATGAGCCCGGAAATCACATTGAAAACCAGCGGTTGAGACCATTGCGTGACAGCCTGAATGTAAGTTGCACGAAATTCGATGTTCGAGATTCATGGCCATAATGGAACAACAAAGGTGACAAAATCAAGAGAACGGTGTTGATAAATGACTATGATAATGGAGGCCTAAAAATGATTGACCTATCACTGTTTAATAAATCGCTGAAATCTACCTGGATTCAAAAATATCTTGAAGCTTCAAACCATGGAAAATGGAAATAATTTTTTGAACTTGAACTTGGTAAATTTTGAGGAGACTTAAGGTGGTTCGATACAGTTTTCTGGAGACCATTACCAACATTTTTCAATCGGCATGTAAGCGGTCTTCTCCAAGTCAGATCAACGTGAAATTTTCACCACTAACTGGTTTTGAATTGAAGTTTGGCAAGATATATATTTTGGTAAAAACAAGAAACAAGAAACTTAGAAATCAGTAAAAGTGAAATTTAGCGCGTTTAAGATTTCGCATTGAAAATCCCACATAGGTATGTTTAAAAAAAATGGTATATGGCATATACATTTTGCAAGAATAAAAACATTATGTATGTTTGAATTGAGAGATTAACACTGGTTTTGTGAAATTACTTAATGATAATGTCAAAAAGTAGCTTGATGTTATGTTTGTAAACCTTGAAAGTTTTGTTTACTTTCTCTTTTGTGATCTTGAGAACTACCTTTTTTCCTAGCATCGCATCATGTGCAATTTTTTGGGTAATTTTCTATTTTAATGGCTTTTGCAAAAATCTGAGAAACGGCTCGATGGATTTTTTTTAAAACATTCACTGTGCATGCTTACCAATGTGCAAAATATTATCCGAAAGTTTCATTGGCATTGATTCACTGGAACGCCTTTAAATTTAAAGATGAAGACGACGTACGAACCGGCCGAAAAAATGGCGTTACAAATTTACTTTTTAAAGTTATTCTCAGTAATGATTTCAAATCAATGCGCACTGCATTCCTCCGTGATTTGTACTTTGTACTTATATTATTGCGATTTACTTTAGTTCAAACATACAGAATGTTTTCATTCTTGCAAAATATATATGCCATATACCATATTTTAAGATGCCTATGTAGGATTTTCAATGCGAAATCTTAAACTCGCTAAATTTCACTTTTACTGATTTCTAAGCTTCTTGTTTATCGTCGTCATGGTAATATCGATTTTACCAGAAAATATATCTTGCCAAACTTCAATTCAAAACCAGTTAGTGGTGAAACTTTCACGTTGATCTGACTTGGAGAAGACCGCTTAAAAGCCGATTAAAAAATGGTGGTATGCTCTCCAGAAAACTGTATCGAACCACCTTAATTTTTAAAGGTAACCTAAACAAAGCTGATTATTCTAACACAATACCAGTAAAGAGCTCGCTCATACGAGAATTGCTAGAATTGTTATGGTCAGAGGTCAATTTTGTAGATGTCATAAATAACAGACAACATTTCTTAGAGCAACCTATATGGCAGAACTCACTAATTATAACCAGGATTGATAACAAACCCATTTTCGACAAACAACTCTTCCTTCATGGAGTCTTCAAGATAGAAAATTTAATGATTAAGGACTCCCGCAGCTATCTCTCTTACAAAGACTTAACTAACACTTACAAAATACAAATCAATCCTTTGAAGTATTATGGTCTTATATCTGCCCTTGAATATCTCTATAAACACACGAATCTACCAATTGAACCCAATGATTCAGTCACTCCTGAACCTTTCCTTGACGTATTTCTTAAAAGTGTTAAAGGAAACATAATCGTTTACAAAAAGCTTGCCTCTTCCAAAAGTAGTGTACCAGTGAAAAGTCAAACAAAGTGGAACAACAATAATTGCTCCTGAAGGAAACAATACTGATGCGGATTGGAGAATCACTTATATTTTGGCAGCTAGGCGCACCAAAAGCACAATGCTCATTAATTTTCACTATAGACTTCTGCATAGAATACTGCCTACTAATATGCTTCTCACAAAAATTGGTATCAAACAAGACCCAAATTGCTCTTTCTGAAACAACTCTATCGAAAACCTGATTCACCTTTTTGGCAATGCGAAAAAAAAATAAACTCTTTTGGCAAAACTTGACTGAAAAGCTTCAAAACATTCAGTTAATACCACGGAACTATTCGAAGGATATGGTTGTCAGTTTCTGGGTCTGATCCATGTCCAATACTGTCGACCTGATACGACCAGAAAAAATCAAAGTACGATCCGTACGGATCGACAAAATGAGACGACCCGTAAAGTACAGTTGTTCACCCGAAAATTGCATCTCATTGTAGACGCATGCCAGATGAGAGACCCTGGGAACGAGGTTAACAGGCCCTCTTGAAGGTTGTCGACTCGTACGGGTCGTACGGATCGACAAAATTACTGTCGACGCGAAAGACAGACTTGTCGATCCGAAAAACGCATCTCATTAAGAATAGAAGCGAGTTACACGAAAGGTTATTCGCCGAGTACATGGGTATTACTCGTTTGAAAGCGTGTTGCGCGAAAGGTGGCTGGAGTATAGATATATTACTCGTTCTAAAAGTCTGTTGCGCGAAATACTTATGATTGAAAACATTTTCGGTTAACTTTTATCCTGGATTACCGCTAACCGGGTTTCCAACAACTGGGTTAGTGTTAGGGTTAGGGTTAGGGTTAGGAAGGGGTTCGGGTAGGGTGAAAATTTCTAAGTGCCCTTAATGAGATGTATTTTTCGGATCGACAATTCTCTTTTTCGGGTCGACAATAATTTTTTCGATTCGTACGACTCGAAGGAATCGGCAACCTTGCAGCAGGGCCCACTACACACTAACATGTTGAATAATTTCCAAGTGTCTGTAATGAGATGCATTTTTCGGATCGACAATTCTCTTTTTCGGAACGACAATTATTTTGTAATAATAATAATAATAATAATAATAATAATAATAATATTACCAAGAAAAACGTAGCCGAAACCTTACCTCATGCCGCTTCACGCATGAGTAATAACTTAAGGAGATGTCTTTCAAAATGTTTGAGAGATAGGAGTCTATGTTTTATTATTTCAATAATTACGATCGTAATGTGTGGTATTGTTAATTAGTAAGTAATGTTAATGTTAATTTGTAAGTTATGTTAATATTGTAAGTAAAGTTAGTTTTTGTAAGTAATGTTATGATATTGTAACTATTGTGTGATATTGATAATTAATTAATTAGTAAGTAATGTTAAAAATTGTAAGTAATGTTAGTATTGTAAGCAACGTTAGTAGTGTAAATAATGTTATTATTGTAAGCAACGTTAGTATTGTAAGTGATGTAGTATTATAAGCAATAAAAAAGTGTTTTCGCAAAAAAATAAAAATAAAGAAAGGGTATATTTTAACATAAAATGTACTGGTTCGAGCCACAGAAAGTCATGATAAAATTAAGGTGGCTTTCGAAAGGCAGTATCCGTTGTCGGTGGTTTGAAGTCAATTTTTGCACAGAGTTTTTTTTTTTGGCCAACAATAAATTTACCCTGAAGAACAAGTTTCAGGAAAACAGAGGTACGTGGACTCATTCTTAAAAAGTAATTAATTAGAAGCATGTTGACCATAAATTGACCGTTGAGGTATTAATACTGTTGTTCTTTGCAGCATTCTGTGTCAAATACATGAAGCATCCAGCATATACCCCGATGTGTGAAAGCACTGTTGTTGTTACTAAACTTTTTTTTGCTTCGCTCTGAAAATTGTAAACTCCAATGTCAATTTTCAAACAATGAATAGTTCGCATTGGACATGTTAACTTCGTTGTTAGTAATGCCTATGTTTTATTATCTATATTCATAAGAATCTCATAGGTTAACGCTAGACATAAATACGACCGTTCGTTCTCTTTTGAACATAGCGATGATAAGTACCTCACAATGCGTCACGGCATCTTGAAAACTGAAGGAACCTCCTCTGTACAAGAAGCACAGTTCCTCGTCTTTAATCCACTCAGGAGGACATGAAGCTAAAAGGCAAGAAAGATAAGAGTCTTAAAATGATGTGATGTGCAAGTTTATTGTCTAGCTGCCAGGAAAGAGAACCTTTGAAAAGAAGAAGAGAACCTTTGAAAAGCTGGGAGTTTGAGCTCAGGTCATGCATGTATACTAAAAAATCGTTTTTTTCCTACAGGTCAAAAATGGCACAAGTCATTGACAGATCTAATGGCAGTTGGTGGTAACTGCTTCTTCCCTAGTCTTCTCTTTTAACACAGTGACACTCGAACAGCCAATCTTTTCTCATCACTTGTCAAGTCTGGATCCGTTATTGTTGCGAAAGAGTCAGATAAGTGTCAGAAAGATGTCTCTTAAAATAATTATCTATTGTCGGTTTGGAATGCAAATTAGCTTGAACCGTTAATAGTTATCGGCTAATGTAGTAACATAGTTATCATTTCATAGTGTTTCATGAAGCCCTTGCAATTGCACTTTGCCAAACTGATTAATTACCTCAACTAAACTTACCCGAGATCGCGGATTGAGGCTGTAACTGTATAAATGGCCTGAATACGACCGTTAGCGACAGCCTATAGTCTTTAGTCCTGTCCATGATCAAGGGTTCAATCAGCTCAAGAACACTTTCTCCCCACCAATTCGAAGTCGCATTAACCACAGCCGGATGTCCTTTTAGTGACGTGCTTATTTGATAACGGTTTCTGGGATTTTCCAAAACGTTATAATGCATCTCTGCTCCACCATTGCAAAGGATAGTTACACCAAAATTCACCCCTAAGCCGTGATTTCTAAACAAAGTGTTGTTCACAAAAGTAAGACCTGTAACAAGAGTACCTGAAAATTCATATTCTAATACATACTGACCACTGTTGTTGTAAAACAAATTTCCTTGAAAAAGTGCTACTACTTTTGAGACTTTGCAAATGCTGTGAGCGTTCTGATTCAGGTCTGTAGCCAAGTTCAGAGAGAAATGGTTATCTGTCACTTTAACGTCCAAAAATGGTCCAGAAATTCCTTCCAGGAACAGAGATCTGCCTCTATTTGACTTGATGGTGTTGGCATGAAATTGGCTATTTGGCGGGATGAGTGCGATCTCTTCGTTCTGCAGTCTAGAATAAAGAGTTCCATTTTTATTCCCTTCAAAGTAATTGTTAAATATTTGGAAAACTTGATTCACGACGTTAAGATGAACCGCTCCTGGGGAATTTCCGTCGACGAAGGACGCCAGACCATTATTCGTAATTCTCGAACGCTCCAATCTGAAAAGGTGGCTTTCGGACTGAGTAGAAGTATAAGTGATTCCGTGACCAAAACTTCCACTGATAATGCTTTCGCTAATGGTATGCATGGTAGAGAGTGCTGTAAAGAGAAATAATATGTACACTTTATCGCCGTTATCAACACCACTAGAGTTAGTTTATTTCTTTGTTGAAAAATCCTAACCTCAGCTTTCGTGTGTCCTGTTGTATAATTACAGTTCTTACAAAAGGGAAAACATCTTTACAGTTTTATTTAAAGAAGGCCAAAGTTGATGTTGTTGTTGTTGTTTTCCAGGGACACATGTTGATGTGAAAATTGTTTTTGTATGACACTTTACGTTTCCTGGGCAGCTAATCGTTCATTGAAAAATCGACCGAAATATGAAGTCTTCGTCATCATTAATATTGTACGTATGATTTTCTGGACTATTGTATTTATCCACCGACACACCGAGCTTGGTGAAGCTTCGACCATTTTCTCTTTGGAATTGCATTTTTTTTGTCAGATTTGCCTAGCAATTTGCTGGTGTTGGTCGAGGAATTACAAAATCTCGAGGTTACCATAGCACTCACGACACAAAAACATGGTTAAATCCCAAGGGGTCCAGGGGCGTCCCCGCCCCCTGCCCCCAGCCGCCTAAAGCACGGGCGATTTACATTTGTCTTTTCTATGTTCAAGGGTAATGTTCCTTTCATGCATCAAGTTTAAATCCATATCGTCTGAATTATATGCTGGCCATTGTTAAAATAGAAGTTTACAAGCAATAATTTATTCGTTTTAATATTCCTGTGTTGGTAGCAGCTTTTAACTACTAAGGGTGGGGTAACAGAAAGGGAAATATTTTACATGTGGGTTTTAACCATTTTGGCAGGTGAGCTTTCATTTACGGCGAGATTGATAGTTGCAAATGTAATAAACACATGCGAAAACAAATACTTACAAGAATCACAACGCTTGAACTGCATATCATCTATAGCCACAAGGTGTCCCCTATAAGTCCAGTACCCGAGAAAAACGACAGAGTAGTTGGATGGTGTTGTAGGGAGATTCAGCACTTTCTTCTTCCAATTGCGCATGGTTTTGTCCGTTTTCCACAATACAGTTAATATGTTTCCACTGTGATCCTGAATAAAAACCGTCATCGATGCGTAACCAGTTTCCCGTAGCATATAATAAAACTCCAAGTAACAGTAATTGTATTCTTTCCAAACTGGAGGACTGGTAAACGCACCATATCCATCATACCAGCGCAAGCCAAGCCACATAAAATTGCCTGGAAAGATGGCGAAAATATACATATTTTAAAAAAGTCTGTTAAATTTTGTTGATCTTTCGATTATGCGTTACAATATTTGTTGTAATAAGTTGAATGAAGAGTGTTGAGAAGCTAACGATAATGCCGATGCGAGGAAAGATCCAGAGGATACAAGACTCCTGGACTCAAATAATGATGAGAGTGAACTGGCAAAGGAGTCTTGAGCAAACTTCCCACATTTCTTAGATTTAGGTGGCTCGAGCGGATTTTTTTTTTTGGCGACTTTGAACGGTTGATCCTTCATTGTCTGAGTCAGGCAAGCTGCGACTCTATAGATGAAATTAACGTTTCAAAAAAGTAGATTTGACTGACATCGGTGTTACCATAACAACGATCTGATAACGTCATGGTTTTGCATATTGGTATTTTTCTCAACATCTAGACCTAAAGTTTTAAAACGACTGTATGCCTCTTATAGCCTAGATATATGTCTTCAAGACTGCAAAGTTTGAAAATATTCTATGCTAGCGTTTCCGAATAAAATTTGGTTTGAATATTTTCCATCAAAAACTTAAAAATCCGCATTACTTTCTGTTAATTTGTCGATGCCGTGTTGCCAGGTTTCATCCTGCTTGCTTCTTTAGATTTCAGTTGATGTGATCAAAAGCAATGTCTTAACCCTCGGACGTACACGCAAACTTATACCTCCCGCCCACCCCCCATGATTTTTGTGATGTTGCAATATTTCGGAAATATTTTGCATCTAATAGATAGCCGACGATGTGCTCTACAAGATAAAGTAAATATTATGGGTTATGGCGCTGCTGGGGTCCGTAACGTCATCCGAAATGGCCGCCAAGATGGCCGCCATCTTGGATTTACTAATTTTACTAATTTATCGGGAAAATGCGGAAATTACAAATATTGTTTGCTAGAGTTGCAAAATAACATACAATTAAACATTTTGATGCTTTTGGTAGCATTTTATGTTTTTTCGCTGAAAAAAAGGTGAAAATACGTACTTTTATTCAAAAATGGGTTGACCTCATGTTACTTATGACGTCTTTTAAATCTCGTTACCATAGCAACCGGTTGTCGCCAAACTTTACCAAAATGTGTCTCAAGGATAAACGAACAGCTACTTAAAACGGCATGTGCTAATCTTAAATGGTCTTGAAAATATCGTAGAGAAACCTTAAGGGGGGTGGCAACCACCCCCCTCTTGTACGTCCGAGAGTTAAATATGCTTATTTTACTCACCAAAGTAACATTTTTGTTAGGGAAGCGTTTATTTCAAAACGTTTAACATGTAATGCACTATCTTTGTTAATTTCAAGTACATTGAATTCTGGAAAAAGCGGTAAGAGTGTATAGTTTGGGGACTAAGACACTCTGAGAGTAGGACTTGCTATAGGAACACAAAGGGTAGCTCCTAATTTAATTTGAATCTTTTTTCTTTCAGGATACCAGTTAACGTACATAAAAATTAATTGCTTTGTTGCCGTAGTTTACAAATCTAACAATCATTTGCAAGTTTAATTATGGTCCATCAAAAACTAAAAATGTTGTCACTCAATGTTCGAGGGTTATGAGGGTCATATATCTTAAGCGATAAAAAGCCGATATTTTTTGCTAATTTGAATCCTCCAATAAGCTTGACGAAAGTGTGTAGTCAGCTGAATGGGGGAGGGGGGGATATATGTTTTTCTCACATGATAGTGAACATTCAAAATGTTCACAAGTTGATCCGGAGGGTAGATACATAATAGCTGAGGCTGTTGTAAGTGGTGAAAATATATACATTACTACAATATATGCTCCAAATGAGTGCCGACGACAGTTAGAATTTATCTAATCAAAAGGCAAGAACTTAATATCGAACATAGACATTGACAAATTAATTATTACAGAAGATTGGAATACAACTCTGAATTCAATAGATAAATTTGGCGGTCTACCATGGAAAGAAACAAGCTACAGAAACTCTGTCATAGAAGAACTAGGCTTCATCTATGTTTATCGGTGAGTGCATGAGCACCCGAAAACCAAAGCATTTACCTATGAGTCAAAACCACTGAAATTGAAATCGAGAATCGATTTCTTTTTTATTGCACGAGTCCTCCAAAATGTTGTAAACAAGGCCGAGATCACAATTGACATGCTCCAGATCATAAAGCTATATTTCTTAGCATTACTGTTCAAGACGCATTTAAAAGAGGACAATGGACTTGGAAATTCAATATTCAGCTACTAGAAGATTAAGCTTACAAGAATTTGATAAAGGAATGTTTACAAGGAACCTTAGATTACTACCAAAATGTCGAAAGTAAACAACTTCTTTGGAAACAAATAAAATTGAAGGCTGATCGTACGGTAAGGGATATATTTAACCGATTAATTTCGAACGGCACGGCCGTTCTTCTTCAGGGTATAACCGTACTAAAAGAAAAAACGTTACAGATTTGAATTCAAAATAAGCGAAAGATATGAAATTACATACTTTGTTTATCGTATAAGCTAAATGGATAAAAATAGGACGCTGAAAAAACGTTACAGATTTGAATATATAACAAGTGAAAGATATGAAAATTCATACTTTGTAAATGGTATAAGCTTAATGCATAAAAATAGGACGCTGAAATTTACATAAGTATATATTAAGTTTCATCGCGTCTGTTTAACTCTTTGGGTTCGAGCGTTTGGCCTTTATCAATAACATGAGCCTCTCGCCTTACGCACGTCGCCACGGTTAGATTTTATAAGCTCAAGCGGGATTAGTTGCATGTCAGACGCAGAATGATTAGGTGAAAGAAAATGTTCTGATACTGCCGTAAGTTTAGAGTTGTCGGGGTGTACTTGTTTTTCGACTGGTCTGCGTTGTTCGCTGAGCGTTCTTTAAGTTGTCGTTTAGTCTCTCCAATGTACTGTTTGGAAGTTAATCAAGATGGAGATCTATTAAAAAACGATAGCCTACTCCAAGTCAACAAGAAAGGAATTTAAAATAAGGGAGGCAGTAATCCAAGACAGGTTACAAAGGCTTGAAACGTCTGACTGTTTTTGTAACAGTTTTTTCGGCACTCAGCTTTAACTGAATTTCAATATTACAAAAGCTTGACTACCTGATATGTAACAATTTAGACCTAAGTGGGCAAACCTTAGACGAATTCAAGAAAGGCAAACAAGAACTTGAAAATATGTTTGAAAATATAGGTAAAGAAGCGATTTTTAGATCGGAAACCCGCTGGGTATAAAAAGATGAAAACCCAACAAGATATATATATTTTTTTTCAATCTTGAAAAAATACAATTACGAAAAAGAAAGTCATTCTACAACTTAAAACAAAGAATAATGTAATAACAGACATTAAGGAAATTAATGAAGAAATAGAATTATACTACAACGAGCTTATTAAATCACAACTTCATGAAACCCAACAGATTGATTCAAAGAAACAATTTACCAGCCTGCGTAGCAGGCGTCGGGGAGAAGGGAACTGAGGAGAGAGGGAAAGGACGCCTGCAATAAAGACCCCATTTGTTCACTTCTGCGGACGCGGTGTTCGTCAAGGTTGCCTCGTCAAAAGTCCATTTATTTTTGTTATTGCAGCAGAACTCTTGGCTGCCAAAATTAGACAAAACGAATTATGCAAAGGCGTTGAAATTTCAAATAACAAAGAAGCGAAAATATCCCAATTTGCGGACGATACAACACTTATTGCAAGAGATACAGAATCAGTCAGACAGTCCTTAAAATTAGTTGCTGACTTTGGCACCATCTCCGGCCTGGAAATTAATAGTAAGGAGACAAAAGCTATGTGAATTGGCTTCCACAAAAGTTTAATAGACAACACATTTTGAGTTTCGAATGCCCACGTGACCCGATCAATTTTTTTAGGAACCCATCGATCCTATGACGATTAAAAAAAAGAACAATTATAGCAACTTCTCTCTTAAGATTCAGAAAACAAAACCAGACTCAATTTATGTTATCTCGTAACCTAACTCTTTATGAAATAACAGTGCTATAATGTTAAGTCGCTAGGGATCTCACAGCTGATTTATGCTGCTTGAATGCTTCATGTTCCAGATCCAATTATTCGGAAGGTCCAATCTAAACTTTTCACTTAGTTTCTTGTGGAAAAACAAGAAAGATAAAAATAAGATAGATGTCCTCTACCAGCCGCTTCCAAAGGGTGGTTTAAATTTTCCTTGCTTTAAAAGTATGAACAAAGCCCTTTGCCTTTTACTTTTACGCAAACCTTTGTGGATTGTTTGATTTGTTTTAAAGTGCAATTACAATGTGAACAGTCTTGGTTCCGAAAAGTACCCATCGTTTACAGGGAAATGCTAAATTATTTCAGTGATTGGCAAAATAAATTTGAAGATTCCTACGAAAAAAAAACGTTTATACTATGGAACAACAAGGATATAATCATTGAAAAAAAGTATTTATTTTTGCAAAACCTGGTCTGATAGAAACATTCATTATAATCAAGATATTCTAGACAGCAATGGGAATTTTATCACTTTAGTAGCACTTAATAACAAGTATAAGGTGAATACAAACTTCTTGACTGAGGTTTCAACAAATTATTTCGGCTATACCAAGATGGCTAGAGAACAAGTTTTTGGAATCTCGTGTCACCTTACCAATATTAGAACAGGAGGATGACGCTTTTAATTTTCAGCTCTCAAAAGATAAATCTATATCATTTTCGAAAATGCATTGCAAAGACCGACTACTACTTAAAGACAACAACACTGATTCGCCAACTGCTGCAGTTAAAAGTTGGGTGAAGATTAATGACGGAATAGCGAAGAACTGGGGAAAAAGCATGAATATTATATACAAAACAACTTAGATAACAAGCTCAGACAATTCTCTTTCAAACTATAACATAGGCTTCTGGTTACTAATAAAGAAATAAAACGCTATGTTATTACAAATGATGATAGCTGTTTTGAATGTCAAGAGTCAGACTCAAAAGAAAATATCTTCTTGGAATGTAGCTCATCCCGAAAGTTGGTGGAATTTTAAAGTGGTTTAACTTGAAGCATAATACCAATATCAACCATACTTTGAAATAAACAACGTTTGCCATCTACCACCAGAGTAAGGTCCCTGTTTAAACAGAAAAATCTCTCTACTCCTGCAGCACGTGAAACATTATATATACGCAAGTAAGTTCTTGAAAAGAAAACTCGACCTAGACGAATGCATCTCTAAATTAAATGTAACAAGGAAAATCAATAAAGCAGCCTTATTTGATATAAATACTTTTCCTTTTAACTTTACCTTTCACACATTAAAATAACTGTCAGCTAATTATTATTGTTATAATTATTACCGTTATATCAGTTGCGATAGTATCATCTCTACTGCACGTACTATTTTTCTTTAATACAGCAGCTTAATGTAACTTGAAATGTAAAATGTGTTTTTTGTCAATAAAGGTGTAAAAAAAACTACGTTCGTATCGTTCATCGTTGACAATTTTATCCGACAATATTTTTTCAATTTATTGAAAGGTTGTCGAGTGAAGATTACAAAACCGTGAACGATACGATCGAAAGGTTTCGACGAAGTGAAAAACAAACTTTTTTTCTCAGATAAATCGTGCAGACATTATTGTAACACAGTATGCAAAAAAAATCATCCTTTTAAGGTGGCTCCAAGTAGTTTTTTGGGGTCACACTTCCCTTTTTGAATGCGCTCATACATAATCTTATTTTAGATCAATGAATCTGAATTTGATACCAGTTGTTAGGCTTGGATGGAAGTTTTAGGTGATGCTAATCCATAGCAACGGTAAACAAACATGGCGAAAAACAGTTTTTCTTTTATATCTTCCGATTTTGGGCTACCCGCGACAAGCGAATAAATATGCTATAATTTGCACAGTGTAGCACACCAAATGGAAAAAAATTCAAACAAATTAAACCGTTCGATGTTGAATAAATCGCTGAAACATTTTTAAGATGTGTTTTTCATGTTTTAAATATAAGTGGTCAAAACATTCCATGGGTCTCACAAATTATTATTAAATTACCACAGAACGTTTTCTTATTTTCTTGATTAGCATAAAAAGAGCATCATCCAAAACTTTCATCCAAGCCTAACAACTGTTATCAAATTCAGATTCATTGAGCTAAAAGCATTAAAAAAAGGAAGTATGACCCCAAAAAAACTTCTTTCAGCCACCTCAATCTTTTACGAAGGAATAGTTCTTAAATACTGGTAAATGAAAATGTTAACAATCCGTCATTATCATGTTCCCAGCATTCCATCGTGCCGTATCGTTTGTGGTTTATGCTATTTTTCCCGACAATGTTTCTTCATCCAGGTGTACATTAAACGTGAAACATCATTAAATGTCATTTATTCAGTGTTTAATTCTACAATAGAACCAACCCTTACCAGTTCTCCCATGATAGAAATACGTGTGGTCAGGAATTCCGCTATGCCTGCCGTAGATGTCAGTCAAATCCCACCTTCGTGTTAGCACAGTGCCATTCAGATTAGACCCAGGATAATTTTTCCAACCACAATCATTTATCTCAAACGTACAAGGGAAACCTGTGAGGCAGAAAATGAATAATTATTTATTTGTTTCTTTCTTTATGTTTTTTTTTTATTGTGTCAGTCTGGAATGAAAAAAAGATAGAATATCGTAAACATGTTATGGTCAAAGATACTTTACTAAGTAACACATAAATTCATAGCCTTAAAATAAAGTTAGAAACGAAAACCAATACTAACCGTTTTCCTCAATCCGCTCGAGATGCAAAAGCACTTCGCTAGTGCTAAACCACCCTTGGAAATATATTGTGACAGTGTTCCATGGAACGAGTCTTCGTCTTGACAATGGAGCAAGATCCCTGGAGGAATACTTTAGGATTTGATTTCTATGAGGATCAGTTATTGTGATATAATCTACATTCTTCATTACTATGAGCTTAATAGCGAACCCGCCATAGCCTTCGGTTCGAACTACTTTCTTGCATTTGACAGCCGGGTTATAGTTAGTAATGAAGGGATGTCTAAAGTATAGGAAAACACTACCATTCGCAAGATCTACAGCTGAGTCTATAGCGCACAGCATGATTTGTCCATAGGATAGGCCGTCCATCCACTGACCATTCGGATCGCCAAAAGACACACCATCCTTGTTGTTTATCGACGTAAGTTGTTGCATGGTAACGTTCTTTGCCGTGGTCAAGATTGCCGTTCCACTTCCTCCTGTATTACTAAATGAGGAGTTTGTGAATATAACGTTCTTTTCTGGAAACCAAATCTTGGAACCACCTGCTGAGCAATTTAGAACATGCACAGAATGCACTTCTGGTACGTACTGAAAGCTTTCGAACGCGGCAACTTCTTTTCCATGTTTTATACCACAGTGCTCGATCTTCATGTGTTGTAAATGTGATGTAGTCGGGTCGTATGAGCTTTTTGATTCGCGCAGAAATCGAATATTTCCCCACGGTAATCCTTCAGTGCAGTTTATAAACACTACACGCGAAACATTGCTACAGCTGTGATTCCGAAACGTTAACGAACATTCGCTAATTTCAGTTTCATTTCCATGACAACTAGATAGTATGCTAAACGCCATCGCATCTGGAGACATTTGGGGACCCTTATCGATGTTTGGACCAATGTTTAATGGTTGTTTATAGCCGAGCTGTTCACATATGACTTTGGCGTTGTTCATTTCAAATGGAGTCGATTCGTTTGAGCACAGCGGAGCCCAGTTTTCATTGATCAATACTTCTACTCTTCCATACCAGGGAAAAGTACCACCGACAAGTCGAACCGGCATCGACATTTCACTTTGATTTTTCTTTAACAGAGAGAATGTAACAGGATGAGTGTCATTTCCATTCACAAAAAGGGAGCCTATAACCAGCATGCCAACGCCAGAATCAAACTGCATCTCAACGCCTGGATCTATTATCAGGGAAGCTTGTGGCAAAATGATGACATCAGAAAGAACCTTATAGGGACTGCAACTTATATTCAACTCGACGGTTGATGATATGCGTCCACCTAATATGCTTTTAACTCCAAAACCACTTGTTGCGTTGGAACCATACATAATGTTTCCTGATCTGTTCAGAAATGGTACAAATATAGCCAAAGCATGATCAAAATCGCTTTCTGCGTCGAAGATTCTCTTCTGAGCTGCACTTTCATCATTATAACCCCAGAAGTTAAAGGACACATTAAGACTACTTGAGTGGGAAGATGCAAAGATGTACAAGCACAGCTCCTTTGTAAAGTGGTAGCTGTTGAATTTGTTGTAGTGTATAAAAAACGTTTTGTGTTCCATTAGTCCTGAAATACTAAGTTCACAAGAAAGATCATTTGATTCCACGTCGGTGTTGTTGACAAAAGAATTGTTCGTAAAATTCACGTGCTCGTTTACCATTTGAAGCTCTATAGAATAACCGCAGTTCAGAAGAACCATAAACAAGCCTTCATTGGATTTAAAGACATTGTTATCTATAGTGATCTCTTCATCCATTGCTCTTACTTCTAAGACGCCATTTTCGGAGCAGTTATTTTTATTAAAAATGTTATTTTGCACCGTCGTAGGCGACCTAGATGTTTCTTCAAGATAAATGGATCTGCCAGTGTTTCCTTCAAATAGGTTTCCATCAATAACCAACTGTTTTGTACCCCCTACGACATCTATAACACCTTTATCGTGACAAAGGTTGAACAGAAATTTATTTCCATTCACGACGATTTTAGGTATGTAACTTATATGAGTGTATTGTGTTGTCCTGATAACCGATGGTTGAGTGTTTTTCATGAAGACGTTTTCTACAAATTCCCATTGACTCAGAGAAGGTGATTCCTTTATGTTTATAACCGGCCCATGGTTCATTAGAAATGTGCAGTTTTTAAAGGAGAATATTGGTATACCATACTCATAACGTCCGTAACCAAGGTCTGAATAAACAGTAGTAGCTTTGTTCCATCCGAAGAAGGCGTTGGTTGAAAAAATGCTTAGTTGTGTTTGATATCCATACACATGAACTGCATATCCTCTGTTGTGAGTAAAGCGAATGTTTCTTAAATTGACTACTTTCTGACCCTCGGAAGGCACGTATAGTGCTTTGTAGGACGAATTTGAAACCGCGGTATATTCAATTGTTACATTACCAGAAAACTTAGAAAGGACGACGCCATTTTTATTGCTGACCAATGAGCAATTCAAGAGGTTGAGATTTTTGACACTTGAAAATGCGGTCTGAAGTCCATTCTCTGACGAGTCGCGAATCACAGAGTTTTGGATGAAGACGTTTCCTAAGATGTCACGTCCATTACTGAGGACAATTCCGCCAAGGGTGTTGGAAATGAAGTTACTGTTAGAAATGATAAGGTTTGGTGACGCGAACTCTGCATTGTTGTCTCCTGTCGTCAAACAAACAAAATTAATAACATTAAGTCTTGGTAAGTATCCTGAACCATACACCTTACCGTGGATTGCTAAACCAAACCTTCTTGTTTAAACAGTGTTTGTGTTAAAAATCCAAAACCTATATTTGTATGAAAGGAGATCTTAAAACAATGGTCCAGTTTTTGTTAAATATTTATGTTAAATTTAGGGTAAATAGAAAATAAAAATCATAATAAAAAATTGCTGTGGTTAGCTCTCTTTTTAATTATTATAAATTAAATGCAGCTTATTTTCGTGACATCAGTTTTGAGGCATCGGACTTACGCTAACTTCATTTTAGCGTATAATGATGTCATCTAGAGGTTCGATACATTCACTATTTCACTGCCTTTAAAGGGACACTGTCAGTGTTCAGCCTGAATTTTTCAAGTTGAAGTGTCAATTTCAAAATGGCGTCGACTAGTGGCAGTGGTTACGGTGGAAAACGAATAAACTCGGGTCGGAATCGAAATCCGAATCCGAAATTGAATCCGTGACAGTGTCCTTTTAACATGCACGGCAACAATTTCAATCTAAGTAGATTACCTTTCACTAGATACAGTACAAAATGTACCGAGTATCCGCTATAACGAGATGAACTTTCAAGAAGGATTGAGCTTGTATTTGACATCCAAAGTGGACGGCTTGCCCATGTTAATGAGTGAATATCCCAGAGAGTTTCTGAAGTTGCGTTTTTTCCGCTGTAAACGTGGAATGCGACGTAAGAGTTTAGGTCGTGATAGATTAGTTGCATTCCGATGTCATAGTCCTGTGGAGCTGTGATTATGCTCTCGCAGTGGTAGATATTCCCCGTGTTCACAACTAGGTAGTATATTAGGCTGGAATTGTCGAGAAATATTTGTTTGTCGGAGCACACCTGTAAATACCTTTTTACTTTGGTTACGGCCATATTGACAACATGAATGTTAAGAGGCTTCCAATCAAAATCAGACAAAAATCCACGACCTTTTGTGTTTACAACATCAGTGTGCATGATGTTGACAAATGGAGACTCTAAACGAATTCCATCCGATTCGGTGTTCGATATGGTTGAATTCTGCAAGTCATAAGAGTTTTTGAAGGGATCTGGATACATTATCTGCACACCTATATAAGCGGAATTATGCACATTGACTCCACTGATGTTATGGTGACTAAGATCCACTCTTAAGGCAATACCAGGAACGTTTAGGTCGTTTCTGTAAGGGAAGCCTGCGAAGGTGATGTCGAGGTTTGTGATGAAGCTTTTCTTTGGCGTCAATGACAAGTGAACACCACTCCAGTAAGGAATTTTACAAGTGATATAGGCAACGTAATTTAAGCAATATGATAGCATTGACCAAGCCTGACGATTGCAGTTTGCAATATTGTCATTTTCATCGCTGCTACATCGAACGTTATGCAGAAATGCATTTTCTTTTCCACTAGAATATTGACGAAAGTAGCCAGCCCCTTCATATCCCAACTGCCTGCATGTTATCGTAGACTCGTAATAGTATCTGTCCAGACACACCGACATCCATGTATTGTTGAACCATACTTCAAGCCTTCCTTCCCATGGACCCGGACCGTCAACCAACCTTATTTTTTTTTGAAGAGGTTTCTTAGGAATAAACTTCACCCTGTTCATGGTAGTACCTCTGACGATAATCTGACCATAAACTAGAAACACGGCTTGTAATTTAAATTCCAAAGTAACGTTTTCTTCGATTGTTAGAATACTATCAGACAACACTATAACATCACCGTTCACTTGGTATGATGCATTTTTTCCAGGTACGTTAACTGACCGCTTTACTATGCCACCAATTTTTGTTCCCTGAAGAAAACACATAGACCTTGTACCATTATGGGGTACGATACTGGTGACATTACGATAAACTAGAAATGGGTAGTACTGAATTTGTGCCAGTTCAACGCGATCTTCGAAGTCAAAAATTCTTTCTTTAACTTTACACTCATCGTTTGAGCCCCACCAGTTTTCTCTAGCTTGAATAACGCGTTCGTGATCTTTCATCAAAGTTGCCATTTCATGCGGAAACAAAGGATTGTTAAAAGAATTGTGTTCCACAGTAAAGTTTCCCTCGTTTAAGGCTAAGACAGCTTGCGTTTTAGTACGAAGATAACTAGAAGAAAATGACAGTACACCATTGTTTCTCAAAAATGTGTTATTCTTGAACCTCATAAGGCGTTTGGATGGTAAGGAATTGAAGTCAACAAAAACGATGTATTCTCCCGTATTCTGGACGAATGTGTTGTCTAAAATATTCACGAGGACGGGAAACGGATGATATCTGTGACAGGAGTCGGAATACTCGAGTTTCAAAGCTTGTCCCGCGGTATTTTCAGCCATAACATTATTTTTGATCGTGGCGTTTAGCTCGTAGGTTTCTGGGCCGGAAAAGTACAAGCCGAATTTCTGGTTACCCTTTACTTTGTTCCTTATAAATGAAAGTTGAACACGCCTGTGCTGGTTGTACCGACCGCAATTCACACGGTAAAACTCACAACCTCCAAGGGAGTTGTTGACAATTTTAGTGTCTACCACAGTAACAGCATAGTCAACAACACCATATTTGTAGTAATTAAGCTCAAAGAGGATACCGTATCTGTTCTTTGAAACAGTACAATTTTGGATGTTGAAAGCTTTCAAGCGAACATACGCACCATCAAGAAGTTGCAAACCATCCCTTTTGTTAGCTGCGACAACGCAATCTTTTAAGGTCACATTTCCTTCTTGTTTAGTTAGAAGTAAGCCATCTTGGTTGTTGCCAACAGAAGACCAGGATTCGATATACAAGTTGGTGCTTCCCTCGCTAAAATATATACCATTCTTTTGATTTCTTGACGTGGAAATCTCTTTTAAAGCAAATCTACCTGCTACTACCTCACTTATTGACAATCCATGCCAGCCATTCCCATCAAATGAAGATGACGTTATTATAATTCTGGCAGCACTTAGTTTTTCAAAGTAAGCCCCATTTTTATTCGAGTTTCCAAATGACGAGATTTTTGAGATCCAAACAATACAATCTTCTGTGAAGTCGTGCAAGTAAATTCCCCTGCCATCGGTATTGTGAAAAAACTTTGAGCTAGAAACATTCAAAGTAGAGTTTAGCTGGTTTGAGAGGTGTAAACCGTGTTTGACGTTACTCTCCGAGTTGCTGTCAGACATCAAAAGGGAAATAGTTCCACCGTTAATGACAATTCCTGATTCTTGGTTTTTGGACGACTTCACAGTTCCCAGTTCAACAGAACCTGTAATCCTTTCTACATATAAGCCGTGTTTTTGGTTACGCAGAAACATCGACGATGACAAGGACATTTTTCCATGTGTGTTCATTGTATCAAGGCCAGCATAACCATTTTGTGCGATAACCGTGTCGGAAATGTGTAAATAGCCAATCAGGTCGACGATTGAAATTCCATTCTTGAAATTGTTGGAGAAATTGCTGTTAGAAACCATCAGTGATGAAGGAAGACCTAAATTTGAAAGGAATTGGATCTATCAATTATTATTTTTTGATCCTTGCTAATAGGAAGAAAAAATATTAACAATAAATTTCCTGTCGATTTATTGACAATTAATTAGTGTTTATGATTGAAAGAGTAGCAATGTTGTTTAAGTAACGAGGCAAGCTGTAGCTGCAGAATGGTTTTTCACTTGATATAACGATTAGTGCTGCAAGGTTTTTCAAATCGCTTGACAACTAAACAATAGTAATTTCAAGACGCAAACAATTGAAGTGATTTAGCTAGTTCTCCCAGAAAAAGAAATGTAAAAATAATGTGGTTATTAAGATTTTATATTTACGTTTAGCTCTAAGATTAGGGTAGGTTAAGTCAGTATTTCCAATTCGAGAAATGAAATTAAAGTAAGGTTAAATGTTAATATGACAACAATCCGATAAAACGACAGACTATTATTAGGTTCGGAAAATGTGTTAGTTTTGCACCTTTACGTTTCAGTTGCTTTGTTCCTTTTGTCAGTGAAAAAAAAGTGAACGCTGGTGAAGTGTCAGCCTAAAATACTAAGCATAGAGTACCAAAGTGATGATGTCACATAAAAATAAATTTAAGAAATTGCAGGATTTGATGAGATATTCGGAAAAAGCGTGATGAAAAACGGCCGCTTGCCAAAAATCACCATCACATTTTGTGGTGAGATATTGTGACTTTTATGCACTGATGACTTCCATACAAACCACTCCAAACGTTTTCAATGGAAAAAAATAGGATTGGTATGGAGTCATCACAGCATGAAAGTGCCAATATCTCCCCCACCACTCCCCCCCCCACCTCCCCCCCACCCCGCCCAAGTAGCATTAGGATGCTGATTTTTGGCAAGTAAGCATTTTTCATCATGCCCTTTCCGAATATCTCAACAAATCCCATAATTTTACAAGGTTAAGTTTTTGTGACGTCACACTTCGGTACGCTATTGAAGCCAAACGCAACAATTACTGTCCACTCAAACCTTGGTCGTTCAGAATAATCATCTTCAAGTTGGTAGGAACTCTGGCGTTCCCTTTTGAGTCGAAATAAATTTCCAAAACGGACGCGTGGACGGTTTTCAACGTCTTTCCATTGTAGTCAGCAGTAATTCTGCTGAGCAGAGTTTTGTTTAAGGTATCTCCATCTGTAACATTGAGCTCAAAGTCACTTCCAGTAATCAACCGGAAATGTACAGAGAGTTTTCCGCCAGGTGGAGCTCGAAATTTCTGCAATATAAAAAGTAATATTTGAACCCTCGGACGTACAAGAGGGGGTGGTTGCTACACCCCCTTAAGGTTTTTCTCCAATATTTTCAAGACCATTTAAGATTAGCACATGCCGTTTTCAGTAGCTGTTCATTTATCCTTCAGACATATTTTGGTAAAGTTTAGCGTCAAGCGGTTGCTATGGTAACGAGATATGTCGTCATAAGTAACATGAGGTTAACCCATTTTTGAAGAAAATGCGTGTTTTGCACCCCTTTTCAGCGAAAAACATATAAAATGCTACCAAAAGCATAAAAATGTTTAATTGTATGTTATTTTGCAACTCTAGCAAACAATATTTGCAATTTCCGCATTTTTCCGATAAATTTGAATTTTTAGTAAAATCCAAGATGGTGGCCATCTTGGCGGCCATTTTGGATGACGTCACGGATCCCCAGCAGCGCCCCAACCCATAATATTTACCTCATCTTGTAGAGCAAATCGTCGGCTATCTATGCTATCTATTAGATGTAAAATGTTTCAGAAATATTGCAACATAGCAAAAACCCACCCCCCCCCCCCCTTGTACCACAGTTGGGGTATACGTTTGCGTGTACGTCCGAGGGTTAAAATAATGGCAGCGTAATAATCCATCTTACTCGCTTCTCCTGAAGTCGACATTGCAGATAGAATTGTGACCCTATATAGCATATAGTCAAACCTATAGCTACATTAAGCGGACACCCTCTAAACAGGCAGCTGCCGAAGTCGCGAAACTTTCACCCACATTTATTGTGAAAATAATACCTGTATAAACGGGCATTGCAATTAAGCGGATGCGGACACCTTAAAAATGGCGTAACGGTCAATTGTATTGTTAATAAAAAAAACAGTGCATTTAAGAGTTATTGGAAAATGGACACTTATTTTTTTGTAGAGTTTTTGTAATTTAATGGATCGATCATGTAACATTGCCGACAAAAGAGCTGTCATATTTTGTAAACACTTACAAAACAGAAAATACCCTGTTTGAGCCTGATTTACAAAGGCTGATCAAATACATAACGTTATCAACAGAAGAGCTGTTACGTTAATATATGGCAAACGGGAAATTTGCTTGAAATATGCATGTAAAACTAATTAATAAATCTTCCTTCCTCGTTCCTTTTTTCAGTTTTATAGTTTATTTTTTGTGGTCGCGTTTTCGAAGTATTCATGTCATTGTTTCAATAAATGGGCTTAAACTTGTGTCGCTTATCCCGCACCGCATTCTGGTTATCATGATCAGTCGTTTGGGTGCGGGAAATTCGAGAACTAGTATTAATTTGTTCTGAATAATGCTTTCAGGAAAAAAAAAAAGGTGGCAGATGAAATTAACTGCATAATCAAACGCCGAGTATTAATACAGACCTAAAAAGACAATGCATTCTTGATGTGTCCTATAGATACTTCTTGGTTTTCTATCGACAGCAACGGCAAGTTGGGTTGGGCTTTTTTGCAATATTTTCCTGGGCTTAGAACTACAGAGCTATTCTTACCTTGCTGCAGTTACTTGGCAATGCCTTACCAGATGCAGTCACAACTAAAGGGAATGAGGCTTCTTCTGGAACGATTGAACACAAATCCACAGCATTTGCGATCTGCTTGTACACGAGTCCGTTTCCATACCTTGTATTCCGAACACTAACATTCTGGATTGCAACAGGCGCTCCCGAGGTTGTAACATTGACGCCAACAAAATCACATCTCAAGAACGTGGAATCAACCATTTTAAGTGGTTCTTGAAGTTCTCTCACCAGTAATCCCGCAAAACCATCGGTGATGGTAACATTTAACAAATCAGGAGCTTTCTTCAGTGCATTGATACCTTCAAAGGCATTGGTCATATCTACGTTTTCCAGCGACGAGTTGCTTCTTTTTTCCGAGATATTTGACGGTGAAAAGTTAATACCTTTCCAATAAACCCTCTCTGTCAAGAAAGGAATCAACCTGTCGCACTCGATTCCAACGTCTCCGTAATGTGCTAGAGAAAATAGTTAATTTTTTTTTTAAAAAGTGCATAATAGTATGATTTCACATAAGGAAAAAATTTATGCTAATGCATCAAATAATATATTATAACATAGCTAGGAAATTCGCCCAATCTACTTCAATAGCGCGAACGTGCATCTATAACTCAACATACGCACGCCCGTGCGTATAGACAAATTTTTATCATAGAAATGACGTGTGCAAATGCCACTGAGCATAATTTTTCTCGCTCACTCATTTGCTCACTCCTTTTCAACGCGTTTTAATGGAGAACAGCGTCGTAAATATCCGGGTGGAAGCAAACGTCTACACAAATCAAACCTCAACGATTAATTTTTTGCCATTGACTGTATGAAAATGCCAAAAAACTTGGCTTATTTATGTTAGTTTTTTTATCTTGGCGGCGCGATGTTTACAAGTTTACTCGTGACCACGCTACGCTAAAATTTCACAATCCGAGGTTTTCTACGGAAATTATACCTATTTTAAAACAACAGACAACATGAAATACAGCAGTAAAATTACAGAGAATGTTGTGTATGTAAAAACTTCAGTAAAACAAACTGAACTGAGTATGCGACCGAACAGAGCGAAAAGCTATCAGATTTGAAAAAACAACAATCAAGGCAGTCTTACAAAAATTAATACGTTTGGACACAACTTAACGTTAAAAAAGCGTTACCTGCACTCGCCTAGCTTTTTAGTCCCTTCCTTTAGCACCCAGCTTTCCAGAAAATCAATTTTATAAGTTTAAGCGAGTTGAATTGTTGTTGTTGTTGTTGTTTTGACATTGACCGCTCGCTAAGAACCCGCATCTTTAGTCCACACATTTCAAGTCCGAGGTCAATCCATACTGAAAGCATCAGTTGTTCTCTTAACAACGCCTTTTCAACTGCACAGCGGTTCATGAACCATTTCTCCATTGAGCAGACCGAGTTCGACAAAACTTGCACACAACAACCCGTGATGCGAAAAAACACAAACTTGCTCGTTTTAGTTCCTAGAGCCGCGTAGTGAGATTTTTCGGTTCCAATCCGCTTCAAACAATGTTTAGGAACATTTTCAAGGAAGCATTAAGCATATACCATATTTCAAAGCCAATTATTAGAAGACATTTTCAGAAAATTATGCTTGTTCGTTTTTTTCCAGATCAAGCGCGGGTTTGAACAGCTTTGCCAAGGTAAACTTTCATACAGCTTCGCCAAGGTGAACTGCGATACGCGGCAATAATTTTCGCGCCTTTTTTCTTTCCGTCATGCGATCAATATTTTTTCTTTTCCTTTCGCTATGTTATAAAATAATTAGTTTATGCTTTTAGCTGTGCATCTTTCGAGTTATGGATGCACTTGGGAAGTTTGGAGAGCACTCGAGAAGCTAGAGTTACGCTTCTCTCTTGCTCTCCAAACTTTCCGCGTGCATCCATAACTCGATAGACGCACGCTAAGCATGAACCAATTCTTAAATAGCCGCGGTTTGGAATAATTGCGAGGTGGTTTCAAAGTTTTTTTACCTTAATTCAACAAAACAACTTGAGATAAAAACGACAGCGAGAGCGAGTAGAGCGTGCAGTTGGCAACTCGCTGTTAAAACTCGACATTTCATTGGTTGGTTTACCAAGGAAAACCAATCGACCCTACTATCTAGGTAGGCTTTTACCTTGGAAAAATTATATTGTTTTCCACAGCGTGACCGAGGTGAATTTTACCTAGGTAAAATCGGTTACTGACTCCGAGGTAAATGCAAATTTAAGCATGCCGTGGCTATTGTTATTTCGAATTTACCTAGGTAAACGTTGTATCGTACTTTTTTTGTAACCGAGACTAATGATCCAACTTTCAAAAACGGCGTTCAAAAATCGATTACACGTGTTTATTTGTACCATTAATCACATGATTTCGAGTGCAGTCTGGAATAAATAAAAGCACAGGTAAATTTTTAAAGACTACCAATTGCACGAGCCGCTTTCTTTGAAAAAGTTACGAGTGCTTATTAAATTCCAAATTTCACGATAATAGTCATGTGATTACTTGTTAATAATAAACATGCAAAAATTTCTGTCACGCTGCGGTTGTTTGCGTTACAAAAATCGTTACGCTTCAATATGGTCGACATTTTGACTCCATGTACAAGAACTGTATCACGAGTTTCTCTCATTTCAACCAGCAGCAACTCCTTTTCTAGCTCAGTAGTGACAAAGACGTCGCCATAATTTTGCTGTTATCTGTAGGCTGATATCGTTGACAGAAAGGTTCGACGTACGCTGTCGCCGCTGCAGTTGTCCCTTTCGTAAACGGTCCATGCCATTTTAGCGACACTTAGCAAAATTTTCACCAATTTTAGAATTATTTTTTTCTATCAGAAAAAAGAAAAATGCAATTAATTACCTAGAATCGAACCCGGAACCTCTGCATGCTAACATCTATCCTTTACCACTAGACCACTGGGTTGATCCGGCGATACCACGGAAAATTTATATAAAAAATGCTTTTCTTAGTATATATCAATAACGGGTCACCCTAACCCTAAATCTTACCTAACCGCGAATCTAGCTTAGATCTAATAATCGCTTTACCTATTTTCGTCCCAATCCAGGCATTCTCTCCAGGAGAGAAATAGCATCGACCATTACAAAAGGCTTGGTTACTGAATGCTAATGATGGCATCGATCGTTAAAAAATGGCATCGACCGTTTACGTAACACCAGTGCAAATTGCAAATCGGTAAAAAAATCTTCTATTTGCCAAAAATAAAAAAAATAAAAAAATGCAAAAATTTTTTTGCAAAACAATCCAAACAAAAATGGATTCAATTATTTCATGTATAAGCGGCTCGTGCAATTTTAAGCTTTTTGAAAAACTCACTCGTGCAAATTAATCCCAAATGGAACTCGAAACCGTATGATTACCTATACTTGGCATTACTATCAGTATTCTATATCAGTGATACATTATAGCTATTCTGTATCAGAATTTACAAACCAATTTACCATAATTGTTTTTTTTTTGGTATTTTCCTTATGAATTAGTAATGAATTTTATAGTGCCCGTATCCCTTAAATACATGTACCTAATTTCAGAATCAAATCTATGTACATTGAACAATTGAATGGTAAACTATTTCTTGTGTTGGATATTGCGGTAGTGAGTTATAGAGATTTGAAGTTTTTATTCAATGTACATAGAGTTGATTCTGAACATATGAATTTAAGGGTTATGGGCATTTTAATAGCAATTGTTACTTAACGTTACTTACAACATCCAGTTTGCCCTACTCCACGGTATCCACATTGCCAAAGGCTCTCTTCATTTCCTTTACAGCTTACTCGCGCAATCCAGATTGGACCACTTGAACCGGGATAATTGTAATATTTTATTGCACCTAGAAAGCCAAGTTGTCTACAGGCCACCTCGGTGTCTTTGTAGTCCCAATAATACCCACCACAAATTGTTCCCCACTTTCCGTTCGACATTATTTCCAAACGACCGTTACTGTATGACGTACCATCGACCAGTCTTATACCGGGATTGTAAACTGTTTTACTAGTGCAGAAATTTGTTTGGTTGCACGGAATCGCTCGAAAACTTATTCTTTGTGAATGTGTTCCTTTGGCAAGTAAAGATCCATAAACTCGAATTCCCACATTTGGAACGAGCAGTACTTCAGAACCGGCTTCCAAAGTAAGAGTTGCATTGTGGGCAACAACTAAGTCACTGGTGACCAGGTATGGTCCATCTGTTTGTGTGAAGATCTGGTTACTAATGAATGTCCCATTGACTTCACGGTAAGGGTTTCCCTTGACGCTGTCAGATGTTCTGAATGTATAATAGCAGAGAAGGAGGATCCACAGCCTCAAGGGCATCATGGATTTGTTCCTGTGGTAGCAATGCTACGTGTAGATATGACGTCAATCAGTTGGCAAAAACCACCTAAAATAGAAGGTAATTATATATATAATGTAATCATGTGAAGTCGTCCTTCAGTAGCATCGTAACTAAAGTATGTTATTTAAGCAATAGAAGACATTTTCTATGAGTTTACCGCGTTATAAACCCACGGGGGATGGGCGTTATAAACCCACGTTATAAACCCTCAGGCGGGTGTTGATGCGGTAACGGAAAATTGAACTTTGTTTTCTTTACAGTTTCTCTTGCACGGTTTTCTATGAGTTTACCGGCACAATAGTCGATAGGTTTTTGACCAATCAGAACGCGCGTAGTATCTCAGTTATTTTATAAAGTCAAGTGAGGCCTTTAAGCTACTGTATACAGTAGACTTTAATCCACAGTAAGCGGATCAAGCTCATAAAACGTTTACTTAAGAGGCGGCTGTCTCCCTTAGGAGACAATTCAATCGAGTAGGCAATAATGTGACACGAACTTCCTTGTTTGCGGGTAAAATATGAAATTAATCAAGGTCTGAGATTCAGCTGAGGAAACTATAATAATGTATCTGTAGACTGAAAAACATAGCAATGTGATTTATTCGGATCTAAGTGGCATAAAACTAGTACCGATAACGTGGAACTTTGATTAATCGCAACAAAATTTAATTAATACACTGGAAAATTTGGACCATTTACAGACTTCATATAATGTCTATAAATCTTGAATTTACATACTTGGTACTTTCACCTGTTAAAAACAAAATCTCTGTAAATTCTTTTGACAGACATTTTATATAGTTTTGTTGTCTTGTTCTTTATAAAATGTTTGTAAAATGTTTATAAATTCTAGGAGCTGAAATGGGGGTAAAGACTTACAATTTACAGACTTTACAAAATCTGCCAACAATGTTTGTAAATCTACTATTTACAAAGATTTTATAATGCCTAGACTTCTAACATAAAATGTCTGTAAATGGCAAATCTCTGTAAATTAATGTGGTCCCCAAGCGGACTGAACAAGTAATGACAAACGGAGAATTATAAAAATCTCTGTAAATTGACACATACAAACAAAATCTTTCTCCGAATCGTCTAAATAGTAATAGTAGCTACATCCAGTGTTCACTCACATAATCTAAGAAATTCAAAATACAACCTTTTCGTTCGTAGACCGAGTACTGAAGCAGGCAAACGAAGCTTTCAATATAGTGGTTCTGTTTTCTGGAACAGCTTGCCTTTGAGCGCTAAAATGTAGCCCACTTTTAGCTCTTTTAAATCATGCATTTACTTTATATCTAATTTAATAATAGTTAATAAAGGATACTTTTCATGGTTTTTAGTATAATCCGTATATATGATGAATTTAGTTAGATAATTTAATTTAGTTAAGTAATTAATCTATTCAGTGTTGTTTAAGGCTCGACGGAAGAGCATGTATTATGAACTGACACCGTGTACGATAAATAAGTTTACCTACCTAACCGGGCAGTATAAAATCTCTGTAAATTGACACAAACGGGGCATCATAAAAACTCTGTAAATTGACACAAACGGGATACTATAAAATGTCTGTAAATTGACACAAACGGGGCACTATAAAATGTCTGTAAATTGACACAAACGGGGCATCATAAAATCTCTGTAAATTTACACAAACAGGGCATCATAAAAACTCTGTAAATTGACACAAACGGGGCACTATAAAATCTCTGTAAATTGACACAAACGGGGCATTATAAAATCTCTGCAAATTGACACAAACGAGGCATTATAAAATTTCTGTAAATTGACACAAACGGGGCATTATAAAATCTCTGCAAATTGACACAAACGAGGCATTATAAAATCTCTGTAAATTGACGCAAACGGAGCATAAGAAAATCTCTGTAAATTGACGCCAATAGGGAATTAGAAAATCTCTGTAAATTGATGTAAACTGGGCATCACAAAATCTCTGTAAATTGACGCAAATGAGTAAAACTGACTAATTTTTCTTTTAGTAAAGTAGGCATTTTACTCGATATTTTGAGTTAGTTTTCTTGAAATTTGACTTAAATATTTAATCTCACATTGAGTTGAAACAACTCGTTATTTTGAGGAAATCAAGTGGAGGTCACTTTTACTCAAACATACGCTTAAAAACTTACTCCCCACAGTGAGTATTAAAGTGCTTCTCACTAAAATTCAAAATATGTGTTGTTGAAACAACTCTTTATTTTGAGTGAACTTAGGGACGGACCATTATTTTTCTGGAGCTTGGGGGGGGGGAGCAATTTTCCTCTGCAAACATTTTTTTTAATTTATGTGCCTCTGCAATAATTTTTTTCCAAAAAAACCTTCCTGCAATTTTTTTTTCATTTTTTACAGTGCTATCTTCTCTGGTGCTAAAAATAAATGAGATAAGCTATTTTTCGAAAAAAAAAATCAATAGGGCTATAGCCAGTTATTTTGGCCACATACGCTCCTTGTAATTTATAGTTTGTTGTTCCTTTATACATGATTCACCGTTTTAATTCCTACGTAGCTACTGGCGCATATAAAGGGCATACGACAGGAAATCAGGCAAAGGGAGTAGCAGGCTTTTTCGCGATTCCACAGTACCGAAGTCCTGATCCTCTTCTGACGTTATTCCCACAGGCCATCATACTCGTACCACCCGGCCTAGCTGTGGTACCAGCGGTGAAGGCAGGCACATTGCTGATTTAAAATGATTCCCATCGCCATAGGTTATATTACTCGGTCAAATAACTAGCTTGTAAACAGTTATTGACCCATTAGCTTTGATGGTGATATCGTCAGGAAGATGACAGACTTCTGAAACTCGCCCATTTCTCGGACAGAATGTCAACGTTAAATGTCAAGGCAAAAGGCATTCCTTGAATGAAAACCCGTTGAGATTCTGACCTTAAGCTCTGGCACAACGAAGAGTTTTTTGGCTGCTTTTTGCGAAGGCAAGGTGAAGGAGTTGTCTTGTGCAGCCAAATGGAAAGAATCATCACAGGAATATTCAGTTTTGGAACTAATATTTTTTAATAATTTATCTGACTTCTGTGCAAACATTTTTTTACACATATCGTGCTTGCAAACAATTTATTTTGTCTTTTCAGGCCCTGCAAACAATTTTTTTCAATATTTCTCATCCCCCCCTCCAAAAAAATAATGGTCCGTCTCTTAGTAACAGTCCGACATCTATTCCAACGAGAGCAAAGCACACACATAAGAGATTGCCGCTTCAAGTTCGCAAGCGAGCGCGGTAAAAAAAAGGTTTCATTCAAAGAAAAAATATTTTAAAATACAAGACACAGCTTAGTTCAACGGCGGTTGTGTACCATTTGGACAACAAATCTTTACTTCACATGTCAATGAAAAAAGTGAAAACCGCGCCGGTGACGGGCACAAAGCTGACACAGCAGAGTAATATTTTAGCCTTGCCTGGATTTACCTAGAACGGAAATAGGAATGATTTCCGAAGAACGAGAGATTCAAAAGAAATGCATTATGGTGAATAAAATAAAATAAATCAAAGGCAATCTTCAAAGCAATTTTCCGTAGGCCGCTCGGCCGCTGGGCCGAGAGGTCTTGGGTGCGAATTTATCATGCGCAAGAGAGTCATTCCCGGCGGGCAGTTCTTTCAACGAACTTTTGCTGGTCGCTTTCAGTGCTCAAAACTTCACTTGCTTTTAAAAGACAACTTGTGATTTGAGCCTTTTTCTCGTTTCACATTTTCTGAATAAGCTGCATGCAATGTTTTTACAACATATCAACGATCGCTATGCATACGATTCCTTCCAACCTACATGCATCGTCAAGTCAAATTTGACCGCCATGACAGGCTAGTTGGCTAGTTCTTTAATGCTACACCAATTCCAGAGCTTCATTCTTGCTGCCCTTGTGTTCCCAAAGGTAAGTAAGCTTACGTTAACAATGTAAACCACTCAAAATACTATTTTTGGCTACCTGTACTGAAGATTTTCTACGAATTTCAAGGTTCTTTCTTGGTGACTGTACGAGCTCACAGTCTTCACAAGGTATTTCACGTTGTATTTTAATATTCCTTTCAATCTTGCAATTGTGTTCAAGTGATGTTGATTTTTAACAGGAAGTACATGTACATGTACAGTATTATCTACTTCTTATTTGGTGGGGCCTTTGCCGTCCATGCTTGGGAAACCATACTGTAGGCCATAAGACCACTGACTTGTTATGTACACATGCTAAATTGTTGGAGGTAAAACTTTTGGAAAAGGTGAAAATTGCTCAGTTAATCAGTACCAAAAATGACAATAGTCAGTTCAGGGACATATACAAAACATGGACAAGGTATACATGGACCACCTGATGGACCACATTTAATTTTTGTCAGTTTTATTTTTTTTTTCTAAATTTTTCTGTCAGTATATGCGGATAAGGCACAGGGTATAAAACGCAGTCTTCAGTTTAAATAAATAGGGCATTCAACATCAAGTAGCAACGTCAAGACACAAGTACATGTAGAACAAGAACTAGAAGGATTGGACCAAGTCCCAAGTGACTATAATTATGGGATGCAGACAATCCCATGTGCTTTTCTTTTGGATTTGTTGTGCATGTGCTTGTACTGATAGGCCTGATGGAGTATAAACAAACACATGCACAAGCAACCATACTGATGAATGTCGGAACAAGATAATGATTGCTTTTGTTTGTTATTATTTCTAAACAGTTAGTATGGTACTGGCTTTGGCATTTGTTTGTTTATACTCCACTAGACTTTGTTTTATCCGAACCCAATCCCAATGTATTATGGGATTGTCTGCATCCCATAATACATGTACATGTAATAGCACACCGTAGCTTGGGACTTGGCCCAGTCCTTCTTGTTCTACATCGTCAAACAAAATCTGTTGGGAGAGCACTAAAACTTCACATGCTCCTGCCCCAACAGTACCAGCCAGGAATCAGACTGCATACATTGTATAAAATACAATGTTGACAAAAGCATAAAATAGTAGGAAGTTAAATATTGATGTTGAATGTCATATTTATTTAAACTTAAGACTGTGTTTTATACCCGGTTCTCAGCCCGCAGTCCATCCTTTAGACTGACAGAAAAATTTGGAGAAAAAAAATTAAAATTGACAAAAAGTAGGGGTGGTCCATGGACCCGGGTCCATGTTTTGTATATGTCCTCAGTTCAGTGTATTTTTTAGTACATGCACATGTATGATTTTAATGCATGTAGTTCACAAACATCATATCGGATAGCTCTTTGTAACAAGAAAAGCCCACCACAAAAGAAGGCACTTTTAATTTGTTGTTGTAGGTACATGTATCAGCATGTTGATTGATCATGTAGGTAGCTGTTGCACTTCACTTATTTTTTTTCTTTAGTCTGTGTGAGATACAGCTGTATGTGTACATGTAATGTTTGCTAACGAGGATAAAACAAAAATACAGTGTAGAATCAAGGATAGTTTTAAGCACAGCATTCATGTACATGTACAGCTGTAGCCATTGTGTGGGTAAATACATGCTGTAGCATCATTACGTTATTTTTACTTTACAATGGACTGTACAGCCTTGTCAAGGCTGTGAGGCTGTGCTCTAAATCTACATTATTGGTGCCAGCTTAGAAGTATTGGGCCACTGTGTGTTGCTAGAACACAGCCCAACATTGCAAAATTTTACCTCTATCTGGGCAACCAGGAAATCTTTGTTTTTGCACAACAACAACAACAACAATTTTGTTTCATTATTAATATAACAATATTTTAAACTTTGATAACCCGCAGTTAGCATAGCTAATCGAGGCGGGTTGTCAAAAATTAAAACAAAAATTAACATTAGCTCCTAGTAATATGAAATTAACATCTCCTAGTAATATGACTGAAAGAATTATATATTACCTATATATCCTTAAAACTTAATAAATGCTGAGCACCCCAGATTTCAAGTGTTTGGAGACTTCAGGCTCCCAACTATTTTTCTTAGAGCACAGCCTTGGTTGTCTAATCAGTCAGTGTAAAACGCAGACTGCAGACCGGGGGTAAAATGCAGACTACACACTAGCCTATACCAATACTAGACCATTTTAGCTGCATTTTGTAACCCTATTCTAGACTAAACACCAAAAAACCCTACCCTATCCTAGACCTAGTCCAAACTCGCTATATTCCACTGCATTTTACCCCCGGTCTGCAGTCTGTGTTTTACACTGTCCGGTTGTCTAATTAATACATGCATGTACAGGTATGTAGTCAAAGTTTGTAGGTTTTTTAATCTACGTGTAAATGGTGACTATTTCCTTTATTACTTAGAAAGCTGACAAAACTACAGTACTGCTGTACATATAACATGCAGTAATGAAAAAGATGTAGAATGGTCTGAGCCAGAGGTACATGTATACTGCTGTATCTTTCATCTTGCAGCAATTGAACTTGTTGATTAATTATAGTTTGTCTAACCCCCAGCCTGATACACTGTATTGCAAGTTACAATGCATTGCATCACCATGGGAATTCCTCTTGATTTCTAACATTCCCATGCATGTACTGTAAGAGTGCATTTGGGCATCATAGACATCAATATTACTAACCTCTGCTTCTGGACTCCACCTGTCTCTTTGAGGATAGATTCTGTAGTCATGGTCTCATTAGCACACAATTCCCTTTTAAACCAGAGTAGACTTTAAACTACAGTGCTGTATGTGTTGTGTACTTCGTTCAACGCAGCCTTTCCATTTCTTAAACCGATTTTATTACACACAACAAGAACTGCATACAACTAGAACTGCATACAACTGAATCCAACTCAATCACGTGCTCTATATATTGGGTTGCATATTAATTAGTTTCTTATGACATGTCTATTGCATAATACCTATGGGAGTAATTAACACTTCACAATACTTCCTCCCTCCTAAAAGAAAATTAATTTAATTAATTGAAGTCCATTGTTCAAGTTAATTGTTCAAATTACATCTCCTCTATTAGGCGTCTGGGTTTGTTTCGTACCCTAGTGGGGTATCGGTTAACTTGTGGCGTAGATGCTGGAACTTCAGTCGTTTGAGTCGCTGAGCCTTGTGATAACACGGGTGAAGAAGGCGGTGAATCGGGTTTCTCTTCATGTTGCTCTAATGGCGAAACAGGCAAGTTGAATTGACCTGACGGGGAACCATGACTACCATTTGCTGAACTAACTGGCTCACTTGAAGACAGTGGAACTGATAACGGTGTTTCGTCCAAGGGTTCTTGGTCTGTCCTGTCTGCCACCTTTGAACCAGCTAATGATCTCAATTGATCCACGTGTCGTTTCCAAAACAAGCAACCAACTTGGACGCGGTACGTAACAGGCCCCAATCGGTCTTGAATAACTCCTTTAATCCATGGTTGGTTACGATCTCGATAATCTTTCACCATGACTGGTTCTCCAATGTCGAAAACACGTGGAGTAGAGTGGTCAGCTGTCTTGGACTTCTCAGAAATTCTCGCTGATAAATCCGGATGCAGAATATCCAATCGAGTACGAATTCTCCGTCCCATTAGAAGTTCCGCAGGAGTGCAACCAGTAGCAGTATGTGGGGTTGTTCGATAACCCAGTAGGAATCGTGCCAATTTCTCCGCTTGAGTACCAGGTTCGGCCTTCATGGTTTTCATTGCTTGTTTGAAAGTTCTCACCGCTCGCTCAGCTTCACCGTTTGAGGCAGGGTGATAAGGCGAGGACAGGCACTGGCGAATTCCATTAGATTTCAGAAAATCTTTCATTTCTTGAGCCACGAACTGCGGACCATTATCCGAGACTATCTCCTCAGGTAAACCGTGAGTTGCAAACAGGAAACGTAGAGCTTGAATAGTAGCTGATGCAGTTGTTGTGGACATCGGAAACACTTCAATCCATTTCGACTTAGCGTCCACCACTATCAGAAACATTCCACCATTAAATGGACCAGCAAAGTCTACATGTATCCTCTGCCAAGGACGACTAGGCCAAATCCATGGATTGGTAATCTTTAAAGGACTCTTGCTTCGATTCGCTTGGCAGTCAGGGCAATCTCTAACTGTCTGCTCAACATCATCATCCATACTTGGCCACCACACGTGCAATCTGGCTAAGGACTTCATGCGAACCATACCTGGATGATTCAAATGTAACTCCGACAGCACGGCAGGTTGATATTTGGCGGGAATCACTACTCTGGTTCCACGAAGAAGACAGCCATCTTCAACAGTAAACTCGTCTTGTTTATTGTAATAAACTTTGAGTTCTTCAGGAATTTCGTCCTGGGTTGGCCATCCATGCAAAATGTAGTACATCGCGCGCGAGAGAACAGGATCTCCTCGCGTGGCTTCACGAATCTTTGACACTGTGATTGGTGCTCGCTCCACTTGGACACGATTCACTTGATCAGCCTCCTGGGTCCAATCGTCAGCTTTCTCTGCGGTTTTCCGTGGCAAACGAGACAAAGCATCGGCATTGGCATGGTTCTTTGAAGCACGGTACTCTATGTCATACAGATAAGCTGCCAACTGAATGGACCATCGCTGCAAACGAGACACAGCAAGCACAGGGATCCCACGTTTTGGACCAAGCAGGAACGCCAGGGGTTTGTGATCCGTCTGTAAGGTAAAACGTCGACCAAATAAATACTGATGGAATTTCTTGACGCCAAAAATGATGGCTAAAGCTTCTTTTTCGATCATCGAGTAGTTTTTGCTCGCTCGAAGACAGAGTACGCGAAGCAAAGGCAATTGGCTTTTCTTCACCATCATCCGAAATGTGTGATAACACTGCTCCTAATCCATAAGACGATGCGTCAACAGCTAGTCGCAACGGCTTCTTAGCGTCGTAATGCGTCAGCAAGGGTGCAGATTGCAAGATGCCCTTCAATTTCTGAAATGCTTCATGACATTGTTTAGTCCATTTCCAAGATACGTTCTCCGCCAACAAACGATTCAATGGGTGGACCAAGGTTGCCATGTCAGGAATAAATCTGCGATAATAGTTGACTAACCCTAAAAAGGATTTCAGTTCCGTTGGATTTTCCGGCACTGAGACTTCTTGAATGGATTGCACCTTACGAGGGGATGGGTGAATACCATGACGATCCACGACAAACGCAAAGTACTCCACCGAGGACTTCATGAATACACACTTTTCTTTCTTCAACTTGACCCCCATGTTGCTTAGCCGATTCAGTGTACCTTCCAAATTACGGAAATGCTCTTCATCGTTTGCGCCAGTAACAATGAGATCGTCCAATATACCACCAACACCTTGAAGACCAGACGTGACTGAGTCCATGACCTTTTGAAAAATTGCAGGACTGGACGCTACTCCGAAGGGAAGGCGGGTATAACGGAACAAGCCAAGATGCGTATTGATCGTTACGTACTGCCTTGATTCCTCGTCTAGAAGTACTTGCTGGTATGCCGAAGACAAGTCTAACTTTGAAAACTTCTCTCCGCCATTTAACTGGGTAAACAGATCATCGGCTGTTGGCATCGGGTGCTCTGGTACATCTAAGACTGGGTTAATCGTTACCTTGTAATCACCACAAATGCGAACACTACCATCCGGTTTCAGAACAGGGACGATGGGAGTGGCCCAATCACTAAACTCCACCTTTTCTAGCACCCCAACTCTTTCCAACCTGCTGAGTTCCTCGGCAATTTTCTCCTTTAATGCGAACGGAACGGGTCTGGGCTTGAAAAACTTCGGCACAGCATTTTCTTTAAGCTTTAAATGCGCCTTCACACCTCTGATTGTCCCCAACTCGCCATCTAGTAACGAAGAATACTTCTTCTGTAGAGCCTCCAATCGGTCGATTGGTTCGGTCGAGACTTGCTTAATTAGACCCCAGTCCAATTTCAATACGGACAACCAATCGCGTCCCATCAACACTGGACCATCATTTTCAGTGATAATCACTGGCAATAAGGCTTCCTGGTTACGATGCGAAACTTGAACTTTAGCTTCCCCGACAACCGGAATTTCGTGACCAGAATAACTTCGCAATTTCACGTCAGTTTTCTGCACAGGTTTCTTTGCCAGTACGTCGTACCATACATTCTTCGGTATGATCGTCACTGAGGCACCAGTATCTAACTCCATGTCTACTTGCTTTCCATCGATCAGCACAGGCACGATCAATTCCTTGCTCTTCCGGCGGGAGTCGACGATAGTAAACATTGGCCACGCGGACTTATCCACAGGTTCTTCGACCGTTTCATCCACGTTATGGATTCCACTTGGTTTCTTCGTCTTCTTTTTATTTCCTTCCCCCTTGGCTGGCGGTTTCCGTTGTGACCGTTTCTCCGAGCACTTCGTAACAATGTGTCCAATTTTCTGGCATCGGTGACATCGTGATTTCCGATGAAAACAGCTTTCCGGCGAGTGGTTCGTTTTACCACATCTGAAACATTCTGGAAACGTTCCTTCCACTTTGTTAACGCGAGAATCGCCATGGACAACTGAGGTTTCCTTCTCCGTTAGTTCGGCTGCACAAGCTTTCTCGACTGCCGTCTGCAAAGTCAGCGTCGCTTCAGCCAACAACTTGCGTTGAATTGGGCGATCCCTCAAACCACATACAAACCGGTCACGAATAGCTTCTTCGCGATAAACTCCGAACTCACAAGTCTCGGCTAACTTCTGAAGTCTAGCGATAAACTGTCGTACGGATTCCAACTCCTCTTGCTCGGCTTTATGGAACTTGAAGCGCTCCGCAATTATTATCGGCTTTGGATCCAAGTGCTGCGTCAGCGACTCCACGATTTGCGTAAAGGTTAATTCCTTCGGCTTTCTAGGCGCTGAAATAGACCTAAGTAGAGCATACATCTTACTACCCATCAAGGTAAGTATACTCGGAACACGCTTTTCCGCCGCGACACCATTTAGTTCGAAGAACATCTCGAGTCGTTCCACATAATGTTTCCAGTCGCTGCCCGGCGTGAATTCCTCAATTCGCCCAAGGAATGAAGTATTTACCACGACATTCTGCCCTGCAGTTGAAGGAGCCGCATTTCCTTCGGGTTGAGTCATCCTCGTCGCCAGTTGTTGTGTACTTCGTTCAACGCAGCCTTTCCATTTCTTAAACCGATTTTATTACACACAACAAGAACTGCATACAACTAGAACTGCATACAACTGAATCCAACTCAATCACGTGCTCTATATATTGGGTTGCATATTAATTAGTTTCTTATGACATGTCTATTGCATAATACCTATGGGAGTAATTAACACTTCACAATAGTATGCAGGAGTTGCATGTTGTGTTTATACATGCACAGGAGCATAATTTGTACAGGTCTTGTTTTGCATGTATAATTATGATAGACACATGAATATAAAGCAGTTGGGTTCCAAATGAAACTATGATAATGAATTGGTGGGGGAGTGAGACAATTGTTATCAGCCATGTTGATGCCTATAAAAACTCTTTTGCCACCATAAAAGGATTAAAAAGGTGTTTTTTTTTGTGCTAGCCCTCAAAACTTCAGCCTTAATTTACTTTATCAACAATTCAGTTGATCAAAATAATCTACACCTAAACAATGAACAAATGGCATTCTTAATCTAATAATATTTTTTCTAATTACAAAACAGAACAACAGGGTACACTGTAGAAGATACATGAAGTGATGATAATTGCAGTGACACTGTGCAATGACAACATGCAAGTAAGTATGTTGTTATGAATTAAACCCTGAATAAAGAACTACATTGTACATATTACCAGCAGAAACACTGGGAAACACACGTCTAGAAAAGTGAAACAGGAAAACTCATTTATAAATTTCTAATTTTTGTTATATAAAAGGGAATTATAATCCACACTGTAGTTGTTTTGAAGATTAGGAGTAAATGAGTACTGCCAAATTACCAGACAACATGCAGAGTCTTATTTGTGATACAGCATTCCAATCAGAGGAGTAACAGCATTATTTAGAGTTTGCAGAATTCCTCTGGCTTTTGTTTTATTATTTTTATCATATGATGCTTTTTTAACTTAATGATAACCAATATGACTCCCTGTAGAGTACATAGATTAATTAATTCCTTATGAAAACACTTACCCTACAGCTGTATACTGTCAGTCAAAAATGTTATTTTTCTGGTTCATAATTTATAGAATGAGGACAGAACCGAGGATAACAAACAACCTGATGCTGTTGAAACAGAATCTAGTAAGTTAATACATTTATAATGGGCTTGATATTTGTGTTGATTAGATACAGGGGATTCAGGTTGAGGGTTTAGCAACATTTGTTGAAAAAGCTGATTTATTGTATTGCAAGGTTACCTGTTACTAGGCAGGGATGACAACAATGAGTAGGAGAAAAGGCAGGTTGTGAAACAAGAGCGGTGGCTCTTGAGGGCTGTGCTCTGAGAAAGATTGTAGGGAACTGAAAGCTCTGAACCTGTGAAAACCAGGGTGCCCCAGCATTATGAGTTTTATGCAAAAACTTAAATTTCCTAGTTGCCTCAGGGCAAAAGTAAGTTGCCAGGTAACACCAGGCACTGCTACAGCAAAGTCCTGCTTTTATATACTTTGACCTGTACAATGTGTACAGTGTAGGACATGGCTACATTTTCCAAAAATAATTTTGAAAAGCTGGTGTGAGACTAGTTGGTTTTGATGGAGGTCTGAAACTCATTGTTTAAATTATAAAAAAAATACATTCTGACTGGCATGCATTATTTTGTTTCCTTTCAGATTTCACCATCCTATGCATCAATTGCTGCATTGTTTTTTTTTCTGAATGCCAAAAAACTCAGTGATGTAAAATAATGAATTTCAAAAAGGAGCTGACCAAATTGGGCGTGACTTTTCCAAAAAGGTCAAACATATTGCAAAGGAGCTTTAGTCATACTTTTAGGAAAGGAACTTTTTAATAAAGGGAAAGTGAAAAGTGTCACCATCGTGAATGTCAAGAAGGCACTGATGAAATAATTATTGGGTGTGACTGTCCCAAAAGGACAGTCATATACTAAGGAAGGATTGGTTATAAATGTAGTTTTAGGAAAAGCACTTTTTGATAAAGGCAAAGTCAAAAGAAAACATGAAATAAAGCTTATTACAAAAGATAACCTTATGTTGAGTGATTAATTCGAGGGAGGATAATGTAATAATATTTTGTTCATAATTTATTTAAAAAAAATAATTGGGTGGATGTATTTGGAGCAATATGAAAGAATTGAGAACCCATTTGAACCCGTTGAATCAAGGGTGAAAATGGGCCTTTAAAAAGTACCCAGCCTGTTAAATCGATGACACTCGATCATCGGAAATCCAATCGATCAATCGATAATATTAGTTAATTGATATCAGCCAATCGATGATCAATCGATAATCACAAAAAAATGTCCCGCAAATGATCGATTTTATCGATTTTTGCGTGTTTTCTCGGAGCTCGTGTAACAAAATTCCGAACACAATATCTGGTCTACCAGGAGTGTTCATTCACTGTTGCAATTGGTGACAACTTCTCCGCAAGCAAGAAAAGGGGAGATGATGGCAATGCTTTTAAGGTGACTGATGTCATCGCGGACAACTTGGTCACCTACAGAGGGATTTAGTCGTTCCGCTTTGGCGACTTCAAAAACCGTTTTCAGTGTAAGTCTTGTTATGTTGCCGTACATATATTAACCAGGGATTGATGGCAATCGATAAAATCGATATCAATTCACTTTAATGGAAATCGATGGTCAATCGAATTATCACAAAAACATACGTCATCGATTGATCATCGATTTCCAATATCAATCGATTAATTGGCATCGATTGATATTGATTTTAGCGATCATCGATTTTATTGATTTAACAGGCCGGGAAAAGTATAATTTTAAACGTAAGTAGAATTAACCAGCTGAATAATACAAAAGGTAATAGAGTGATTGTACAACACTCGTGAAACAGTATCCAACAATTATGGCCAAACAGCCACAGTGAACAAAGGAATACAATGAAATTAGTGCATAGTAGTCCACTATCTGTTAATTATTTCACGAGTTAAGTAAAATCACTCTAAAGGATTGTGCAGAAATAAATAATAATAATAATAATAATAATAATAATAATAGCAATATCGATAATACAATCTATGAGCATATTATTGAAACAGGTATATTATTATATGAGATTATTTCAATAATAATTTCAGAATTATTTATTTAATAATTATTGATTACATAATTTTATGAAATGATAATTTATTTAAATCTGCTACATGGCTATACCGTGTTTAGTGCTATTCTCATGAAAGAGCAAAGTTTTAATGTTTTATTATTATAATAAAATTGATTCCTTAATACTATTTATTTTAGAATTATTTCCATGTAACCCAGTTGTTGGACTAATTTTCAACCTTAAATTATAGAGATTAAGAGAAAAATTAATTATTACAGTTAGTTATAATTTAGTTTTGAGTGTTTTCTTGTTCTGGTTCTTAGGAAATACAACATATGGGCTTAAGATTTAACACAGAATACATGTACAGTATACCTTAAGAAATACCTTTATGACAACATGAACTTAGATTGATGAAAATGCTTCCCAAACAACATAATATGCATATACAGGGGAAGCTGGTGCTTACATTTTTAATTTTTAAAACATGAATTTCGCTATTCCTTTTTCTAGAACTTCAGTTTTATGGCAGTCAAGTTGTAGAAACCATTTATTTATCTGTAGCAACAGTCTAATTTCTACAGGTAGATTCTATTGAGAGTACATGTAATATACACATTTTGAAAGGTATTAATTATAGTTGCAATAAAATTTTCTACATTTTTACAGACATGAACTCCTTTGTGACATTTTTTTGTGCTCTTATCGGGGACATTTTACTAACGTTTTGTTCAAAGTTTCGTTAACTTTTTACAGATATTTTATTGACATTTTATGTTGTGCATTGTTCACGCGTCCCTTTTACATGCTTAATTTACAGAGAAAACGTGAACATTTTGCAAAGATTTTGTGCATTAAAATATCTACATTTTACAAACATTTTATGTACTTTACATTAACATTGTGTGTAGTTTTTTTTGCATACATTTTACAGACATTTCATGCACTTTTTTTCGCTCACGTTTTAATGCTTAATTTACAGAGAAAACGTGAACATTTTGCTAAGATTTTGTGCATTAAAATATCTACATTTTACAAAAATTTTATGTACTTTACATTAACATTTTGTGTAGTTTTTTTGTATCCATTTTACAGACATTTCACAGGCATTTCATGCACTTTTTTTCGCTCACTTTTTACAGAGATAACATGGAGATTTTATGTTCACCGGTTTACAGAGATTGTTTTCTCGTGTAATTTTTTACAGAGAAAGTAAAGAGATTTTACAGACATTTGTTGTTTGTCGCATAAAATCTCTGTAAATTCTACATCAAATTCACAGAGATTTTAGCAAGATTATATACACATTTTATACCATCTAAGCGGAGAAAATGTGTTCAAATTTACAGACTTTTTACGAAGTTATAAGAACTCTGTGAATGCGCGCATTTACAGAGTTCTTAATTTACAAAGGAAATCTAGACATTTTACAGAGATTTAACCAACTTTTGTGAAGTCTGTAAATGGTTCAAGTTTTCCAGTGATAAACTGAATCAAACGAATTGCACTTTTATGACCACGATGGTAAAGGTTTTTAAGTAACAGCATATCAGATATGTTTTTTTTTTGGCTTTTTTGCAAATAATTATTAATTATTGGACAAGGTTGACAAATATTAATGACGATATTTTGCGACTGGAGCGGAACAATTATTCGCAGCAAAACAACATTGCACCGTTTTGCGCATGAGCAGAATTATTCATAGGCAGTTTGTCGCAGGTCACGTTGTCGGCTCTCAGCTAATGAAAAGGAAGAAAAAATGCATCGAATGACAAATATATTTTCGGACTAAAATAATTGGCTGCTCCTTATAGAGACAGCTTATTAAAAGAAATGCGTGCCGTATAATTGGTCAGATCGTGTTCATAATGACTCGAAAAAGCAAGCGCCCAATGTTACGATCGTGCTTTATCGAGTATTTTTGAATTCAAAGGGGGCAGACCTCAAATAAATGTGGCTACTAAATATATCTGAATTTCGTAACTGATCATCAGTAGGATGCCCAAAATGCGTGCAATTCCACAATTGGTTTCGGCTCCATTAATAATAATAATAATGGAGATGCCAAGCCTGTTCTTATTACGCTAAGGATTATTGACCGTTGTGCTGGTACGTGCATAGAAACCTGTGAGGAAAAAAGAGATGGCAGGTAAACATTCACTTTTCACGATATGTTTTCACCATCATCCATTGGTTAGCATACCCTTATTTGTAGCGATTTAAAAGAAAAAGTCGACCGAAACACCTCAATGTGTATTTCGAATAATATGCACTCACTGATGGAGTGAGAGTTTAACCCTCGGACGTACAAGGGGGGAGGGGGGTGGTTGCCACCATCCCCCCCCCCCCCATTGAGGTTTTTCTCCGATATTTTCAAGACCATTTACGGTTAGCACATGCCGTTTTCAGTAGCTTTTCATTTATCCTTAAGACACATTTTTGTAACGATTGGCAACAACCGGTTGCTATGGTAACGAGATATGACGTTATAAGTAACATGCTGTCAATGCGTGTTTTTCACCTTTTTTCAATGAAAGAAATAAACATATAAAATGTTACCAAAAGCATCGAAATGTTTAATTGTATATTATTTTGCAACTCTAGCAAACAATATTTGCAATTTCCACATTTTCCCGATAAATTTGAATTTTTAGCAAACTCCAAGACAGCGGCCGTCTTTGCGGCCATTTTGGATGACGTTAAGGACCTCAGCATCGTCACAACCCATAATATTTACGTTATATTGTGAAGCACATCGCGGGCTAACTATTAGATGTTAAATATTCCCGAAATATTGAAACATCGCAAAAAACCTAGGGGGGGGGGTGGTTGCAACACCCCCCTGTACCACGGTGGGGGTATACGTTTGCGTAAACAGCTCAAAGAGCACACAGTGGCACTCAAACTTAAACATAGTCGCTAAAAATTCAACTATATTTTATATAAAGGAGTGAAACGTGTAACGCATACTCGCAGCGTGCGCTAATCATTTTGCTAAGTATCATATTAGAAAAAAAAAACAATCAAGCGTGACAACGCTTTGCTTTTCAGCTTTATAAAAATATATAGAGATAGGCTGAGCCAAACAGCGTCGCTCTGAAAAGAAAGCCGATGATAAGCTTAATTAAGGTGAAAGGTCGATAGCACAAAAATTAAGATTAACGACTGGGATATGTTTCAATTTTATCAATTCTAAAAAAACAGTATTACTTGACAGTCTACTCAATACATTTAGACCGTACAAAAGTTCTGAAATCCGAAAAAAAAGCTCGCATTGCTCCCGCCTTGATAAAAATGTATGAAGCTCCTCGAAGCAAGATTTTAGCCCTGAAAGCTCTTCTTTTTCTACTATAGCGGCTTCTGAGCATCCCTTAATTTTTATCCCTGTCTTGAGTAGTAAACCGCGAAAATGCAGGGAAATAACGATCTTAATTTGCAAGCGGTTTTCTCCGCTAAACACAGCAAAAGATCCGTCAAAAGTGTTTACCGAGCTGACGTGATATTGGCCGTGTAGCCGCGCGAAAAACAAAGCTTCGCTATGGTTTCAAAATTGCTTAGATCTCGAATGTTACGCGACGTCATACGCGCATGTTTAGCGACGTCATAAGCGCCCGCGAGCTAGATCTGCCCAACGGACGGACACAAATCTACGGACGCGCGCCTGCGAAACATTCCGCTCACCATGACCATGAAAAATGACGGGCATAGGTTCTATGAATATGGAGCTCCGCCAGCGGGGCCTTCGACCCGCGAGAACTCTGCTATTAACTGAAAAACATTCTGTGTACGAGTTATAGAAAAACTATTCCAAAACGTAATATAACTCGAATCAGACTAATTATGGATAAACAAGAAGCTATACACAGCTTGAACACGTGGCGCCTTTAACTTATTGCAGCATTGATTCCTGAGTGGTTTGAGTGCTTTTACGGAGAAATTTAAGCTTAAAATTTATGTCTAATCAAAGGGTCCTAAGAGGCAACCAGTGAAGAAGAAAGGCTAACGCGTAACGCAATATTGCGGTAAGCTTATGTTTTCACAGACACGGTTCCATAATTTTCTTTTTTTAAAATTGAACGTTAGGATTTTTGACGAGCGCTAAGAAAAAGGAAACAGTACATCACGTTCATAATGTCCAGTCCGAATCAAAGGGCTCTTAAAGCCATCTCGTTAATGCGAGAGAATGTAAGGTTAATAAACAACAACAACAAGAATTGGAAAAGTTGGGTGCCTTTGATAGGTAAATGTAGTAAAGACGTGATAGGTAATATGTGTAAAGCTGCTAAATGGTTTATTGAAGTTGAAAGATTGAAAATACCTGTAGGTCTAATCGTAGAGTTAGACATTGCAGTCATAGAGGACTTAAGGGCTCTTTTAGGAGCCACCAAATCAATAAAAGTCATGAGCAACAAAATAATCACGAGTATGAATATAAAAAATTTTCATGTTAATTTAGCGTATTTGTTCAAAATAGTCTTCATTTTACAGCTGAGGGGAAACTTCAACTTGATAATATTAAGCGAATGAGCCGAGGCCAATTTGGTTGCTACGGGGGAAAATTATGAGGAGGGATGGGGGTGGCAAAACTACTTAGATTCAATCTATCTTTAGAGAGCCCTTTTACTTAGTTAATTTTCTATGTTTTGTATCAGTCACAGTATTTTAGTAGCAATGACTTGTATGGCATTACAATGGCGATTTTCTTATCAATCGAAATTTGGGAAAGATGTTCGAAGGTTAAAAAATATTTACTATCTTTATTTATTGACATTTAAACAAAACTAAAACATATTGCAACGATTTTCATTTGGGATTAAAATTGATTTACTAGCAATGTTTTTAAACAGCCAATTTATATGTGCAGTGTATATGTGGATGTATGAGACAAAACAAGAACTTTGTGCATGTGAATAAGTTCAGTAAAAAGACTTCAGTAAAAAAGGAATGTTTTATCTAAATACTTCACTAAGGTAGACTATTGTAAAAAAGGCAAATGAAAATATTTTACTTGTCGCTTTTTCCGTCAACTAAAAAATTGTGTACCTTCGGGCAGAATGGTGACTCTTGTAGGAATAGAGCTGGTGATTAGGATTTCGTTTCCTTTTATAGCTGAAGCTGTTTTCAAAACATCTCGGCTTAAAGAAGCCTTGGTAAAAACGACAAGCGACGTGGCCCCGAAAATTGCCGACATGAGACGTTCTGAACAGCGAGAAGCGGCTCGATTCCGCTTCAAAAATACGACAAATTACGACAGCGACTTTAGAAGGTTGTGCAATTTACCAATAAAAATTAAACATTATTGACCATATCGTTCATATCAACACCCGACGGCCAACGGTCTGTTTTAATGATCAATTTGTTATTGAAACGACTACCAACCTCGTTCCCAAGGCCCCTATCTTCCTCTCTCTTGGATCGGAGGTGCAGTTAGAGTACACCCTAGACTCCCGGTATACACATACATATCCGTGACCTTTGATTTTTGATTTTTTGGCGCAAATTGGTTTTAACAAGCTTAATAATTTTCCTTCGAGCATTTTTATTTTAAAAAGAGACTTTACTTTTGATCTTGATGAAAAATTGCACGTGTAATTTGCTCTATTAGTAATTTGTTCATTCGTAAGAAGTAAGAAGTAGCTCTTTTATTAATCTTCGTTTTCAAGAAATGGGAAAAACACAAAAACATCAATCAAAAGGTGCAGCCGCTCTGGATTCTCAGCAAGATTCATCGGTGGAAGGCGCCGAAGGAGATTACGTAACTCTAGCCACCGTTCGCGAATTGTTAAAGGTGCAGGAATCCACATTTAAGTCGCTATTTGAGTCAACGATTCATTCATTGACTTTGAGAGTGGACAGTGTGGTGAAGGATGTGCAGGAGATGAAAACTAGTTTGCAGTACACTCAAAAAGATGTGGAAGAGTTGAAGTCAATTCATGTTAAGCTGGAAGATGTTAACAAAGAACTTGATAAAACTAGCAAGGACATTGCATCTCATTCCCAGAAAATGGAGTATCTCGAAAATCAAAGTCGTAGAAATAATATCCGAGTGAATGGAATCCCGGAATCTGACAATGAAACTTGGGAAGACGCAGAAGTTAAGGTTAAACGAGCGATCAAGGAAAACCTGGACTTTGATGTTGACATCGAAAGGGCTCACCGGGTGGAAAGGCGGAAAACCAAGTCGGGGCAAGCAAACCAGAATCAGCCGAGAACCATCGTGTGCAGATTAAGAGATTGGAAACAGAGGGAGCAGGTTTTGCGCAAAGCTAGACGAGAGAAGCCAACCGATCTTTATATCAGCGAAGATCTATCGCCGGCAACCTTACAGAAGAGAGAGCCTCAAATTCCTAAACTTAAAGCTGCTAAACAGGCGGGTAAAATCGCATATTTTGTCCTCGATCGCTTAGTCATTCGTGATAAACCAGAAAGTGATTAGTTTATCATCCTTACCATTTTATAATTTAGACGATGATCAATTTCGGCTAACTCTGTTTGAATTTATGAATGGCGGTACTATTAATTTTGATCCTGAAAGATTAGTTCATTTGAAGTTTAATCCTTTGTTATGTGATTCCTATAAAAATTTTAGTCTTTGTAAAGACATGGAAGCCGCACATTCTTAGCGTCTCTAGAAAAATATCAAAATCTATAGGCATTATTTTTAAGTCAAGTTTTTGCCTTCCCAAAAATTCCTTACACTGTTTGTACTATAGTCTAATTTATCCTTACTTAATATATTGTGTTTCAGTGTGGGGATCGACATATCAGAGTAACTTAAACCGCGTTATTATTCTGCAAAAGAAGATAATAAGAATAATTTCTAAAGTTTCTTTCGATTCTCACACTGATGCTCTTTTCAAAGAACAGGAAATTTTGAAATTTTCTGACATTTATTTATATCAGATAGGTAAATTTATGTATTTATTTAAAAGAGGTTTACTTCCTAATTATTTTCGTAATATGTTTACTCTTGCAAGCCAGTTACATTCTCATTATACTAGAAATTGAAACCTTTTTTACATACCTCCCTGTAGAACTAATATTCGAAACTTCTCAATTCGGTTTCAAGGACCCAAGTTTTTCAACTTGTTAAGTCATGAAATTCAAAACAGTGAAAGCATCCGTTTGTTTTGCAAAAGACTTAAAAAATTCCTTCTTTCTTAGTTCTTAGTCAAAAATACTCTTTGTTGAGCTACATACTTCTTCTTTGCTTTTCTTTTCTTTTCTTTTCTTTTTAAAATAATACATTTTATATTTCATGCTGTCCTCATAATTCATATGATTATTCTATATTGTCAGGAAGCCTATAGTGCATAAGCCCCCGGCTTCTATATAGGCTTCCTTGTCACTACCACATTAAACATTTTGTAGTCTAGTCTATTATTAATTTCTAGTGTGTTGTATTATTATTATTATTGTTATTATATATACATATATATTTTTTTGTAATGTGGTAAATGGCAAAATAAATAAAATGGAAAAATGAAAATGGAAATGGAAGACAAATAAGTGACAGGTCACGCGTGTGGTTTCCGTTCGAATTACACGCACCGGCTCCCCCGACGGTGTCAATTTGCGCGAGGGCAAAAGTAACGACCCTCCCCTCGGGTGAATGTCATTTTGTCTCTGTGACGCGTTCGCTAAGCTTTAGTATTCGAATTTCGTGGTACAGCCGTTTGGATCGCGGACAATGGCGAAGCGAAGATGGCCAGAATCGCTCCAAAACGGAGCCCTTTTAGAGCCCGTGAAAGGGAATTTGGAAGCTAGCACGAATCGCACGGGTAGACATTTAACCTGCGGCCTCACTGGTGGCAATTCGGGGAGCTTGAGTTGAATTGTTTAGAAATTATTGGCTTTCGCGTGGCGAGGGTTCGCTCAGAGGTCTCCAGCCTTCCCTTCTTTTATAGTGGATAGTGGGGCGAGTGACAAAAGTTGTAAAAATGCATTTAAACCGGTCAGGATACATCAAGAGACAATAAAGTAAAGGTGAGAAGACTTTAGTGTGTAATATTTTCGATTTTTCTATCGCTTATCAATTCCGTGACAAATCGTATTATTACCTAGTATATTTCATTACTGTGTACTGGATATCACGATTGGTCTGTCTGTGGGATCATCCAATTTAAATCTTTGATGTGTGCCACAACGCATCGGATAAATGTTTACGCTTATCCGCGTTTGTAGATCTTTATATATAAGATATAAACATCTAAGAATTTTACGGAGATTTTAAAGAAGAAAAGAACTGATCCATGACCTATGGTCGCTACAATGTCTGTCATTGATCGATCAGAGTCCGTTCACGCATATTCATTGCTATTTTAAGACTTAAATTCAGTCAGGAAGTCAGGACAAAAAGTGCATATCCTTAGAATTCCTCTATTCCTCACAGAAAGAATTGAGCAAATATTTATTTTTCCAACTTTAATTTTATTTTTAAGATTCGCTCTCTCCCGTTCTTTCTAATCTTCCGGAAACCGGACATTCCACAATGATAAAAAGGAAACTTTATTACGAAAGCTGTCAAAGCCAGATAAACATTGAAAAGCAATTTTCACTACTTTTTACTTCAACTGAGTCTCAAGCTGTCGCAGTGCTATATTTTTCTGACTTTTCTGTCTTTTCTTGTGATCTTCACCGGAAATGTTTCTGTTTTTCCTGCACGCCACAACCGTGGATCCGGAAAAAAGGTGAAAAAACGTTTATCAAATGTTTTTTACTTGAGTAGTATTGGCACTCAAATAATAGGGCCATTTATACGACAGAAAATAAGACGCGTCTCATCTAAGACGCGACTTAAATAAGACGCGAACCGATCGTATAAACAGTACAAAATAAGCATTCGTGTCTTATTTTAGACGCGACTTATTTTTTAAGTTCTTATTTTGTCCGCGTCTTAAATAAGACGTGAACTTCCTCGTATAAATGCTTTCGTGTCCTAAAGCGCCGTATCAAAATAAGACGCGAACCATTTATACGTGATCTTCGCGTCTTATGTTGGACGCAAACGTATAAATGGTACACTTCGCATCTTATTTAAGTCGCGTCTTAGATAAGACGCGTCTTATTTTCTCCCGTATAAATGGCACTAATATCTTCTCAGTTAAGTCCGTAATAATGCCAATGTACGTCTTGAATCGAAACGCTGAAATCGTTTATAAAATGGTTGTTAAAATGCTTGCTTTGTCATTCAATTCAGAACAACAAACTTTTACTTGTACACGAATAGAACTGTAGAAAGAATTGCAGCAAACAATAACTTCTACATTTGCACAATTAGTTTGTTCAGCAAAATCACGAGATCCCTTGCATACTATTGAATAATCAAAGCGCAATTTTTATCACCGTCAATACATTCCACCATGTACCTAAATCTAATAATGGCAATGATTTCGTTCGCGTGATCGGTAGTTCATCAAATGATAACATACTATGAGAACTCAAAGCCATTCATTTCATAAATTGAACTTAGTAATTATTGTTTTTGCTCCCTTGCCATTTAACTTCCTCAGAACGTCTCCATTCATTTTAAAAATACACCGTGAAATTTTCAGTCAAACTGCGTTTCCCAAGAACATTTGACCTTTTTTACCCTTCTAAATGAGCACTAATGGCTTTACGACATATGATATATGAAGATGACATATGAAGATGACATATGAAGAAAAACACAAATTTCTTGAACCTTTGAAGATCAATGCCGTCTCGGACACATCCACGTAAAAACAAATTTGAAAGATTGATATGTAACGCTATATATCAAAACTTAAAAAAAAATTATGACATGCCAATTCCCTAGGCAAATTAACATAGGTCCGGGAGTACTCCCCAAAAATTTTAGTGGCGGTGTATCCGATAAAATCCTAACCACTTCTTGATATTTTCTTCGTATTGGCACTCAAATAATATCTTCTCAATTAAGTCCGTAATAATAAGTTCCAATGTCTGTCTTGAATTGAAACGCTCAGATTGCTTATAAAATGGTTGTTAAAATGCTTGCTTTGTCAACAACAAAATTTTACTTGTATACGAATAGAATTGTAGAGAGAATTGCAGCAAACAAGAAATAGTTTGACGAAGTCTGCAAAATCACGAGGTCCCTTGCATACTATTGCATAATCAAAGCGCAATTTTTATCACCGTCAATACATTCTACCATGTACCTAAATCTATTAATGGCAATGGTTTGAAATTCGAAAGATTATTGATACCGTAGGTAACGTGAGATATCGAAACTAAATAAGAACTGTAATACCTTTGTGGTGACGTAGCGTGAGATAATTATGACAAGTTCATGACATCCCAATACCCTAGGGAAATTAACAATAGGTCCGGGGGTGCTCCTCAAAAAACGCAAAGTTCATGCTATTTTGCTCTGCCATATCGCTCATATTAAAACACAAACTTTTCTGTCCCATTTAACTTTCTTAAAACGTCTCCATTCGTAAAAATACACCGTGAAATTCTCAAACTGCGTTTCCCAAGAAACGCATCCCTTCTAAAGCAGCTTCAATGGCTTTACGACAAATGATTGAAACTGATAGGTAACGTGAGATATCGAAACTTAAAGAAGGACTTAATACCTTTGCGGTAATGTAATGTGAGATATGACAAGTTCATGACAAGTTCTGACATCCCAATACCCTTGGGAAATTAACAATAGGTCCGGGGGTGCTCCCCAAAAATTTTAGTGGCAGTATGTGACGCCTTTCTTGAAATCCTAACCGGTTTAACCAACCATATCCTCAATGCCCTGATATAGCTTCTATAAAGAAGGGACAAGAAACCCCCCCGGACAAAAGTCCACAAAATTTTGTTAACAACTTTTGTCCCTTTTCGTACTCGACTCCGAAATCTCGCTTAATGCGCATGCGCATTAACGAGATAAAAAAGGGAAAAAAGAAAGGACCCGAGCGTGTCTTGAACTCGGGCCTTGCGAGCACCAAGTCACGACCTCAATCCACTACACTAGACTGTCAAAGTTGTGCAATAATTTTCCACCTCAAATGACGATTTTAAAGGACTTTTGTTTTTTGAAATTTTCTTTCAAATAAAAAGATATTTCGCTGAAAAAAGTATCAAGTGATTTTTGTTATACCTTAATCTATCTAACTTTAAAATATGAAAGAAATCGAATTTTTGTTACTTGCCAAAAAAATTCAATTTGTCTGATTTTTTACGGACAGGCGCTCTCAATGCGCTGTTTTTTGTATGTGAAACTCTGGGTACCAGAACTCGATCTTTTTACTTGGCAGTTAAAACATTACATGCAGTAGCATTGCAACAAATTTGCCACATTTGCCCATTTTAAAACTAAACAAGAAGCTGTACACAGCTTGAACTCGTGGCGCCCTTAACTAATTGCAGAATTGATTCCCGAGGGTTTTGATTGCTGTTAAGGAGAAACAGAAGCTTATATTTCCATATTTTACTCTAGCTTATTTAATTCGACTATTTTATTTTAGTTCTAGTTATTTATTTTAATTATTTCTTTTAATGAATGAATGAATTAATTATTGAAAAAAAAATTAAACGTAAGAAAAAAATATTCAAAGGCTCCTAAGAGCCAACCCGTGAATAAGAAATGCTAACACGTAACGCAATCTTTCGGTGAGCTTACTACCGAAATCACTAAACTGTTAGCACCCCGTAAAAAACGATCGATCGCATTTGAATTTTGGACTTGCTCACTTGACCATTTGGAGCGCCCATATTGGTCACGTCACATTTTGGCGGGTTGGGTTCAGAAACAGAAACAAAAGAAACATAATTCAAAATTCAAATGCGATCGATCATTTTTTTCCGGGCTGCTAACAGCTTAGTGATTTCCGTAGCATGTTTTGACTACCTGTTAGGGCCATAGACTGCAATTTGTTTCTCGGAATCTATATCTTGATTGACGTAGTTCGCCCTGATCGCATTTAGATCAGTATTTTTTTTTCGAGAAAAATAGTAAACAATGGTCGTTTTCCACGAAACGGTTGACTTCGACGCTAACGTCCTAGACAAAGCGTACAGTTTGCTAAGCAACCGGTTTTCTCGGAAATATCCCAAAATGAGAGTTTAGTAGGAGAAGTCTGGTTGCGCTCAAAACCAACCAGTTTGAAAACGCATTTTGAGTTAATCTGGGCTTAGGGCGGGACTTAACCTAAACGCCACTTTTCCGCCACTTAACATGGCTTTAATGGAAATATCTCGTTCACGTTTCAAGCAATCCAAAAGCTCTATGCTCATCCCGTAAAGCTATGTTGTGGGGGGGTTTGTGAATTTTTGGATGATTTTTGGGTATGTTTGGGAGGAGATTGTTTTTCTAGAAGGATTGGTAAAATTAAGAAAAATAAGAAATATTGAAGATTTAGTGAAGTTTTAAAATTAGAATTTGTAGTTAATAATTAATAGACGGACACCAAGTCAGTCCACTAGCAACCTGGGGTGCTCTTGCGTGGGTATCGAAAATCAAAAATCATTTTCTTTATTCTGTCCCTTCTTAAAACCTCATCATTTAGGTTGAGTCCCGCCTTAACATGAAGTATCTTTCATTATTTTATACTCAGTTTTGGAAATGCACATTCACTCTTAAAGACCTTAAACAAAGTTTCTTAACCCTATTCAGACGGGGGGGGGGAAGTGCCCGCGCCGACTTTGAACGTTTATAACTTCTAAGCCTTTCTACCTACAGCCTTGAAACTTCTCGACTTTTCCTAAAATTTATCTGTGAACATTTTGGCAGAAAGTATGTTGTCAAAGAAAATTTGACGTTGCCATGGCAACCACATTTTGACGGATGCTTTTTGCTCATTTTGAGAGATAAGTATTTCCTCTGTTTATTTTATGTTATTCTGTTTTACACTGATCTTTATTATGGATTTAAACACCAAACGATGCATTGTTGTCGTCCTTGATCCAAAATTAAAAAATTAAGGAGGCGTTTCCATGGTAACCGTAGTTAAAGAGGCTTTTTTGTAGTACTTTCAAATTTCACTATTTTGTACCTTTTATCGCATATTTTTTAGTTGTTTTTTTACTCTTTGCTTGATTTAAATGCTAATCTTTTAATTTTGAGTGATTTTGGGTAATTTTAGCGCATATTCCGTGCGCAGGATACGATATTCCAAATCCAAGATGGCGGATCCAAGATGGCGGATCCAAGATGGCGTCACCAAAAAACTATTCGAAATTTATTTTCTTTTTTTTAATGTTGTTTTTTCTTTATTTTTTGTTATTTTAGCTTTATTTTTTTATGTATTTTTTTAGAATAAATACATTCTAAGTATTTCAAGGTGACATTTTCTCGCCTTTTGGACGTTTTCTTGCACATCTGACGTCATATTGACGTCATGATGACGTCACATTAACTGTCATGGTAACATAAAAAGTTGTTGTTATACAAATGTTTAAACAATTACAGAGTAAGAAAAATTTATACTTCCCTTAGATTGTGGTTTAATTACAAAAATTAAAACATCAAAACAAATATATTTTTATGACGTCATGATGACGTCATCATGTTGCAACAAGTTACAAGTACCAATATATACATAATAAATGTTTTCCAACATCATCAGATAAAACATTATTGTCATTATTCAAAACAATTTAGAGATAGGTACGGCAAACACTTTCTGTGAATGAACTGTCAATATATGACGTAATTATGACGTCATTGAAGTTGTCATGACAACATAATTATGTGGATCGATAGAATTTTGGACATACAATGTCTTCTGAAAATTTGGTGTCCATACCTACTTTCCCGTAGGGGAATCCGCCCCCCCCCCCCCCCCCGGTCTCAGAAGATCCAAAAAAGCCCGGTCTGAATAGGGTTAAAACAAATCGACAGGTTAGAACTTTTTTGTTGTTAAGGAAGAACAACAACTCTTCGAGTAGAGAAGTCGTGCTTTGAGAAGCTTTAGGGGTCTTGTAAGTGCCCCGAATATTTAATTAAAAATATTGTTATGATTTGTTTTATATGTTCTGTCGCTTTTCCGGTAACACTAGGTGATCCGTCACGCACGTTACTACACTGTACGTCATTCAGTATTTCGCAATCACTCGTGCATGCAAGGTCAATATATTACTTCCAATTATCTGTTGCTCGAAAAGAAAGAAAGCGAAATGGTTATCGGATGGAACTCTCGCCAAATCCGGCAATAATGTAAGTTACTTTTACTTGGTATGTTTCGTTTCGTCATTTTCCTTTTTCTTACGTTGTAAATAAATCTAATCATTCATGAGCTTGAAGTTGCTATATCAACTGATATGACGTCACTAACACTTCGCCTCAGGCTATAAACCACTTCAAAATGACCACTTTTTTCTACCGAATTTATAAGTTGTGCGCTTGGCTCGTAGCCAAGAGCACGACTAATTAAATTCCTTATTTTATGAAAATTTTGATATCTTAAGACTTTAAGTAAGAAGCCAATTTTCGACAAAATTCTTAAATCAAGAACAGACACCTCAAATTAAGAATTTATCTAAACTAAGAAAACACTTCTTAATTTAAAACCAGGTTTAAGAGTGATTTGATTGGATACGGTTTGATGCAGGAAAGATGATAAATAAATGTGTTTTAATTTTCGGTGAAAACCAAATCATTTCAATTTACATAGCGCCAGGCTGAATACGATTAAATAGTCACGGTTTCATTTTCTGCAGGGAACTTGTCTTTGTTACTGAGCTGTGCTGAAAGTTCAAGTTAATTAGACGTACTATTTGTATATTTTTAAAGCCGGGGGCTGTACAAGCATATTCGGTAAATTGCAGCTTATGTGGCCGTCATGTTAAATATGAATGATATGTATGGCAAACGCTTCACAAGGTATGAATTAAATAACAATTTTATTTGGGCATTCTAATTATGCTCAAAATGCCACTCATTTTTTCAATAGGAATCACTCCCTGCATGTGCATTCATCACAGTGTGGACCCCTATTCTAATCGATCATCCTCGTCTAACATGGCTTCGTAAACGGAACTTAACTACGATCTTTCGTCGAGAAATTTCAAATACCGTTGCCAAATAATCTACGTTTTTATTGCTTTTGCCTAATCTGAATGCACAGGATGCTCAACCACCGAAGTATTTCTCATGTTTTTCTTCGACGCCGTAACCTTGTAATTGTACTTGCAATACAATGGCATGGATCCTTCAAATCAGATTAAAGTATACTGTCCCTCCAGTCCCTCTTTAGTCTTTACTCCTCAACAAAGGGAATGCCAGTTTAAATTTTCTTATAATTTAACCTTTCAAGATGCAATCGCCACCTCAGTTTTCAGTGGCAATTTTTTGGACCTACGTGACGAATGATGAATCATGACTGTCAAACTCTTGATCAGGTGGGTAGTAACCACATTTCCTATTTCTGCAAGAACAACATCTTTGTTGTTGTCATGATTATGATTACCGAGACAGAATATTCAGTGAACAAGACGAACCAGCGTCACTGGGGTTTTCGGTTTTTCGGTTTTTGCACTCAAAATTCCCGGTTTTTCGGTTTTTGTATCCGTTGTGGTTTTCGGTTTTTCCTTAATTTTAAACATCCGGTTTTCGGTTTTTATGACGAAAGAAAGGCGGTTTTTCGGTTTTGGTTTTTCGCTTCCTAGTTTCCAGACCTTTTTATTTAACCTCGATCAACCCGTTAAAGTTCACGTGATGCGCCATCCAAGTGACGTTGCCAGTGAAAGTGGCCTACAAAAGGCAACAGAAGTTTTGCCTAATTCTACTGCAATAGCAAAATGAAAGAAGAAAGATGAGTTTGTAACAAAACGCTTACAGAGGGCGAGGGCCGTTATGTACAAGTTCGACTGTAATTATATTTCGCTTTGGTATCAAGGGTCATGGGTTTAAGGTTTGTGAATTTGCTATTTTGATCATTATGTTCGGCGATTTTTCGGCTTTGATCGATTTTTATTGCGGTTTTTCGGTTTTCACTGAAATTTTGAACGGTTTTCCGGTTTCTTATAGGCCCCAATGCCCCCCCCCCCCCCCCCCTCTCAAATAAGAGAATTCGTTATCCTTTTTCCTGGGTAAAAGCAAAGTGCGATTAAACTTGTTCGAATGTTTTCTTCGTGAAGCCAATAATCACGGAAAAGGCAAGCTAGTAAATATAATTAAGTTAAAGTAGCGCTTTCTGAAATAAAGTTTGGTTTCAAGATTTTTTGATTCGCGAAAACATTATGCGAATCATCTTAACGGATAAGAATGGCATTCTATATACACAGGAAAAATCGGAAATTTTAGAAAACACTAGAGATCACTAGACATAATAAAGCAGGTTGCTGAATTGAAATATTATTTTGTGATGTTTATAATATAATTCGCAGACGGTTGCGCTTCGCGCTGCAATCAGGATAAATAAATCGCCAAGCCTTCCGGAAGCAGAAAATCACCGAGTTCTGATAAGCGTTTAACTCTTTTTACAAGGGAAAGACATTTTCATTCAAGAAAATACGAGTTTCATTAAAACGTTTTGACCTTTAGAACAAATATTTTGGATTTATGATCATGAAAAAACAACGCGCTATCCAATTACATTCCACACGAAATTTTCGAAAATTTACATATATGAAAGAAGTGTGTTTGCGAGAACACTTTGAAGAAACTGTAAAGCCTGGAAAAAACTAATACATGGCAAAATCAAAGCGGTTATTTAAAGAACTAGCTTTATAGAAAAAGTTCATTTCGACTTGGTCTTCAAATCAAACGGGGAGGGGAGGTCATGATGCGTCACGCAATATTTATTTTTATTAAAATGTTTCACTAACTTATAGCACTCATCACCACAGTTTTGACATTATGAAAGCATAATCTCCTGAATCCGATTACATGTATTTTATTTTTTTATTACCTGTAAATTTAGAGCTTCCAAAAATTTATTGGAAACCGGGCAGGAGAAGGGTCAAACAATCTTGCCATCCGTCGGTAGAGGTGGGGGGGGGGGGGGGGGGAGGGGAGGGGATTCTTTCTGGAATAACCCAATGTAATAGAATTAATTCATATTTAACGTTTAGGAAGTATTACACTAATGTGGGTTAGATCGGGAATCAATAAATTAATATTCAAGGCGAGTACGGAAAAATTGGCAGCTTCAATCTACGCGTCTTAGAATCTCATGCGCATGAGTATACATGTACGCTATGTGTAGAGTGAATACAGCATGGTTATGTTTTCCAATAATAATAGCCCCACCCCCCCCCCCCCCCCCCCCCCAAATTAAATGTTCACAATGAATATAATTTGATAAATTGGACCTACTACGATTATAATTTACCTTCGTACTTCGACATATGTGATTTTTTTTTTGCCTGGGGGTGGGAGGGTGGTCTTAGTTTTAAAAACACCGCACAATTTGTGACTATTTTCAGTCTCACCCAAGCAGATGGATCACTGCCTAGCTTATGTCAACATCAACAGAATGAGCCGCAGCATTACTATCTTTTAGATACCCTAATATACTTCTAGTAATACGTCGCGAACTCCAATTGATGTTTGTGCTACAAGTTTATGTTTTCCTGCCTTAGCTCAATTATGTGCAACTAAATAACAGTCTGCAGGTAAACGAATAAAACGAAACAGGATTATAAGCAGGTTTTAAAAATATATATTTGTATATGGCGACGTTTTTAATCCGAAGCTAACTGCTGCAAAAATTCGAATATGTGCAGCAGCCTCCCTCGAAAACATTTCGCAAAGTCAAAATCTTAATATGATCTTCCGCCGATAAATGTCAAATATCCTTAGCTAATAATTAACACGTTTCTGTATTTTGTGCCTAATCTAAGATCCTCGTTGGCAGAAATTGTCAGTAACGACACTGTGGAATATAAATGTAAATACACAGGATACTTTCGCTAAACCACCGAAATATTGCTTCTGTATTTCGCCGTAGTAGATTACCAAATACTCACTGTTTTCAGCTCATCAGCTAAGTGTTTTAAATTTAGGTTACTGGTCTGCCGAATTTCAGTTTTCTTCATACGAGGAAACAGAGGGTGTAACATTAAAACTTAAGCAGACGAGTGCCGTAGCTTCAGCTAGCTGTATCTTCCTGAAATTTGACACCCGTCCACCTGCAACAAAATAATTTTTGAATGTAAGTGGAACTCAGCGACAAAACTTACAGGGACTTTCCCTGCTAGTTACACTGACGAGAACAATATTGAAACCTGACCTAGATGCATTTATAGAATTTTAGATGCGATCCAGCCTACAACAACATTAGGTCGTAATAGTGAATACAAGAAATTCGATACTTACACAAACTATACTATTTTGCGAGTCTAAAGGCACCGCAAAAACACCTCGATATACGTTTTGCTGCACATTTCGAAGATCTTGACAACCAAAGTAATTCTAGGATCTCTGCAGTAGGCGACCTCGCTTGCGAAGAGGACTTAATAACTAACAGTTGTTTACAGTTAAGCCGGTTGATTGGCTTCTGGGAAAGCCTCAATGGATCGAGAGGGAGGGTCAGGGGGAGAGGGAGGGTCAGGGGGAGGGGGAGAAGTGGAGAGAAAGAAGAAATGATAGAGCTTGATTGCAGGCCGGAATAATAAACTCAAATCTTTTATTTTTGTTAATCTAAAAAAAGAAAAACGCTCTGCTCCCAAGTCTGCACTGGGGCAGTAATAACGTACAATAGCAAAAGTAATTATTCAGAAAATATGAACTAAAGAGAAATAATTTAAATTACGATAATCATGTTTGGTAAACACAGAGATTAGTCAGTTCCAAACATGGTTATAAGTATTCTGTTATTTTCCATCCCTGAAGTTCGTTTATCGTTGAGCCAGTCACTCTTGTACTCAGATATTGTTTTTGAAGCATTCGGCAGCGTCTGACAGCGTCTGACAGCGTGTGACAGTCAAATAACATGCATATAGATGTACATGCTCGAAAGATTATTTCGAAGAATCCAGACTGTTCAGATCTACAAGCCAAGATTACCAAATCAAACCAGGTGAGTTGAACATTGCATGTTTCTTTGATCGAGTAATTATTTTGCCTTTTCATACGATTCATGATTTATAAGATACGAATTTAACAACAGAGCTTTGATGTTTTATGATTGTAATCAGCGTACTTCTCTAAAACGAACTGTTGAATATGATATTGAAACAGTACATTTCCAATTATTCTCATACATTATCGACGTCTAAGTTTGTACCCTTCTTTATGAAAAATGCTTAGAAACAAAATCATATCTGGCATATATCACAGCGGGTCTATTTCTTGCATTCGCGACGGACTTAACATATTTTCAAACTCAACAAATAATCTTTTGTTACTAAAAAGCGTTGAATAAGTCAGTCGATAAATATAAACCATGCGCATTTTTCCGAGAATTTGATTAACTGTCACGGCCAAAGACAATAGTTTGTTTCTCAGAATTTTATATATCTTGATTGACATAGAACGTCGCGTCGATTCTGATAATACTTCTTTCACTGAAAATTCATTGATGCAATCTAAAGTAAACCTTCTTCTGGTCTGGGGAATTAGGAAAAGTTTAATGTATTCTTCGAGAAACGCTGTAACTTTCCGCGAAACATTTATCCAACAATGTTATTTGACAAATAGCCTGCGTAGCAAGCGTATTTTCAAGGTATTTTCACGTATTTTCACGGTTGATTTCATTTGCCGATTGACAGCTTGTCAACAAATAAGCCAATTACAGATTACCGGATGTAGAATTTTACTTCCTTCAAAACGTTTCGAATTCGTAAACGGTTGAAATCTCTTCACAGATTCATGGAATCAATAAACCTTCTCGCCATTTCAAAACAATGCCAACTTAAATTAGAAGAAATATCCGTATATTTGCTTGCTTTGACTTATTGAATCCAACACCGGTAAACAGAGCCGGTGAAATAATTCCCGCTAATAAAAAATATAACACTGCTCAGCTCAACTACTCAGCGCGCGACTGTACTGCTGTTTGTTTACGGTTATATTATTTCTAGTTCAAAATCAATCTTCGCTTTCCTCGCTATTTTCTGACTTTTCTATGGTACGAGTACTAATCATTCAGCTTCATTTCATCTTATATTTTGCTGTGACCAAACTAAAACTCGAATCGGTCCACAAATGCAAATAGATCTTCCCACAACGCCGATAAAAACAAACAGCCGCCGAAATAGATCACTTTCAACTTTAAAATTTGGGATGAAATCGTGGTGTCATTTGGATTTGGGTATTATTTGGCTTTTGACTCGCCTTTTTTCGATCCAACGATCCAACCAATTTAAAAAAAGGCATTACCGATTACTACAAACAGGCAAGGACGACAACAGTCAAATGAAACCACGATAATTTTTTTCAACAGGTCTACTCAAGTCTAAGAAAAACATTTCCTAGCCTATTATTAATAGAGGAATAAGGTACGTATTGTTTTCATTCCATGCCTTTACATTTAAGCGAGGAAATCCTTGTGTAACTTTGACTAACTAAATACGTGCCTTCTTCCAAATTTCCCTGTGTGTAGATCGTCCAAGCAGTCCAGTTTTTCATTTAAATCGCACGCCGTCATCCCCATACAATTTACCTCTTCGACTGTATCCCGAATTATGCTTTGCAATGGAGAAATAACACTGAATAATACTGGAATAGCCTGTACCTCCTTGCTTTTACTTCGCACTCCGCACATCATAACAAACAACTGAAAAATTAAACTCTTGCCGAATCCTGTTGGCATTACGGCCATTAAATCGTTGCCGTTAAAAAGATGGCGCACTGCCCTTTCTTGTTCCGTTTTCAAAGTAAAAGCAAGTCCCGCTTCGCTCAGCTCCGACAAAACTTCGTTCAAACACGTTTCAAAATCTTTCACATGTTCTCCGAGCTCCATTTTTTTGATCGTAAGTCACGCTCAAAATATTTTGCGTGAAAATTTGATAGCTACTTGTCAAACCTGTCACTCAAGGTGACCACACCGCACCAATCAGGAGCCCCGTTCGTGGACGAACGGCGTTTTTCAAAATCGTGGGGTTTGCAGGCAAGCGTTCCCTCATCTCCCCACTTCCATCCCCGTCCTCCGATTTTTTGCTCTCGCCCCAATTTTCGCGCAGCCAGAATGCGGAAAAATTCGTTCGTACGGGAACGCTTGCTACGCAGGCTATTTGACAAACGATTGAATGACAACAGTGCTATTGTGCTTTACCTCGTTTTACAAAAAGTTCCATGTCATGTAAATGAGGTAGACCATGGTGGCCCTGCTTTTTGTAATCGCTACAAAAGTTTAGCCAAAAGACTTTGGCACTAACCACCCGGACAGAGTATAATTTAGATTCAATTTTGCAACGCTATTAACTGTCCTTATATTTTTCTTCAAGGCATACAATTGCGACCGCCATTGTACATTGTACATTTAATGCAACGGATCCTTCAAATCAGATTAAAGTATACACTCTCTACTCCTCAACAAAGGGAATTCTAGTTTTAACTTTCTTATTATTTAACCTTTCCTCCAGTGTATTGTTTTCACTACATGTTAAGCAAAGAAAACCGTGCATCGTAGGAAGAGCAGCACTATACGAATGAATCATGACTGTCAAACACTTGGTCAAGTGTGAAGTAACCACATTTCCTCTTTCTGCAGGGACAACATATTTTTGTTGTCATGATTATGATTGCCGAGACAGAATATCCAGTGAACAAGACGAAATGGAGAAACAAAACAAAGTTGCAGTGCATGATAACAGCTCTCTGGCTGAGCTACGTTTTCTCCGAAATATCAAAATTAGAATCAATAAGAGAACCTCTGTCTAAAGAAGAGAGAGAAGTCTGGCTGTGCCCAGCTTCTAGCAGTAACGCATTTGGATTTTATTGGGATTTATACTTACATGTATGAAGTATCGTTATTTATTTAATACCTATAGGAACTGATTCCACTGGATACGGTTTGATGCACGGAAGATGAGGTGTTTGTCGGTAAACACAGCATCAATGCAACGTAACATTTCAATTCAGTTACATAAAACCAGGGGGAAAGCGATTTAGAAGTCACGGCTTCAATTTCTGCAGGGAACCCTGTCTTTGTTTTAGCTGTGATGACAGCTTAAGTTGGAACTCTTCGAATTCATTTAAAGGTATGGGCTGTACAAGCATATTCGGTAAGTAACTTATGTGGCCGTCATGCATGTTACATATAAATGACATGCATGGGAGATGCTTTTCTAGAATCGAAACATTTCATTTAAAAACCTTAGTACATCTAAAAATCATTAGTTTCTTTGAACATATAATTTATACTGAAGGTATCAATTTGTCAATAAGAATTTAGTTCCGGCTCTTCAATTTTCCACAAACTGCTACTATTTTTATTTTCGATATGAATCACTCCCGGCTGTGCATACATCATAGTCAGTGGACCCCTTTTCTAATCGATTCCCTTGTATACCATAACTTCGCAAACGAAACTAAGAGGTCAAGTTTTCCTGTTAGACCTTCAAAGAATATGGCATTGACCCTATTCAGCCTGGGCTTTTTTTGAGTTTCTGAGCCTGAGGTGGGGGGCACATTGTGCCCCCCTTTCGTAACTTCAAGAACATTAAGGCTATGATAATGAAACCTAGAGGATACATAGTACGTCCAAAACTGTCTCCTTTGCGGTCCGCACAATGGAACGATGACGTCATGTGACATAGTTATTAGGTAATTAGCTATGCGGCCGCCATCTTGGATCCGCCATCTTGGATTTCCGAATTTTTTTAAAACCTCTTAAAAACCGTCCAAATTCACCCAAAATTAATGAAAACCAATAAATAAACGCTAAATGACGTAAAAATATAAAAGTTATACCAATAAGCATTGTTTTTCTTCATTCAAGGGGTTAAAACAATTATTTATTTTCATAATTATCAATATTACGCCAAATCCTGTGTAATTCTCGTTCTTTTGTGATCTAGTAATGCGTCGTGTACTCCAATGTATGTTTGTCCTACAAAATTAATGTATGTTTTCCTGCCTTAGATTTATTACGTACAACTTTATAACAGTCTGTAGGTAAACGAACAAACCGGAACAGGAAAATAAATATATATTTATATATGGCGACGTTTCTATTCAGAAGCTAACTGCTGCGAAATTTCGAATGTGTGCAGCTAATCCCTCCAGAACATTTCGCAAAGTCAAAATCTTAAGTACGATATTCCGCCGATAAATGTCAAATATCCTTAGCTAATAATTTACGCGTTTTGTGAGATCCTGCTAGGCAGAGATTGTCAGTAACGACAATGTCGACAGTGTGAAATATAAAAATGAAACCGCAGGATAGTTTCGCTAAACCACCGAAATATTCCTTCTACATTTCGCCGTAGTAGATTAACAAATTTTCACTATTTTCAGCTCCTCAACTTAGTAATCTATTTACAGCGATCTTACCCGCACTCCTGTTGAGGTATGGAGATATTGCGGCCACCTTCAGATAAAGAGAAGTACAACAGAGAGTACATAACAAGGGGGGAGGCGAGGGTGGAAAACAACGATCCGAAGGTGGCTGCTTGGAGTGAAGTACAGGTAAGAATATTTAAAGCTGGGTGACTTCTTACAAAGCGCTTGAGCCTTCTATTGAAATGATAATGAATCCATGGAGGCGATACCTCTTATACTCGCTTGGGTAAGACCGCTGTAAATAGTAATCTATTTACAGCGATCTTACCCGCACTCCTGTTGAGGTATGGAGATATGGCGGCCACACAGAGGAATATAACTAAACCCAGGACACAGCCCAACAGGACAAGGAGACCACATAATGACTCCCAATCTAAAAGAGAAATCCCAAGCCTTAAACCAAAATACACCCTAGCCCGCGGGGAAAAACCGTGGAGAAAGGGAAACGAAAACAATCTGCTCAATACGCGTGGCAGAAAACATCTTGCATCCCGGCAAAGAACTCAAAAACTAAAAAATCCTTTAGGGAGTCTTTGATTAGTATAAGCGGAGGACAAAGGGATGCTCTGCAATTGGTAAAGACGGCTTCTTACATGGCAAATATATACGATATAAAGACTGCCAGCCTTTGAGTGGTGAACAGGGCATAGTGTTGGGGAAAACGCAAACGATTGTGCGCGGGAAACTCGCGAGAGACCCACCCAAGGGATGACAACCTGAGCGTCAGTAATCCGACTAGGGCATTAGACACCTTTTCAGGCTACCATGGGAAAAGGGGAGCGAAACAAATAGCGCGGCAGAAGGCGCGGAACAGGATAGGCGAACAGGGCAACCACGGATATGAATTTTAGGCCTTCTAGAGGAGGACATAGAAGTGATGTCGACCTGCGTATTTTTCCGGGAGCCTTTGCAAGCCAGAAAGCGACATATCCTAGGCGTGGCAGATAAAACATCTTGTCTAACGGCCAAGAAATCAGAGAACTAGAAAACTCTTTTGAGGGTGTCTTTAAGTAGCATAAGCAGAGGACAAAGCAAAGCTCTGCAATTGAAAAGGACGGTTATACTCTATACATGACAAATATATATGACATAAAGGCTGCCAGCCCTTGAGTGGTGAACAGGATATAATGTCGAGGAAAACGTAAACGATTTTGCGCGGGAAACTTGCGAGAGAACCCACCCAAGGGATGGCAACCTGAGCGTCAGTATTCCGATTAGGGCATTAGACACCCTTTCAGGCTACCATGGGAAAATAAGGAATAGAGATAAATGGCGCGGGAGAGGTGGAGGGGCTAAAAGGTGCGAGGAGGGTAACAATATAAACAACAAATAATACCCGGAAAGATAAAAGGTAAACTAGTAATGGGAATAACAAAGAAATGTGAAACAATTGAAGCCGCAAAATTATACCAATTCACTGACTCGCAGGAGGCCAGAAATATGCCAAAATCAAAGAGCAAAAATATACACAAACATCAAACACATAAGACAATGAGACAATAGAAAACATGTCAAACCGGCAGATTTATAGCAAATACTGGACACGAAGAAAATTCATTAACATCGCATGCCGGAAAATATTATGCTGAACATCGGCTATGCCGGTAAACAAATACTAAAACATCTCATGCCGGGACATTGGTCATGAGGCAAGATCTCAAACATTCGCATGCCGGAAAGTGCTGTGTTGAACATTGGCCACGCGGAAACAAATACTAAAACGTCTCATGCCGGGAAATACAAAACTAAATATCGATCATGAGGCAAGATTTTATAAACATCGCATGCCGGAAAATACTGTTATGAACATAGGTCATGCGGAAACAAATACCAGAACGTCTCATACCGGCAAATACATATAAATCTGAGCATCGGTAATGAGGGAAGATTTAAAAACGTCGCATGCCGGAAAATATCGTGCTAAATAAACATCGGCCATGCGGGAACAAGTACTTAAACATCTCATACCGGGAAACATATAGCTAAACATCGGTCATGAGGCAAGATATAAACGTAATTACTGTTATTAAAGTAACTGCACGCAATGGAGCGGAAAATACGCGACGTCCGATACAGGAAAAGGGAGCAAAATGCGGGCAAACGAGGGCGACGAGCGGAGGGGCGCGCAGCAGACCAGGCTAACAAAAAATGAAACAGCTAAAACTAAGCCGGCGAAGGGGGAATACGACCTAAGGGCTAAACGGCAACAGGGAACAAATGTATAAACGAATACGACCCAGCCAAATAGGCAAGCGGAGCAAATGTGGACGACAGGCCACGCGGAAAAACATGGCGAGATGAACGCGAGCGACAGTAGAACTAAGGTACGAAATACAGAAAGAGCAAAAATTAAACTACCTCTAGTTGGCCTGAGTTGTCATTTTGAGCTTGAGCTTGAGGAGCAGTTGGAGCCACGGCGTCTTGAATGCTGCCCGCTGGCGACGGGTGAGGGACTTGTTATTCGGGCGGGTAAGGCATTTTTAGAAAATCGCGTTGACTTGAACAAACTTGCTTGAGGCTTCTATCGAAATGATAATGAATTCATGGAGGCGATACCTCTTATACTCGCTTGGGTAAGACCGCTGTAAATAGTGTTTAAATTTAGGTTTCTTAATGTGAGGAAACCGAGCGAGTAAAAATTAAAACTTAAGCAGACGAGTGTTGTACCTTCAGCTGTATCTTCTTGAAATTCTGAAACCCTTCACACCTACAAAAACAATGGTTGTAAGTAGAACTCAGCAACAAAAGATATAGGGGCTATCCCAGCTAGTTACTGCTTAGAAAAATTGGTATGGAGGCACTTGAAATAACAATATTGAAATCTAACCTAGCCGTTATAGTGAATGCAAGTATACTTACATGAAGTATACTATTTCTGCTCTTTAGGCACCCAAAAGCACCCCGATATAAGTTTCGCTGCACATTTTGAAGAACTTGACAACCGAAATATTTCCTGGATCTCCGAACTAAATGAAGTAGGTGACCTCGCTTGTGAAAAGGACGCACTCGCTGACAGTTGTTTCTAGTTTAGCCGGTTTTTTTTTTTGTTTCCGGGAAAGCCTCAATGGAGAGGGAGGGAGGGGGGAGGGGTGGTGAGAGAGAAGAAAGGATCGAGCTTGCTCGCAGACCAAATTTATTAAATAAAACCATTTATTCCTGTTTAATCTAAAAAAATCGCTGTCTGCAATTGGGGCCATAATTATAAATAATAAATATCAACGGTTCATATTTAGCAGCGCTGGGGAGAGACTAGGAAGAAAAGAGCTTGCTGGCAGAAAAGAATAGGTAGATGAAAGGTCTCGCGTTCCTCTCAACAAAAAAAAAATATTAGTTTTGATTTTCAGACCAGTAAACCTTCTTTCGTCGTACCAAACTTTATTTAAATTAACCGGTTTTTTTCTTGGGAAATATCGAATTAATCGTTTTAACTTAAATCTTGACGACGGCGATTCCAAGAATGGTGCAAAGTGGGTGTTTGTGTGACAGCTAGTGCTAATGTCATTGGTGTTTATTTTGTGTGTTTTTATGTGTTTTTACTGACTGATTTACCTTTCCTGTTGAAATTCACATCTAAAATTCAAATTAGATACTTTTATGCATGAAAAATAAAAGAAATAACTGTGGCAATTATGATCATCATGTTTGGTAAACACAGAGATTAGTTCCAAACATGGTCAAGTATTCTGTTATTTTCCATCCCTGAAATCGTTTGTCGTGGAATAGGTTGTGCTTAGGTATTATTATCGAGCGTTAGGCAGCTAGTCGTGCACCTCTTCATAACTTCTAATTTCATTGTTATGACGCACATGTATTTTTTTCAGGGCTTGGGTCCATTGTTCTGTTGTTTGTTCTATTGTTTTCTCCGCCAATCCCGTGAGGCGTTCCGTGACGTGCACACCGCCTCTCTGACAGCCAAATTAGATGCATATAGATGTACATGCTTGACAGATTACTTCCAAGAATCCAGACAGTTCAGATCTACAAACCAAGATTACCAAATCAAAACAGAAGAGTTGAACATTGCATATTGCTTTGATCGAATAATTCGTTTGCCTTTTCATACGATTTATAAGTTACGAATTTAACTATAGAGCTTTGATATTTTATGATTGTAATTTGTGTACTACTCTGAAACGAACTTTTAAATATGATATTGAAACAGAACATTTCAATTATTCTCATTTATTATCGACGCCTAATTAAAGTTTGTGTGCCCTTTTGTGACATTTTCTTTTATAAAAAATGCTTAGAAACAAAATCATATTTGAATCAAATGTACATGTCTGATCTAAAAAACCTCCATTAAGGTTACTGTGAACCTTCGAGGGTGCCTTCCCGAAAATGTCTTGTACGCGCGCTATTTTTAACGAAACCCCATAATAAAACTGTATCACTGTAACGCTAATAAATTGTAGATTCCGAAAGAACAATTATTTTTCTTTTTTTTCTTTTAGTTAAGCGTGCGCGAGCCTTGAAAGCAAAACCGACCGTGTTTGCTTCACTGATTACCTGCCTTCGTGTCAGCGCAAAAATCAAAACAAACTGGTCCGTGTCACTAAAGAGTTAATGGCCTAACGAAATGTGAGGCTTTTTCGATATTTTCATTGGTTCCCGAGTAAATCCACTTTGAAGTTGACCAATAGAAAATTGTCCTATGCGCTTAACACTTTGGGCGCCACGAGACAAGTATTTGGAATTTCGTAAAAGTCCCACAAACTTTGGTGCATTAATATCCATCAAACATACTGGCCAAGGCTCGTCAAAATCTGACAAATCCACATACCCTATAGAGGTTTTGCACGGCAGCCATGTTGCATGGCAGGGACAATGAAAATGTTTTGCATTAGGAAGAACATTCTTTCCCATAGGGAAAATAATCTATTGTTCCTGCCATACAACAAGGCTGCCGTGCAAAACCTCTATTAATTCATTTGAACAGAAGCCATTCTCGAACGTAACGAAAACGCAGCAAAATTTTGTGGAAAGAAACGAGCGAAAAATGCCAGTGAGAATTTTCAAAGAAATGAAAACACAACAGACGTGGCTGCGGAAATTCACCTAAAACACGCGCTGATATCAATAATAAATGCAAGTAATTAAGCTATTCATTCATAATTGTTCTTTTATTCTTCACCGCGGTTCTTTTCACTCGTGATCTCTACAATTCTGCTAACCAAAAAATTTCCACTCTGTCTTTAATGGTCGAATTGTAAATCTTCAGGAATAGACGATATTCGTATTCTCGGTATTGAACTGGAACTAGCTTGCAATCGAGGCTCATGCGGGGGAATCTTTTCACATGGAAATATTTTTAATGATATTCCCCCGCATTAGCCTCGACTGCAAGCCAGTTCCAGTTCAATACCGAGAATGCGAATATTAATATTGTCTATTGGAACAAGCGTAGACGACCGTGTTAAACATGGAAAATGGCCGCGGAGAATACTCTAGGACGCTACAATAGAATACGCTATGACGATGCGAAATGCGCTCCGCATTGCGATTGTAAACAAAATACGCATATAACATGTAATGTGAGATCCCGGATAAAGTTTCGCGGAAGGCGCTGCACTCCGGAATGAGATTATTACACCTATAGCCACTTATCAACTATTCCCTTATTATTTTTTTCAAGAATATCTCGAGTTCTTTTAATGATTTTGCAAAACTTCTTTCAATATTTTCTAGATTAATGCTATATCTTTACAGAAATTTAAGAACAAAAAAAAACTAAACTTATTCAAAATGGGACCAAAAAGGTTCACATTACCTTTAAAACATGCAATTTAACTTTTATTGATCTTTTATACCGTACCTAGACAATGATTACTGCGAAATGTAGACGCTGAGGTATTTTGCATCAAAAAAGCAAATAATAAATTATGTAATAAGTAGTTTATGTATGATGCTGTTTTACACGAATGAAACGATTCCAAAACCTGCTTTTTCTGGGCTATATCAAAGCGTTGTTGCCTTCTGATCGTCAGTGTCATTGTCAACTTGCACAACTTTGCTCCCCATATGTAAAAACTAATGGTGACAATGTTGAAATGTGATATACATTGTTTTACTTGTCTAAAATGGTGGATTCATGCATGCTTATCAGTACAACATTTGGTAAATATTGATTAACGAGTACCTACTGAAATTATTTCAGCTCTTTGAGAACAATAATCATAAACATCCTAATCGTAACAAAAACTGCCTATACTGTAATGAAAGCGACTCGATAGGTCATACTTTCATTGACTGCCTCCCTTCCAAGTCATTTTTCAGTCAGGTCTTAACATGGTTTAACAGCGAACATGTCACCTCCTATTCACTCTCCACAGAATAATTTTTATTTGGAAAATTTGAATTTGACAATGATCAATTAGCGTGTTCCGATGAGACAGTAAAAAAATTAAATTACTGTTTGTTATTTGCAAAATATTATCTATATTCCCAAAAACTAAACAATAAACGAATAAATTTTGATTAATTTACGCAACGAATTGCCTTCAAATTTCGCATTGAAGGCCTTTCTTAGTTCAATCTCTTTAAATTTAAAGTATGCACTTAGCCCATATTTAACATGTCCTATTTTAAGAATATATGTAACAAAAAGTACTGCCCTTACTGCTGTATGTGTATCTTTTGTTTATGTCTCTTGTTGTGTGTGTGTGTGTGTGTAGTAAATAATGCAATCGCATTTTTTTATTAGTGTTAACATAATATACCATTGTAATATACCATTATACTATTATTGTAACTAGATCTTATCACTTTCAATAAAGATGTGCATTATTTAAAAAAAAAACAAAAAAACAAAAATAATAATAATAAAAAAAAAATAAACATCCTAATCAAATCAATCAACAGCTTCTATTTATCTACAGTATTTCGGCAAAGAATTGGAACCTCTGACAACCAAATTGTTTCTACGAGCATTGCGAAGGTGTTCAAGCTAAATGGAGCAACTTTCTAGCGAGTCACACTTATTGATCACTTATTGATCAAACGGATTGGGGTTGGTCGTCAAAACCTTCAATGAAATGAAGAACCTGAAAAGCAAAATTGAGATGGCGAAGTTTGTGTTCACCAACTATGAAAAAACATTGAGTGATTTGCGCTTCGCTTTGCGGGGAGGAAATTTTGATCGAACTGAATTTTTGTCTTCAATGGAAGCGATTGATGGGATTGTGAGTGATTTGGGGTTGGATTTGGAGAAGTTTGAGAAGGAATGGGAAAGTCGATTTGAGTGAGCGCGTTTTTCATTTCCAGTGGAAATGAAAATCATTTTTTCTTGATTTTTAGTCGCCAATGCCATTCTGTTTCATAAGGCGTCTTAACTTCCATGGGAAAAAGCTCTAGCCAAGGGTGGCTTTCCCAGACTTCTTGCGGTGGAGGAAAAGGGTGAGGATACAGGAGCTCCAGTTCCCAATACTCTTTTGCTTCACATATCACGGATTTGAACTTCTCATCAACCACCAAAACTCGCGTTTCATCATCTTCTTCACCATATTCTATCAACCGATATCCCCCAGGAATGATGAGGTGCCTATTCGCAAAAAAATCGCGTTCAGGGTCCATCGGCGCGTTCGGAACTGCTTCCCAAATAGGCATACTGAATGGATTTCTTTCACCCTTGGGAAGTGCCTCCTCCTCCTCTTCCTCAGGAGGGAGTTCCTCCGCATTTTCCTCCGCCCAAGCTGCCATTTTTTCCGCATCTTCAACCACATGAGTTTCACACTCAAAAGCTCGCGTTTCATTCATATAATCTTCCATCGCATCTCTTGGTTTTCCGAATCGAGCAGGTTGGGCTCTGGGGGAAACTTTGAGTTCCTCGATTTGCTCCGTAATCTCTTCCACTTTTTCCTGATTGTCTTCCGCCACTGCCGCCAAGCACGCATTATTCAGCTTTTTCAGTTCTTGATCGTACTGTTTCTGGGGTAAAATTTTTTCCCCAGGAATCTCAAGTTTGAATTGCGTCCCATCGAATTTTCCGGTGAATGAATATCTGCCGCTTCGGAGGGCATTTGGAATAGTTTTTGGGTTAATCTTCAATTCTCGCGCTGCCGCGGCCATGGAAGAAAATTCTTGAGACCCGCCAATTTCTGAAATGACGTGGATTGCGGGAAGAGATCTGGGAGAAGCAGTGACGATTGAACCTTCAATCTGTGCAACTATCACTTCTTTTCCCGTTTTGGTTCGAACGAAGCCAGTTGCGGAGTTTTTGAGAGCGCGCGCGACATCAGCGCGAGGAACTCCAAGCGCATCAGCCATCTGATTTTTTGGTTTCAAATTCTTTGCCCTCTGCGGTGAATTCCATTCGTCGCACGACCATAACTGGATTTCCCTGGAGCTTGAAATGATTTTTTCCTTGCTTGAGTTGTCTATTCAAATATTGTCTGGAGACGCCAAGTCTTTTTGCCATTTCAGCTTCGGATTTGGCTGGTTCTCCAACAATTCTTCCAAACGAAACTAGCAACCACATTTTAAGGGATGACATTTTTTGTCAACTTTTTGACAAAAAAGAGATTTATGAAATCTGTGAAATTCTGGGGGAAAAAATATTTCACGGCAAAAATCCGCTGAAAAATTTGGTTGACAAAGAAATTTATTTGCGCCCAAATCGGGAAAAGATGCCAACCGTGGGGGTTGACAATTTTGGTCAACCTTCGAAAAATCCATATTTTATTTTTTTTTTTTTGGAAGTGCAATATCTCGAATGACGTATTGTCATATTGGAACATGGGGATGCCTATTTTTCTGCTGGATCTGGCATAAAACTCGGGGACAAAATTTTGAAATATTTTTTTGTCAACTCGGGAAAAAATTCTGGGAAATATATTTTTTGAGTTCTGAAAAAAATTAGTTTGAAAATATTTTCCTGAATTTTTTTCCTGAGTTGACAAAATCCAATCCATTGACAAATCTTCCGCTGAAATCTGGGGGGAAAAATTCTGTGGAAAAAAATCAGAATCCGATTCAGAATCCGAGTCAGATTCCGGATTTTTCTCCAGAATTTGGTGGAATTTTTTTCTCCAGAATTTGGTGGAATTTTTTCTCCAGAATTTGGTGGAATTTTTTTCTCCAGAATTTGGTGGAATTTTTTCTCCAGAATTTGGTGGAATTTTTTTTCCAAAATTTGGTGGATTTTTTTTCTCCAGAATTTGGTGGAATTTTTTCTCCAGAATTTGGTGGAATTTTTTTCACCAAAGTTTGGTGGATTTTTTTCCAGAATTTGGTGGAATTTTTTCTCCAAAATTTGGTGGAATTTTTTTCTCCAGAATTTGGTGGAATTTTTTCTCCAGAATTTGGTGGAACTTTTTTCCAAAATTTGGTGGATTTTTTTCCCAGAATTTGGTGGAATTTTTTCCAGAATTTGGTGGAATTTTTTCACCAAAATTTGGTGGAATTTTTTCACCAAAATTTGGTGGAATTTTTTCCCCAGAATTTGGGGGAATTTTTTCCAGAATTTGGTGGATTTTTTTTCTCCAGAATTTGGTGGAATTTTTTCTCCAGAATTTGGTGGAATTTTTTTCCAAAATTTAGTGGATTTTTTTCTCCAGAATTTGGTGGAATTTTTTCTCCAGAATTTGGTGGAATTTTTTTCACCAAAGTTTGGTGGATTTTTTTCCAGAATTTGGTGGAATTTTTTCTCCAAAATTTGGTGGAATTTTTTTCTCCAGAATTTGGTGGAATTTTTTCTCCAGAATTTGATGGAATTTTTTTCCAAAATTTGGTGGATTTTTTCCCCAGAATTTGGTGGAATTTTTTCCAGAATTTGGTGGAATTTATTCATCAAAATTTGGTGGAATTTTTTCACCAAAATTTGGTGGAATTTTTTCCCCAGAATTTGGTGGAATTTTTTCACCAAAATTTGGTGGAATTTTTTTCTCCAGAATTTGGTGGAATTTTTTTTTCCAGAATTTGGTGGAATTTTTTTCTCCAGAATTTGGTGGATTTTTCCCCAAAATTTGGTGGAATTTTTTTCTCCAGAATTTGATGGAATTTTTTTCTCCAGAATTTGGTGGAATTTTTTTTCTCCAGAATTTGGTGGAATTTTTTCTCCAGAATTTGGTGGAATTTTTTTTCTCCAGAATTTGGTGGAATTTTTTTCTCCAGAATTTGGTGGATTTTTTCGCTAAATTCTGGCAGAATGTTTTTCTCCGGAATTTGGTGGAATTTTTTTCTCCAGAATTTGGTGGATTTTTTTCCAGAATCTGGTGGATTTTTTTCGCTAAATTCTGGCAGAATTTTTTTCTCCAGAATTTGGTGGAATTTTTTCTCCAGAATTTGGTGGAATTTTTTTCTCCAGAATTTGGTGGAATTTTTTTCTCCAGAATTTGGTGGAATTTTTTTCCAGAACTTGGTGGATTTTTTTCGCTAAATTCTGGCAGAATTTTTTTCTCCAGAATTTGGTGGAATTTTTCGCTAAATTCTGGCGGAATTTTTTTCACCAAAATTTGGCGGATTTTTTTCGCTAAATTCTGGTGGATTTTTTTTGCCAGAATTTGGCGGAAAATTTGTCAACGTATGGATTTTGTCACCCCGAGATTTTTCAGGAAAATATTTTTTTTATTTTTTTTTTGAAGTTAAAAAATATATTTCACAGAATTTTTTTCCTGACTTGACAAAAAAATATTTCCGATTTTTTTTGTCCCCTGAGTTTTATGCCAAACCCTGCAGAAAATAGGCCTCCGGGTGTTCCAATACGGACAAAATGGCGTTTTGTCCCCTGAGTTTTGTGCTAAACCCTACAGAAAATAGGCACTAGGGGTGTCCCAATATAGACAATACGTTTAAAAAAATAAAAAAATATATAAAATAAAATAAAATAAAATCTGAATTTTTCGAAGGTTGACCAAAATTGTCACCCCCACCGGTGACAATTTCGTTTCCCTAGTTTTGGGCACAAATGAAAATCTGATTTCAACAAAAAGCGAATTTGAGCAGAATTTTCAGGGGGTGACAAATTTTTTTGTCACTCTCAATCTTCATCCTCCTCATTCCTGTCTTCAAACTCATCGAATGCCGAAGCAGCCTGCACCATTTCTTCCACCAAAACTTCGTCCACAATGCATGTGATCGCTTTCACATTTCCGCAGAAAAGATGTTTGATTGAGAAAACTACTTGCCCGCGGAGAGGCATGCCAATGAGTCGCTTCGCTTTCAGAATGGGTTTTTTCTTCCCATCATCGCATAACTCCCAAAATCGACAGGAGAAATCCGATTTGGGAAGTTTGGAAGGATAAATTTTTGCATAAATCTTTTCCTGCTCCATGAACTTGCGATCTTCTTCCGTTCGGACTGGGAGAAAACCAGTGGCCATGTCAACCGCTCGTTGAAAGTTTTTTTCATTTTCGCACGCTTTTTCCCAGTCCGTTTCCTCTTTGATTTTTTCTGCCTCTTGCTGAGGAGTGGGTTTCTTTTTGAACATTTTTTTTCTCCAAAAGAGAAAAATTCAGAACCGGGCTTGACAATCTTCTCCGGTATGGTGGAGGAAATTTTTCAAAGCTTTTTCTTTTTCCTGATTATATTGGTCCACTAACCTGTCCAGGGTGTCAGGGGTATTGGTAGCACCTAACATTTTAAAGAGTAGTCTCGTCATTGTCTTATTCCCTCGCTCGACAACAGATGGCTGTTCTTCATTCTCCAGAAAATGCGAATACAATGCTTTGTAGTCTTCATAGGTGATATGTGTCTTATTTGCTTTGCTTCCGATGGTTGAAAGTTTTTCTTTGACAGTCATTTTATTTAACTTTTCTCCATTGGAGAAAATTCAAAATGTGGCTTGAAAATCTTCAGCGCATTTGTCCATCCCAGCATTAATGTCGGTGTAAACTTTAAGCATTCCTTTTCTTGCTCGAGAACGCATAAATTTTTCATCCGCAGCCTTCACACGCATGAGATGGATAAGCTTTTCCAGTCTGGGAGATGCCCAAGTCACTTCATGCGATTTCTCCTGCGAATCCAGAAAATGAGTTTTTTTCTTGCAAAGTTGATTGAAAAAAACTGTGCGCGACAACCCAAATCGTTCCTGAATTTCCTCCGCGGAAAAGAAATCATCCCCATCAATCTGGATAAATGGCGTGTCTTCTTCCTCCTGAATCCAAAACACTTTTTGGTCGGCTCTTCTGGTATATTTAGTGTTGCCCGATTTGAGAACTCGTAAAATCGTCTTGGAGGGAAGTCCAGTTTGTTCACTGGCTTCTTTAAACGTGAAAAAAGTTTGTTTTTCTTCCCCCTCTTCCTGAATCGAGAATTTCATTTTGAATGGAGAAAAAAGTTTTTTTTTCCCATTTAAAATGTCAACGTTAGCTGCATGGCAATCATTTGCGCGATCGACAAATTTGCATGGTTGGTCGCGATTGAAGAAAAATGAATTAGTGAAGTTTTTAGTTGAAAATCTTTGGCAAGGAGGGGGATTGGATCAGCCCAAAATGAACAAAGCAGCTCGTTTGAGAATTCGGAAAAGACGAAAAGTCAACCCTCTAGATGCCGAAAATGAAAAAATAGATGTTCCTATTTTGATTCCGGAAAGAAGAGATTTTCCTTCCAGAGCCATTCCCAGAGCGATTGAACAAAATGTGGGTACTGTTGTAGATTGGTTGAATTGGCTGGAAAGTGTGGATGATGTTGATATTCGGAGGAGATCGAATCCCGCGGTGGAAAGATTGAAAAAGCAAACCGAGAAATTGTGGGAAAAAAGGTTGATCGTGGAAGAAGGAAAATCCGCTTTGAAAGGAGTCGTGAAAGAATTTATCATTCAAGGCGATGATTCCATCTCTCCCCAAGATTTTTTCCGAAAAGCAAGATGGTATATCACCAAGCTCCTGCGTGAAAATCCACAAACAAAAGTGAAATGCATTTTGAATGCCGAAATGTCCCGCACCAATTTGGCTTCTGGAGAAGAGATAATTGATGACCCATTTTTCCATTCCCGGCAGAAAACGAATCTGGGAAACAACATAGAGATTGTGGATGAAATGGAAAGAGAAATGATTGAAAATTTGGAAAACTTCAATCGCAGGGGCAGTAATTGGATGTTTGAAAGAGTAATTCGTTTGGAAATTCATGTTGTGCGCTGGAGCCCCCTGCGAAGATCTGCCTGGATGCCATTGCCCGATTCTTTGGCAAACAGGAAAGCTGTGATCAACATGCAAAATAAAGATGAGATGTGCTTCAAATGGTGCATTGCCAGAGCCAAAAATATGGTCTCACCCAGAAAGAATCACACCGGATTTACGAAAGCAAGCAGAAGATATGAATTGGGATGGTTGCAAATTCCCCATGGCCGTGGAAAAAATCAAATATTTTGAGGCAAGAAATCCTAAAATTTCAGTGAATGTTTTGGGCTGGAATGGATATATTTTCCCCCTGAAACTGATTGAGGAAGAAAAAGAATGCCATGTGGATTTGATTCTGCTGACAGAGGAATTCAAAACCCACTATTGTCTGGTGAAGAATTTCTCTCGCCTTGCATCCTCTTAAGTTTCACGCAATGGACATGAAAGATTTTACTGCAAAAGATGTCTCAATTCATTTCCCAGAGTGGAAAGTTTGAAGAAACATAAAGTCATTTGCGGAGATTTTGAGGAGGCAAGGATTGAACTCCCAGGAGGTGAATGCTCTTTCCGCAACTTCCAAAAGATGTTGCATGTGCCCGTTGTAGGTTATGCGGATTTTGAATCCATTCTGAAACCTCCGGGGAAAACTCAGAAAACTCACGAGCATATCCCCTGTGGATTTGCGTTTCATCTCGTTTCCCCGTTTCTGCAAATGGAGCCAGTGTTGAAGAGAGCAAAAGATGAAAATGAAGACCTTTCCAGAGATTTCATTCGGGAATTGATTTCTCACGTGAAACAAGCTCATCCGAATTTGAAGAAAAAGGAAATGATCCCCCTGACCAACGAAGAATGGAAATCATTTCGGGAAGCGAAAGTGTGTTGGTTGTGCCGAGAAAAATTCGGAGAAAAAACTTTGTCTAAAGTCAGGGATCATTGCCACTTCACCGGAAAATTCAGAGGAGCAGCGCATCAATCTTGCAACCTCAAGTTTCAGAGGCCAAAATTCACCCCTGTCTTTCTTCACAATCTCCAAAATTATGACGCGCATCTTTGTGTGCGAGATTTGGCAACAGTGGATGAAGTTTTGAGCGTGACATGCATCCCCAACAACGAAGAGAAATATATTTCCTTCTCCCTGAAGTTTGAGTTGGAAAAAGAACGAAAAGAGGTGGACGGAAAATGGAAAGAAATCACTGGGAAACATGAAATTCGATTTCTGGATTCCTTCAAATTCACGCTGATGGGATTGGAATCGCTGGTGAAGAATCTCCCCAAAGAAGAACTGAAAGAAACCACCAGATTTTTTGGAGAACGAAGCGAGTTGATGAGCCGAAAAGGAGTTTATCCCTATGAATTCATGGATGGATTTGCCAAATTCGAGAAAAATCTGCCAAAGAAATCCGCTTTTTTCTCCAGATTGAATCAGGAGCAAATCACAGATAAAGATTTCACCCATGCCCAGCGAGTCTGGGAAGAATTTGAAGTGAAAAACATGGGAGAATACCACGATCTTTATTTGAAAACGGATGTGTTGCTGCTTGCAGATGTCATGGAAAGTTTCAGAAAACTTTGCGAAGAAAACTATGAACTGGATCCAGCTCACTACTTCACTATCCCCGGGATGGCTTGGGATGCAATGTTGAAAATGACCGGTGTGAAATTGGAACTTCTGGAGGACGTGGATCAGTTGTTGATGATTGAAAAAGGGATCAGAGGGGGAAACGCAAATGCATTCAAGCGATTTGCGAAAGCAAACAATAAATATTTGAAAGATTTCAACAAGGATGAAGTTTCCAAATTTCTGGTTTATCTGGACGGAAACAACCTTTATGGGTGGGCAATGTCACAGCCTCTTCCAGTTGGAGAATTCCAGTGGATGGACGCAGCTGATTTGCAAAACTGGGAAAACTTTGTGGACGCGGAAGGCGTTGGCTGCATTCTTGAAGTCGATCTCCTCTATCCAAAAGAACTGCATGACGACCACAATGATTTCCCCCTGGCTCCAGACAAATTGAAGCTGGGTGGAGTGGAAAAGTTAACGCAAAATCTGAGGGACAAGGAAAGCATGGTTTTACATGAGAAAAATCTTCAACTGTATCTTTCCCTGGGAATGAAACTGAAAGCCATCAGACGAGGAATATCATTCAAAGAGGAGCCTTTCATGAAATGTTACATTGATAAAAACACAGCGCTGAGAACCAAGGGAAAAAATGCATTTGAAAAAGAATTCTTCAAGCTGATGAACAACTCCGTATTTGGGAAAACCATGGAAAACTTGAGAAACCGAGTTTCGATTGAACTGGTGAAAGATGTTGAAAGGGCAGAAAAATTGATCAACAAGCCCAACTTCGCAGACGTGAAGATTTTCGATGAATGCCTGATTGCGGTCAAGATGAGGAAAACGCGAGTCGTCATGAATAAACCCATCTTTGTTGGGATGTCAATCTTGGATTTGTCCAAACTTTTAATGTATGATTTCCATTATGGATATGTGAAGAAAAAGTGGGAAAAATGTTCTGTCCTGTATACCGACACAGATTCTTTAGTGCTGGAGATTGAAACAGAAGATTTCTTTGCGGATATTGCCGCAGATGTGCCAAAGTGGTTTGACACAAATGATTTTTCCCCAAATCACCCAGCGGTGAAAAATGGAATGCCAATCGTGCCAGAAAACAAGAAAAAGATTGGTCTGATGAAAGATGAGTGCAAAGGGGCAATTCTGAAAGAAGTTGTCGTCTTGAGACCGAAACTGTATTCTCTCCTGATTGAGAAGAATGCCGAGACCATTGAGCAACAAAAAGCAAAAGGAGTGAAAAAATGCATGATCAAAAAGAGTTTGAGACATGCAAACTTCAAGAAATGCTTAAGAGAAAAAGAAACACAATGGAGAAGACAAAGCATCTTTCGCAGCAGGGGACATCATTTGTTCACGGAAAACATGACCAAAGTTGCGTTGAGTGCAAATGATGACAAAAGAGTGATTCAGGAAAATGGAATTGATACGCTGGCTTTGGGGCATTGGAGACTGGAGAAAGACTGCTCGTGAGGAACGTTTTCCAGAGTTGACCCCTGAATTTCTTGTGCTCATTTTTAGCAGTTAGTAGTTGATATTAGCCACTCTTGAGACATCCTAATTTTCCCCCCAGTTTTAATAGTTCCAAGAAATGCCAATAAGTTTCTCAAGTTCCCCCATTTTTCACACAAATCAGAATTTTCTCTCATCTGTCAAATTCATCAGAATCGTCACGATTCTGCTGAATTGTAACTTATGATAATTTTTGCCAAACTTGCCGAAATCAGTAGAAAATGAGTTGTGCGAAAACTGGGGGAAAATTTAGGGTGTCTCAAGAGTGGCTAATATCAACTACTCGTCGAGAAATTTCAAATACCGTTGCCAAATAATCTACGTTTTTATTGGTTTTGCCTAATCTGAATGCACAGGATGCTCAACCACCGAAGTATTTCTCATGTTTTTCTTCGACGCCGTAACCTTGTAATTGTACTTGTAATACAATGGCATGGATCCTTCAAATCAGATTAAAGTATACTGTCCCTCCAGTCCCTCTTTAGTCTTTACTCCTCAACAAAGGGAATGCCAGTTTAAATTTTCTTATAATTTAACCTTTCAAGATGCAATCGCCACCTCAGTTTTCAGTGGCAATTTTTTGGACCTACGTGACGAATGATGAATCATGACTGTCAAACTCTTGATCAAGTGGGTAGTAACCACATTTCCTATTTCTGCAAGAACAACATCTTTGTTGTTGTCATGATTATGATTACCGAGACAGAATATTCAGTGAACAAGACGAAACAGCGTCACTGGGGTTTTCGGTTTTTCGGTTTTGGTCATTCTCTAAATCGGTTTTTCGGTTTTTGCACTCAAAATTCCCGGTTTTCCGGTTTTTGTATCCGTTGTGGTTTTCGGTTTTTCCTTAATTTTAAACATCCGGTTTTCGGTTTTTATGAAAAAGAAAGGCGGTTTTTCGGTTTTGGTTTTTCGCTTCCTAGTTTCCAGACCTTTTTATTTAACCTCGATCAACCCGTTAAAGTTCACGTGATGCTCCATCCAAGTGACGTTGCCAGTGAAAGTGGCCTACAAAAGGCAACAGAAGTTTTGCCTAATTCTACTGCAATAGCAAAATGAAAGAAGAAAGATGAGTTCGTAACAAAACGCTTACAGAGGGCGAGGGCCGTTATGTACAGGTTCGACTGTAATTATATTTCGCTTTGGTATCAAGGGTCATGGGTTTAAGGTTTGTGAATTTGCTATTTTGATCATTATGTTCGGCGATTTTTCGGCTTTGATCGATTTTTATTGCGGTTTTTTGGTTTTCACTGAAATTTTGAACGATTTTCCGGTTTCTTATAGGCCCCAATGCCCCCCCCCCCCCCCTCTCAAATAAGAGAACCCTTACCAAACCAAGTGTATTTTAAAAGTGATTTAAAGGTACTTTTAATGTATTTGAACGATTTGAACTATATTTTGAGCTCATCATGGTGTATTTTTATTATATTTTAACAAAAATTCTAAAATAGTGGTAAGAGCTTGAAATGTATTTGAGGTATAGTTAAATGCTATTTAATAAACCGAGTAGGTTTTTCCATGTATTTGTAAGCTATTTGTCGCCAAAACTACATTTCAAATACAGTATTTGAACACTATTTTGACAACATGACTGCCGAAGTGTTACTCTAAATTGTTTTAAATAGACTATTTGAACACTGTTTGGAAAAGAATCATAAAATGTTGTCGATTTATAATGTAGTTGTAACAAGTAAAAAATAAAAATACGTTTTAAATATGATGTTTAAATACTATTTGAAATGGACATTCATTACTACGCTTCTAAATAGCTCATAAATAGTCTATTTAAAACATGTTTGAAGTTGAATTCACAAGTCAGAGCTATTTGAAAGGCGATTTTAAAATACTGAAACCAGGAGCTGTTTCCAAACAGACTTTAAACAGACTATTTTCTTAGTATTTTGAGAGAAAAACACTTTCTTACAGGTATGTACACAAAATATATTTAAAGTTCACATCCCCCTCCATAAGTAAGTAAAACTGTTTTAAACGTATTTGTGACAAACTCACAGAAGAAAATAAGAGCTATATCGGTTTTCCTTTTAATTGCAGCAGCAATGAAAACGTTTATAGAGTTTTATAGACACATACCCGTAACCACCCCCCCCCCCCCCCCACCCCGATTCGATCCTTTACTACAGAATCTGGTGCTTCTATTCGTTATGGTGGTCTTTGCAAATACGTCCACAGTTCCTTGTTTATCATCATGACAGTATATACGGAGGCCGAAGTTAATTATCAACCTCACACGTGTAGCCGAACGCCGACTTGCGGGCCGGGAATTGAACCGGAATTGAATAGCAAGGCGATATCGAATGGCGCGTCAAAATACATTTTATTTTACATTTATCCCGACATATTCATTTTCTGAAAAGGTATTATTAAATGCAGTAGCTCGCTGTCACATCAAACCATGGTATAGTTCCTCGCTTAACACTGGATTCAGTAATAATATCGATGTGTCCGAACGCGTTGTAGATCGAAGCATAAATGTTATGACGATCGATACGGCAATGCTTTATTATTATTCTGCGAAATGCAAATATCTGAGTGACCTCAGCGTATGTTGTATTCTATTCCGCTCAATAAAGCTTGTGTTTAGAGTAGCGAGGCCTATCGCTCGTATATATTTAGCTTACATGTAAGCCATATGCGAGAGCACACATTATTTTGTAAACAGACAATTTATGGAGCGCTCCGAAAAGGAAACATTAAGTTATACACGAATGATGATTACAGTTAAGAATTAAAAGCCATACCTTATATCTGTTTTGGGCCCTCTTATCATTGGAATCCTGCACTTTTTCACTTGAAGAACGACGAATTCAGTCCTAAAGGATTGTGAAATTCCCGCTTAGTCTCGCGCGCTAATCTCGTTCCCAGTGTCCTCTCTATCTAGCGTCACATATCACGTGAGATATCTCACGTGAGCACAAACAAAGGTCGTTTGAATTTTGTGCGCGGCCATTATAGCAACCGTTTAGAGATTTCGATTTTGTGGACGTTGTTTAATCCAAGAATGGGCTTATCAACAATTTATCAGCAGAAGAGATGAATATCTGAGACGACAGTCTACATCGGGACGTTTCAAATGTGAGTACAATCTTTTTTTTTAATCTTTTTAGTCATGTAGGAAGCTTGAGGTGGCGTTCGATTGAACGTATTCCGGAATATTAAGAACATGAAAGCTGTCGAATTATAACCATGTTTTGCCAGATTTACATGTGTATATAGTGCAAATGTGTCTCAACAAACTATAAAGAAAGCGCTGTAGTGTTTATTTTTATTCCGGAATGCGGTTATTTAGTTAATCGAACGGAGCATATAGCGTACGGTAAGCTACATGTAGGAGATTGAATACTGTAACGCTTCGACTTTATGCAATGTACGATTAGAAGACGTGATTATTTTGTTGACAACAGTGAGTGGTTTAGTGTTATTATATAGTTTGTTGGGGTGAAACAGCATTCGTTCTCCTGCCAAATTAAATTCAAAATATATTAACCTCGATCGGTCCTCGATAGTACATGCAATATGATGTACACTCATAAAATGAGACTACATTCGATATTTGTCTTGGTACAATTTAAGCTTACATGTAAGTTAAAACATTTCGGTTTTTGCTTTGAAATGAACTGGTCATGATACAGATTACATGTATGAGCTCCAGAATTTACGTTTAACATACAATCGTCATAAAACGCTGAGACTTTAATAGATGGAAGCTTGTACATGAAAGATCATCTGTAGTCTTGTTTCGTTTTGCGAGTTGTGTCATACCTGTAAGCTTGTAGTGAACCCTTGCTTTTAATCTAGTATTTACTGCTATAAATAATGGTTTGTGTGCATGTGTTATGGATATTTTTTGTTGGACCACTGATGTTTCAGATTTAAAAGCAAGTAAAAACATTTTGTCTTTGTGAACAATTTACTTGACAAAATGTTGTGTTTACTCTTAAACGTTTACCAAGGTTTCAATTTACCGAGGTCAAGTTACTTTACTTTGCTAGTACTCGAATCACATGCCTGCTATTAGAAGTGAAGCGGTGGCTTTCGTGTTTATTGCCTTTTATTTTCTACACGTAGTTCTTGAGCAGCAAACAGTAGCCTTGAGATTTCAGCAGCTGTTAACTGCTACAGCACCTCACTAAACTGAAGGGAAAATGGATAGTTTTAACTCAAATTGCATTATGAAATACAAGGCCTGCTAGACATGCATGGCCATGGCCAATGTACCTTTCAGATTGTCTGCCATAAGGATCAAAGGCTTTACCAGGATTGTTTTGTGAAGGATTATTTTGTGCCACAGCTAAAAAGCTGTGAACATGCAGTCAAATAAAGTGATCTGAACACCACAGGAAGTGAAATAGTATGCCACCCCAAGGGGATGTACTGTATCTGTCATTTTGACCTCGGTTACTGACCAAAATCAGGGATGTACATGTAGATTCAGTTTTTAACTGGTGGGAATATAGAACTGACAGACGGGTAAAAAATAGAAAAATTTACTCCTTTTAAAGCTGCACTGGGCTTTAACAGCCGGAAAAATGAAGTTCACAGCCGGGTAATTTCCCCGGCTCCCGGCTGTTATCTACATCCCTGCTAAATACATGTACCATCTGTACAACTCATTAATTATTTTTTGCCTTTGGGGGACAAGAAAAAACATAGTTTATGCATGTTCTACAACAAGCATGTGATCCTCATGTAGGAGTGTTGTGCCACAAGCATTCAGATGTAATCTCATGCATTGCAGCAGGATGAGCGAGCACTGTCAAAAAATCATAGATGCTAGTATAATAATACACTGTAGACAAGCTAAACACTACTCCCACTCGTTACAATAAAGTATTTAAAAAGTAGAAAGCTTTCCCAGTAAAATTTCAGAGAGAATTTACTGTAGTACATTTTGTTCTCTTCAATGATATTGACCTTTTGATCTTGGCAGATCATCTCTCAAATTGATAGGAGGATTTCATGCTGTCCGGAGTGTCGTTAGAGTTATTTTCTTTCTTTATGCCGGTGTTCGGTGCTACATTGTACATGTAGCTCTATTGGCAAATATTGCGGTGTGTTTGGCTCCCTTTTGTTGCACGATAAATACTTATGGGCTAAAGTTTGTTATCGCTTTGAAAGTGCTAGGGTCGTTACATTTCTCAGGCCGTGATTTAATGTCTAAAGACTGTGGTGTGCAAGACTTGTGAGAAAGTGTTTCCCATCACAGATTTAGGCATCTTAGATGCAAGTCTCAAAATGCTGTAGTCTACAATTCCACTGCAATGAAATCATGAATTCTTGAAATTATTTTTAGCTCCTTAGTTAGTTCTTTAGTTGAGTAGTGTGTCTCAGTCAAGCTAGGATTAATCTCTGCTGTTTTGTAATAGCGTTTAATTTGGCATCCAACAGATAATCTGCGGCGTGGTTGCTGTATTGTAAATCTCACATAATTATGCTGGTAAATTCTTATGTTCTTTCCTCAAGCAGTGAATGAGACAATTAATTTTAATGTCCTTAGGCAAGACTTGACTTTCGGTTCTTTGGCGAACATCCTCAGTTGCTACCATGTGTATATGTCTTGTACATGTAGAATGATATGAAACCATTCAGTTGAAAATGAAAAATTTGTCACTTTTGTATTCCTTGGGAGGATCAAATGTTTTGTTTTCTCATTGGCTCTTGTAATAAAGCCGATAGGATTGTTGTAGTTTTGATTTGATGTTGTATTGTATTTCTTCAGAAGGCTTTTTTGCGATTTCTTGTGCATGTATAGTACTTTTTGACAAAAAGGGTAGCTCTTGTAGAGTTGTACAGAGGTGTTCTGGCAAATGACTCAATAAATAAGACATTATTTACATGTATGTATCTTGTACAACAAGCATGTGATCCTCGTGTAGTAGTATTGTGCCACATGCGTTCAGATGTAATCTTGTGTGTCGCAGTAGGACGAAGCACTGTCAAAAAATTTTAGATACCTATGCAGCAGTATAAAAATAGACAGGCTGAACATGACTCCCACTCGGTACCAAAAATGTATTTAAAAAGCCTAAAGCATAAAGATTTCAGAGAGAATTGCATCTGTAGATCACAGTTATGAATTTGTTCTCTTTGATGATGTTGGCCTTTTGATCTTGGCAGATTATCTCTCAAATTGATAGGAGGATTTCATGCTGTCCAGAGTCAATAGAATTATTTTCTTTCTTTATACTGTGGTTCGGTGCTACATGTACAGTAGCTCTATTGGCATACATTGCAGTTTCTTTGGCTTACTTTTGTTGTATGATAAATACTTATCGGCTAAAGTTTGCTATCACTTTGGAAGTGCTAGGGTCGTTAAATTTCTGAGGTCGTCAAAAGTCTGTGATGTGCAAGACTTGTGAGAAAGTGTTGTCCATCACAGATATACAGTTTAGGCATCTTAGATCTGAGTCTCAAAAGTGCAACCAACTAATGTTAATGCTCCTCCACATGATTGTACAGTACATGTAAGTGTGTAACATAAAATTCCCATCTCAAAAAATAATAGCAACCTAATTCTTGAGTTTCTAAATTGGAATACATGTAAGTGCCTAGACACTTAGGGCATGTTTACATGGAGGGAGGGTGCCCTGGTTAATTGAGCTACCCTGGGAGAGCCAACTTTTCATGTTTCTTTAGAAAATACATTGAAGCGTGTACATGTTAGAAAGGGTAACCCACCTTCTCGAGACACCCTTCTAGGAGGGCTATCTTTTTGCCATGTAAACAGTTTGTGCCGGGTTACCCGGCTAGCCGAGGTGAGAAGGCCGCGAAAAAATGGTGGTATAAAATTACCATCCTGGGGAATTGTTTCATTGTTATCACTTACCAGTGATAATCTGCTGAACAGAATGAATTAGTGGAGTGCAAAATAATAGCCCCAGACACTGAAAAGCAGCCGCTTGCAGAACGAATGATAAAAAAATTAAACTTGCCGCCAAAACGTTTCTTTTGTGCGCCATCTTGTTTGTTGTGCTTAGCGGCCACTCAAAAGTTTGAAGTACTGACATTACCTTTCAAAAGCAAGTAGCATAGAACTGTCGGTATAGTTTGAGGCAAAACTACTTTGAGTGGCCTAGTGTCGGTGTTGTGTATCAGGTTAAAAAATAATAACCCGCAATATTGTTTATTATTGTGCATTCTTTTTTTTTCAATTAACTTTGATTAATAAGTACATTCTATTATTGTTTTTCTACAGAAAAGTATGTGCAAATGAAGGGGGGAAAAGGCCCAGCACGTACAGGATGCATAACAGGGCTGACTCACAAGAATAAGGGTACGTCCGATTGACTGATTCCAGAGTAGGAATATGCAGAATAGTCACAAAAAATCACATTCTTTGAGATTTGGGAGCCATAAGAACACTTAACTTCTGCTACTGTCGTATCATAAACATGTTTTAACAGATTTGCAAAGCAAGTGTGCCTGAACAACCAATTCTCAGAGACTATTCTGTTTACACTGTATTCTGGAAAATGGTGAATTGAATGTGCCCTACATTATTGCATTACAAATTCAAATATTTTGATTTGACAATGCAAATGTTCCTTCTAACATGATACATGTGGATTCGTGAGTGTACTGTAGGTTGTTTGCAACTAAACTTGAATGTGATGCTGAGTATGTGCTCGGTTTTCCTTTAATATTATATTTGGATTTCATCTGAGAGGTGCACAGTAACTTTCATTTCCACAAAAAAAAAAATACAAGAATGTCAAGTTGTATACACCAAATTGAAGAAACGTTGACCCATGAAAAGCATAAACCATGAATGATGAAACTGAATGGGATTCTGGGTAGGCAGCATTGGCAAGCTACAGCTGTAGTAACATTCTATTTCTTGATAATCAAGATGTTTTCTTTGTTTGAGACATTTAAGAGCATGATTTATGCATCCTGTGTTAATATAATGTGTATTCTGTCACAGACAAAGATTAAATTTTCTAACTTCCCAGTAAACCTTTGGGTCGCATCGTTCATGGTTTATGCTTTTAACCCGACAACGTTTCTTCAATTTGGTGTATCATTTTACAGTGCGGCTACTGTTACCAGGGTCACCCAGACAAAGTTAACCAATCACAAAACAGAACGAGAACAATAGATTCCAACATTTTTTACTTTAGCCAATGAAATGTCGAGTACAGAACAATGAAATTTCAACTTGTTCACTCGTAAAGCTTTTGTTGAATAAAGCTTTAGCTAGCGTTGACTTTTCGATTTAAAAATTTGAGTAGTTTCACATAATACATGAATGAATGTCATGTGTCATGCAAGTGAGCGAGAACTGATTTCAAACTCTATGAAAGCAGTAAACGCGACAGCCGTATGTTTGGGCAAATTGCGTGGCGGATTTGAATTCTCGAAAAAAAAATAACAACTCCACCGCCGGCTGTTTGCAAATCTTACAAGGTACACTGCCAGCATAGCATATATAAACATTTATTTTCTAACCATTTGAAAAAGAGCGGCTCCTTCATTTCAATTCTTTTTTATTGAATTGTTGTCAGAATTTTTTCCATTGCAGATTTTCTTTGCAGTTTGAGCACTTGATGGGTTTCTTTAATCTCCCAAGGTGGTCGTGACGGTTTTGAAGAAATCATTGTGGTGAAAGTATTACAAGTCTATATTTGTATGTGCCAAAAAAATAGAAATAATTATTTACCGAACCTCCAACTCTGAAAAAAATATTCTAGTCTGATGGTTGAGTTTTTTTTGTCAGGAATTCATGCGAGGGAGTTGGATTTACTGTTTTGAATCGTCTGGAAAATTATAATAACTCAACTGGCGAACCGCTGTAATATAGATGGATTTTCCGGCAGTGAAATATATGTTGAAGAATGCGCCGTTTCTATAAGACGATACTCTTTTTATGCACTTTTGAATTTCTCTTTTACTTAATTTTATTTCAGCTTAATCTGACTGCCGGAACCTAACGCGTGGAACTCAAAGCGCATAAAACTTAATTAACCACGACTGCGAACAAGCCATGTTTTCGTTGTTTTGAAATCCATAGGTCACTTTTTAATTTGCCTGAACTATGACCGTCACTTTCACTTGTACTTATGCAGTTAAGAATATCTTCTTTTGCTGTCGTCAAGTGTATTTATTTTCCAACCCCGCCGTTGACGCCGTAGAGAAAACTTGAATCTGTTATGAGCTATTAAACAAATTATTTTAAATCCACCACCAGCACTTTTATTTGTGTGGACATACGGTACAGCCGTCGCATTCCATATTTGCACACAGTTTGGAGTTTCTGTTTCACTCGAATCGCCGACATTAACCTTCCAAATCCCGCTGTTAAAACAAGTCAAGTTCAAAAGGGATGGAATCAAACTTGTATTGATCTGTTTTGATGGCGAACGAACAAGTTGAAATTTCATTGTTCTGTACTCGACATTTCATTGGCTAAAGTAAAAAAATGTTGGAATCTATTGTTCTCGTTCTGTTTTGTGATTGGTTAACTTTGTCTGGGTGACCCCGGTAACAGTAGCCGCACTGTAATACTTGACTGCTTAAACACAAAGCATATTTATCAAGGTGCCAAAAAATATCTTCAAGCATCGTAATTTTTGTATTGAACAAAAATCGAAATGTAGAATCAAGGAATGGGATTCGTGAATCAAATCATGATTGTGAATAATTGCATAATCAAGAATTTAGACCATGTAATAAGTTCACGGATTTGGTTTTCATGTTGATATAAATTATCAGTATATTAATTTTCAGAGGTCCAAAATATTATTTTATACTTAAATTTTGACTTTAAAATACTCAAATTTTGACCCTTTTTGGGGTCAGCAAATTACATGCATACAGTTGTCATCTGTTTTATTGAATTTTTTATATTAAGAAAGAATTAGTAAATTCGAATTGTATTTAACAACTATTCACCTAAGTGGAGGTGGGTAGTGGTGGGTAGTTGCTGGGAGGTGAATAGCACTTGCTATTCCGAGTTTCAGTAGCCAATCAGAGCACGCCAACAATGCTATCCACTGTTTCATTATAATTATACTAAATTTATATATTATTATAGGGTTTGAACCATGTTTTAAAATTATTTGTAAGGAATTTAGAAAGTATTTCAAATATATTTTTATTGTATTTTGACAGACATAATTATGAATAAACCATTTATTGCAAATGCTACTCCATGTTGTTTTTAAAATCTTTTAAAATCTATGTTCAGTGTATTTTCAGGTAGTTTGAAAGGCTCTTAAACCCGATTCAAATACTGTTTATAATATATTTTGAAACATCACCCATTTTCTCCATTCACGAAATATAGAGGCCTTTCAAAATACGTCACAATAGTGTTTTAAACAGGTTTAAACATCGTTAAAATAAGTCAAAAACTACTTAAAAACTATATTTCAAGCACGAATTTTCAATGTATTTTGAATACAAATACATTCAAAATAGCTTTCCAAACAGTTTGCAAATCGTTTAAGAATTGTTTTTTAAAAATTTGTAAACTGTTTTGATGCTAATTTTCCACTATTTCAAATACGTTTCAATATCGTTTCAAACAGGTTTAAACATCGTTAAAATAAGTCAAAAACTACTTAAAAACTACATTTAAAGCACGAATTTTAAACGTATTTTGAATATAAATACATTCAAAATAGCCTTCCAAACAGTTTGCAAATAGTTGGAGAATTTATAATGTATTTTTAAAAGATTTGTGAACTGTTTTTAAAACTATTTTTTAAGGTGTTGAAACGTATTTGAAATATATTTTAAAACGTATATGCGGATCTGAATTCATCGAAACTACACTCTGAAAAGGTTTTGAAAATATATTTCAATATCGTTTTAAACAGGTTTAAACATCGTTAAAATAAGTCAAAAACTACTTAAAAAACATGATTCAAATATATATTTTTCATATATTTTTCAAAAATATATTAAAAATAGTTTTTCAAAGTACATTAAAAACAGTTTTAAAATAGTGTTTGGTTTGGTAAGGGAATTCGTTGTCCTTTTTCCTGGGTAAAAGCAAAGTGCGATTAAACTTGTTCGAATGTTTTCTTCGTGAAGCCAATAATCACGGTAAAGGCAAGCTAGTAAATATAATTAAGTTAAAGTAGCGCTTTCTGAAATAAAGTTTGGTTTCAAGATTTTTTGATTCGCGAAAACATTATGCGAATCATCTTAACGGATAAGAATGGCATTCTATATACACAGGAAAAATCGGAAATTTTAGAAAACACTAGAGATCACTAGACATAATAAAGCAGGTTGCTGAATTGAAATATTATTTTGTGATGTTTATAATATAATTCGCAGACGGTTGCGCTTCGCGCTGCAATCAGGATAAATAAATCGCCAAGCCTTCTGGAAGCAGAAAATCACCGAGTTCTGATAAGCGTTTAACTCTTTTTTCAAGGGAAAGACATTTTCATTCAAGAAAATACGAGTTTCATTAAAACGTTTTGACCTTTAGAACAAATATTTTGGATTTATGATCATGAAAAAACAACGCGCTATCCAATTACATTCCACACGAAATTTTCGAAAATTTACATATATGAAAGAAGTGTGTTTGCGAGAACACTTTGAAGAAACTGTAAAGCCTGGAAAAAACTAATACATGGCAAAATCAAAGCAGTTATTTAAAGAACTAGCTTTATAGAAAAAGTTCATTTCGACTTGGTCTTCAAATCAAACGGGGAGGGGAGGTCATGATGCGTCACGCAATATTTATTTTTATTAAAATGTTTCACTAACTTATAGCACTCATCACCACAGTTTTGACATTATGAAAGCATAATCTCCTGAATACGATTACATGTATTTTATTTTTTCATTACCTGTAAATTTAGAGCTTCCAAAAATTTATTGGAAACCGGGCAGGAGAAGGGTCAAACAATCTTGCCATCCGTCGGTAGAGGTGGGGGGGGGGGGGGGGGAGGGGAGGGGATTCTTTCTGGAATAACCCAATGTAATAGAATTAATTCATATTTAACGTTTAGGAAGTATTACACTAATATGGGTTAGATCGGGAATCAATAAATTAATATTCAAGGCGAGTACGGAAAAATTGGCAGCTTCAATCTACGCGTCTTAGAATCTCATGCGCATGAGTATACATGTACGCTATGTGTAGAGTGAATACAGCATGGTTATGTTTTCCAATAATAATAGCCCCACCCCCCCCCCCCAAATTAAATGTTCACAATGAATATAATTTGATAAATTGGAGTTACTACGATTATAATTTACCTTCCTACTTCGACATATGTGATTTTTTTTTGCCTAGGGGTGGGAGGGTGGTCTTAGTTTTAAAAACACCGCACAATTTGTGACTATTTTCAGTCTCACCCAAGCAGATGGATCACTGCCTAGCTTATGTCAACATCAACAGAATGAGCCGCAGCATTACTATCTTTTAGATACCCTAATATACTTCTAGTAATACGTCGCGAACTCCAATTGATGTTTGTGCTACAAGTTTATGTTTTCCTGCCTTAGATCAATTATGTGCAACTAAATAACAGTCTGCAGGTAAACGAACAAAACGAAACAGGATTATAAGCAGGTTTTAAAAATATATATTTGTATATGGCGACGTTTTTAATCCGAAGCTAACTGCTGCAAAAATTCGAATATGTGCAGCAGCCTCCCTCGAAAACATTTCGCAAAGTCAAAATCTTAATATGATCTTCCGCCGATAAATGTCAAATATCCTTAGCTAATAATTAACACGTTTCTATATTTTGTGCCTAATCTAAGATCCTGGAATATAAATGTAAATACGCAGGATACTTTCGCTAAACCACCGAAATATTGCTTCTGTATTTCGCCGTAGTAGATTACCAAATACTCACTGTTTTCAGCTCATCAGCTAAGTGTTTTAAATTTAGGTTACTGGTCTGCCGAATTTCAGTTTTCTTCATTCGAGGAAACAGAGGGTGTAACATTAAAACTTAAGCAGACGAGTGCCGTAGCTTCAGCTAGCTGTATCTTCCTGAAATTTGACACCCGTCCACCTGCAACAAAATAATTTTTGAATGTAAGTGGAACTCAGCGACAAAACTTACAGGGACTTTCCCTGCTAGTTACACTGACGAGAACAATATTGAAACCTGACCTAGATGCATTTATAGAATTTTAGATGCGATCCAGCCTACAACAACATTAGGTCGTAATAGTGAATACAAGAAATTCGATACTTACACAAATGTTAACACTTTCTTTTGTTCCAATAAATTTGCATAGCTGCTTGCCACGTGAGTGCATACGCTCTATACTATTTTGCGAGTCTAAAGGCACCGCAAAAACACCTCGATATACGTTTTGCTGCACATTTCGAAGATCTTGACAACCAAAGTAATTCTAGGATCTCTGCAGTAGGCGACCTCGCTTGCGAAGAGGACTCAATAACTAACAGTTGTTTCCAGTTAAGTTGATTGGTTTCTGGGAAAGCCTCAATGGATCGAGAGGGAGGGTCAGGGGGAGGGGGAGAAGTGGAGAGAAAGAAGAAATGATAGAGCTTGCTTGCAGGCCGGAATAATAAACTCAAATCTTTTATTTTTGTTAATCTAAAAAAGAAAAACGCTCTGCTCCCAAGTCTGCATTGGGGCAGTAATAACGTACAATAGCAAAAGTATTATTCAGAAAATATGAACTAAAGAGAAATAATTTAAATTACGATCATCATGTTTGGTAAACACAGTGATTAGTCAGTTCCAAACATGGTTATAAGTATTCTATTATTTCCATCCCTGAAGTTCGTTTATCGTTGAGCCAGTCACTCTTGTACTCAGATATTGTTTTTGAAGCGTTCGGCAGCGTCTGACAGCGTCTGACAGCGTCTGACAGCGTGTGACAGTCAAATAACATGCATATAGATGTACATGCTCGACAGATTATTTCGAAGAATCCAGACTGTTCAGATCTACAAGCCAAGATTACCAAATCAAACCAGGTGAGTTGAACATTGCATATTTCTTTGATCGAGTAATTATTTTGCCTTTTCATACGATTCATGATTTATAAGATTCGAATTTAACAACAGAGCTTTGATGTTTTATGATTGTAATCAGTGTACTTCTCTAAAACGAACTTTTGAATATGATATTGAAACAGTACATTTCCAATTATTCTCATACATTATCGACGTCTAAGTTTGTACCCTTCTTTACGAAAAATGCTTAGAAACAAAATCATATCTGGCATATATCACAGCGGGTCAATTTCTTGCATTCGCGATGGACTTAATTTATTTTCAAACTAAAACAAATAATCTTTTGTTACTAAAAAGCGTTGAATAAGTCAGTCGATAAATATAAACCATGCGCATTTTTCCGAGAATTTGATTAACTGTCACGGCCAAAGACAATAGTTTGTTTCTCAGAATTTTATATATCTTGATTGACATAGAACGTCGCGTCGATTCTGATAATACTTCTTTCACTGAAAATTCATTGATGCAATCTAAAGTAAACCTTCTTCTGGTCTGGGGAATTAGGAAAAGTTTAATTTATTCTTCGAGAAATGCTGGAACTTTCCGCGAAACATTTATCCAACAATGTTATTTGACAAATAGCCTGCGTAGCAAGCGTATTTTCAAGGTATTTTCACGTATTTTCACGGTTGATTTCATTTGCCGATTGACAGCTTGTCAACAAATAAGCCAATTACAGATTACCGGATGTAGAATTTTACTTCCTTCAAAACGTTTCGAATTCGTAAACGGTTGAAATCTCTTCACAGATTCATGGAATCAATAAACCTTCTCGCCATTTCAAAACAATGCCGACTTAAATTAGAAGAAATATCCGTATATTTGCTTGCTTTGACTTATTGAATCCAACACCGGTAAACAGAGCCGGTGAAAGAATTCCCGCTAATAAAAATATAACACTGCTCAGCTCAACTACTCAGCGCGCGACTGTACTGCTGTGTTTGTTTACGGTTATATTATTTCTAGTTCAAAATCAACCTTCGCTTTCCTCGCTATTTTCTGACTTTTCTATGGTACGAGTACTAATCATTCAGCTTCATTTCATCTTATATTTTGCTGTGACCAAAATAAAACTCGAATCGGTCCACAAATGCAAATAGATCTTCCCACAACGCCGATAAAAACAAACAGCCGCCGAAATAGATCACTTTCAACTTTAAAATTTGGGATGAAATCGTGGTGTCATTTGGATTTGGGTATTATTTGGCTTTTGACTCGCCTTTTTTGTATCGATCCAACGATCCAACCAATTTAAAATAGGCATTACCGATTACTACAAACAGGCAAGGACGACAACGGTCAAATTAAACCACGATATTTTTTTTTCAACAGGTCTACTCAAGTCTAAGAAAAACATTTCCTAGCCTACTATTAATAGAGGAATAAGGTACGTATTGTTTTCTTTCCATGCCTTTACATTTAAGCGAGGAAATCCTTGTGTAACTTTGACTAACTAAATACGTGCCTTCTTCCAAATTTCCCTGTGTGTAGATCGTCCAAGCAGTCCAGTTTTTCATTTAAATCGCACGCCGTCATCCCCATACAATTTACCTCTTCGACTGTATCCCGAATTATGCTTTGCAATGGAGAAATAACACTGAATAATACTGGAATAGCCTGTACCTCCTTGCTTTTACTTCGCACTCCGCACATCATAACAAACAACTGAAAAATTAAACTCTTGCCAAATCCTGTTGGCAATACGGCCATTAAATCGTTGCCGTTAAAAAGATGGCGTACTGCCCTTTCTTGTTCCGTTTTCAAAGTAAAAGCAAGTCCCGCTTCGCTCAGCTCCGACAAAACTTCGTTCAAACACGTTTCAAAATCTTTCACATGTTCTCCGAGCTCCATTTTTTTGATCGTACGTCACGCTCAAAATATTTTGCGTGAAAATTTGATAGCTACTTGTCAAACCTGTCACTTAAGGTGACCACACCGCACCAATCAGGAGCCCCGTTCGTGGACGAACGGCGTTTTTCAAAATCGTGGGGTTTGCAGGCAAGCGTTCCCTCATCTCCCCACTTCCTCCCCCGTCCTCCGATTTTTTGCTCTCGCCCCAATTTTCGCGCAGCCAGAATGCGGAAAAAATTCGTTCGTACGGGAACGCTTGCTACGCAGGCTATTTGACAAACGATTGAATGACAACAGTGCTATTGTGCTATACCTCGTTTTACAAAAAGTTCCATGTCATGTAAATGAGGTAGACCATGGTGGCCCTGCTTTTTGTAATCGTTACAAAAGTTTAGCCAAAAGACTTTGGCGCTAACCACCCAGACAGAGTATAATTTAGATTCAATTTTGCAACGCTCTTAACTGTCCTTATATTTTTCTTCAAGGCATACAATTGCGACCGCCATTGTACATTGTACATATAATGCAACGGATCCTTCAAATCAGATTAAAGTATACACTCTTTACTCCTCAACAAAGGGAATTTTAGTTTTAACTTTCTTATTATTTAACCTTTCTTCCAGTGTATTGTTTTCACTACATGTTAAGCAAAGAAAACCGTGCATCGTAGGAAGAGCAGCACTATACGAATGAATCATGACTGTCAAACACTTGGTCAAGTGTGAAGTAACCACATTTCCTCTTTCTGCAGGGACAACATATTTTTTGTTGTCATGATTATGATTGCCGAGACAGAATATCCAGTGAACAAGACGAAATAGAGAAACAAAACAAAGTTGCAGTGCACGATAACAGCTCTCTGGCTGAGCTACGTTTTCTCGGAAATATCAAAATTAGAATCAATAAGAGAACCTCTGTCTAAAGAAGAGAGAGAAGTCTGGCTGTGCCCAGCTTCTAGCAGTAACGCATTTGGATTTTATTGGGATTTATACTTACATGTATGAAGTATCGTTATTTATTTAATACCTATAGGAACTGATTCCACTGGATACGGTTTGATGCATGGAAGATGAGGTGTTTGTCGGTAAACACAGCATCAATGCAACGTAACACTTCAATTCAGTTACATAAAACCAGGGCGAAAGCGACTTAGAAGTCACGGCTTCAATTTCTGCAGGGAACCCTGTCTTTGTTTTAGCTGTGATGACAGCTTAAGTTGGAACTCTTCGAATTCATTTAAAGGTATGGGCTGTACAAGCATATTTGGTAAGTAACTTATGTGGCCGTCATGCATGTTACATATAAATGACATGCATGGGAGATGCTTTTCTAGAATCGAAACATTTCATTTAAAAACCTTAGTGCATCTAAAAATCATTAGTTTCTTTGAACATATAATTTATACTGAAGGTATCAATTTGTCAATAAGAATTTAGTTCCGGCTCTTCAATTTTCCACAAACTGCTACTAATTTGTTTTTCGATATGAATCACTCCCGGCTGTTCATACATCATAGTCAGTGGACCCCTTTTCTAATCGATTCCCTTGTATACCATAACTTCGCAAACGAAACTAAGAGGTCAAGTTTTCCTGTTAGACCTTCAAAGAATATGGCATTAACCTATTCAGCCTGGGCTTTTTTTGAGTTTCTGAGCCTGAGGGGGGGGGGGGGGGGGGAAGGGGGCACATTGTGCCCCCCCTTCGTAACTTCAAGAACATTAAGGCTATGACAATGAAACCTAGAGGATACATAGTACGTCCAAAACGGTCTCCTTTGCGGTCCGCACAATGGAACGATGACGTCATGTGACGTAGTTATTAGGTAATTAGCTATGCGGCCGTCATCTTGGATCCGCCATCTTGGATTTCCGATTTTTTTTAAAACCTCTTAAAAACCGTCCAAATTCACCCAAAATTAATGAAAACCAATAAATAAACGCTAAATGACGTAAAAATATAAAAGTTATACCAATAAGCATTGTTTTTCTTCATTCAAAGGGTTAAAACAATTATTTCTTTTCATAATTATCAATATTACGCCAAATCCTGTGTAATTCTCGTTCTTTTGTGAAAAAACAAAATCGTTATTTCACTTCTAGTAACGCGTCGTGTACTCCAATGTATGTTTGTCCTACAAAATTAATGTATGAAGGCCTGGCTGCGCAGCTCCATACTCATAGAACCTACGCCGTGACTTTTCATGGTCATGGCTAGCGGAAGGTTTCGCGGGCGCGTGTGTGCCCGCCCGTGTTGGACAACATCCGGGATCTTAGCAATTTTGTTTTTCCCGCGGCCACACAGCCGTGAGCTCGGTAAACACTTTAGTTGTTTTCTTGTGCCTAGCGGAGAATTAAACTCGTTATTTTCCTGCATTTTTTCGCGGTTTGCTACTCAAGACAGGGATACTAATTAAGGTATACTCAGAAGCCGCTTTAGTATAAAAAGACGAGCTTTCAGGGATAAAATGTTGCTTCGAGGAACTTCATGTATTACGTTTTTATCAATGCGGGAGATGATTTCAGAACCAGAAGCGGAGATTTGAATTTCCAAGCAAGCGAGGAACTTAAAGGTAAAACAGATTACAGTTTTCGTTGAGAATTTATGTTGATATCAATCTGTGAGTGACTTTTTTATTAGAGTTATTGTTAGTTTTGGAGAATTGATTTTAAAACGTGCCTAAATTTAGTTGTATCGATCTCTTGAATTTCATCGAAGAAGGCTTGAACTCGATGAGCTATAATTAATTGGTACGCGTTTTGCTTTTGAACGTAAACTAATGGAGATTTGAATAAATTTTTTCGAAAGAAGATTGTGTTGTCCATGTTTATGTGTTTGTTCATTCATTAGATTGATTGAAAAGCGATTTTATGTAAACAAAACAAGACTTTGATTTTATAGTACAGTTCTATCTTCACTCGCAAATATGTTTGTGTATTTTTGCAATTTTTGATTTTCAAATCAGTTTCTCGGGTAATTTTTGACAAACATAAACTGTATTTTATTCGGAAACTAGTGGTACTATTTATTCTAGAGAGAGAAAAGTTGTTTTTGTGAACTTTTGTACGGTCTATAAAAATGTACTGTGCAGACGGTCGCGTAATACTGTTTTTGAGAATTGCTAAAATTGAAAATAGCCCGTTCGTCAATCTTAGGCCCAGTTCAAACATCGAACTTCACATGTGCCGAACCTAATGCAAATTAGCAAGAACAATAGATTTTGCTCATTTGCATTAGGTTCGGCACATGTGAAGTTCGACGTTTGAACTGGGCCTTAATTCTTGTGCTTCCAACCTTTCACCTTAGTTAAGTTTCACCTTAGTTAAGCTTGTTCAAAGTGCGACGCTGTTAGGCTTGGGCTATCTATATATATTAACAGTCTGTAGGTAAACGAACAAAACGGAACAGGATAATAAATATATATTTATAAATGGCGACGTTTCTATTCAGAAGCTAACTGCTGCGAAATTTCGAATGTGTTCAGCTAATCCCTCCAGAACATTTCGAAAAGTCAAAATCTTAAGTAATATATTCCACCAATAAATGTCAAATATCCTTACCTAATAATTTACGCGTTTTGTGCCTAATCTGAGATCCTGCTAGGCAGAGATTGTCAGTAACGACAATGTCGACAATGTGAAATATAAAAATAAAACCGCAGGATACTTTCGCTAAACCACCGAAATGCTTCTATATTTCGCCGTAGTAGATTAACAAATTTTCACTACTTTCAGCTCCTCAACTTAGTGTTTAAATTTAGGTTTCTTAATATGAGGAAACCGAGGGAGTAAAAATTAAAACTTAAGCAGACGAGTGTTGTACCTTCAGCTGTATCTTCTTGAAATTCTCACCCTTCACACCTACAAAAACAATGGTTGTAAGTAGAACTCAGCAGCAAAACATATAGGGGCTATCCCAGCAATGTTACCGCTTAGAAAAATTGGAATGGAGGCACTTGAAATAACAATAGGGACCTTAAGCATCGACGACGAAATAGGACGACGACGCCGACCGGAAGTGAAATGTTCCCGCGTGAACCTTCTGGGCATGCGTTAGATAGTCAAAACGTCGTCCAGCCTTCGTCGACGACGAAATTCAGAGAGGTTTGCCGTCGTCGCTAAAACGTAAGTATAAAACTATAATTTTTGCGTGTAAATCACTCTTTTTCCCCCTTGTCATTCAGTACAAGTAGAAATATATTCTTTATGGATTAGCAGAATCCAAATGTTAAGCACTTTGTCGATTTCTTCGCCTGCTAACTTGAATTTACTTTTCAGGTTCGGTTTGTCTGAAAACCTGAGTGATGGCGGAACAACCAGTCGGAAAGACAAGTAAGCTTTCCTCTGCTATCTTCCGAACCTGTTAAATTAGATGCTGTTCGTTCCCTGACGGGTTATGTTTACTCGTTCACTCTAGGTTGTACTATAGGATAAATGTTCATTTTTTCGTGCTAAAATTTAATAATTTCCCATGTTGTTTTTAGCCGCTAGTAAAGACAACTTTCCAGTGGACTCAGCTGGAACATGATGTGGCTATGAGGAGCCCTGAGTAAGGACAAATATGGGAGAACATTGCAGCAGCCGAAATTTAGCGTAACTGCAAGTCAAAAGCTGCTCGAGATCGTTATTCACTTTTAACTTCAAAACAAAAACAAAAGCTGCGCGACGAACTAGAGAACTGCCTCCAAACTCGAATAATACAGGTCGTAAAGAACAATAAATTCGCCATCGTCGATTAAACCATCGTCACAGCTTATAAGATGCAAGTACGGAGGCCTTTGAATGCAATAACAAGACTGTAACAAGACAAAGTTCTTCGCAAAGAAAACTGAGTTGTCGTCTATCTGGGAAGCTGCAGTGCTTAAACTTCGTTTTCCCCGCCGAAAACGAAACCCTTGGCCCAGTCTTCCTCGGTTGCGAAACGTCGTCGTCGTCCGTTTCGTTGTCGATGCTTAAGGTCCCTAATATTGAAACCTAACCTAGCCGTAATAGTAGATGCAAGAATACTTACATGAAGTATACTATTTATGCTCTTTAGGCACCCCAAAAAACACCCCGGTATAAGTTTCGCTGCACATTTTCAAGAACTTGACAACCAAAATATTCCCAGGATCTCCGAACTAAATGAAGTAGGTGACCTCGCTTGTTAAAAGGACGCGCTCGCCGACAGTTGTTTCTAGTTTAGCCGGTTTTTTGGTTTCCGGGAAAGCCTCAATGGAGAGGGAGGGAGGGGGAGGGGTGGTGAGAGAGAAGAAAGGATCGAACTTGCTCGCAGACCAAATTTATTAACTAAAACCATTTATTCCTGTTTAATCTAAAAAAATCGCTTAGTCTGCAATTGGGGCCATAATTATAAATCATAAATATGAACGGTTCATATTTAGCAGCGCTGGGGAGAGACTAGGAAGAAAAGAGCTTGCTGGCAGAAAAGAATAGGTAGTTTTATGTTCTCTTGGTAGATTAAAGGTCTCTTGTTCCTCTTAACAAAAAAAAAATGTTAGTTTTGATTTTCTGACAAGTTAACCTTCTTACGTCGTACCAAACTTTATTTCAATTATACGGGTTTTTTCTTGGGAAATATCGAATTAATCGTTTTATATTAAACAATCTTGACGACGGCGATTCCAAGAATGGTGCAAAGTGAGTGTTTGTGTGACAGCTAGTGCTAATGTCATTGGTGTTTATTTTGTGTGTTTTTATGTGTTTTTACTGACTGATTTACCTTTCCTGTTAAAATTCACATCAGAAATTCAAACTAGATACTTTTATGCATGAAAAATAAAAGAAAAAACTGTGGCAATTATGATCATCATGTTTGGTAAACACAGAGATCAGTTCCAAACATGGTCAAGTATTCTGTTATTTTCCATCCCTGAAATCGTTTGTCGTTGAATAAGTTGTGCTTAGGTATTATTATTGAGCGTTAGGCAGCTATTCGTGCACCTCTTCATAACCTCTAATTTCATTTGACCTGGTAATGACGCACATGTATTTTTTTCAGGACTTGGGTCCATTGTTCTGTTGTTTGTTCTATTGTTTTCTCCGCCAATCCTGTGAGGCGTTCCGTGACGTGCACACCGCCTCTCTGACAGCCAAATTAGATGCATATAGATGTACATGCTTGACAGATTACTTCCAAGAATCCAGACAGTTCAGATCTACAAGCCAAGATTACCAAATCAAAACAGAAGAGTTCAACATTGCATATTGCTTTGATCGAATAATTCGTTTGCCTTTTCATACGATTTATAAGTTACGAATTTAACTATAGAGCTTTGATATTTTATGATTGTAATTTGTGTACTACTCTGTGTACTACTCTGAAACGAACTTTCTTCAAGTGGGTGTATCTATATTTCGTTTAGAATCCCGGTGGCCGCCTGAAGCCGAGATTTGGTGAAAGTCCGTCAAAGAAAAGATATCGAAATTTCTTAAAAGTCTGATTAACCCTTAACCCCAAGGCAACAAAAAATTAAAGCCAAATAATGGGAAAAAAAGTATCCGCTAAGAAACGTTTAACTTTTATAACAATAAATTTATAAGCAAGTTAAAATTAAAAAGTAAAAATGTAAAAAAATAAAAAAAATAAATAAATTTTCTTGTGATACTCGAGCAATCAAAGACGTCAGTAGTTAATAAATGGGGATTCCAACTCACCCCCACAATTCCCACCACACAAATACGCTCAAAAAATCCCGATGTTCGCACAAACCCAACTTTTCAGCACAAACTTTTTCCCCATTTCACCCCATTTCTTCTACTGCCTCAGCACAAACTTCTGCTAACAAGCACAAACTCTCTTAATCATCCTCAGTTCAAATCAGCAGGAATTCATTTCAACTTTCATGACTTGCTGGAAGAAGCATGAATCATGCTTTCAATCATCTTTGTTTGTTTTCGCATATCTTCCGCAATCTCTTCAACTCTCTTCTCCAGATTGACATAGCTCTCCATCAGCAGGTCAATCGAGTCAATCTTATCGTCGGAATCGCTCACATACATGATTTCTTTCTTTGCAGACATTTTATTGGCATTCATTCTTTTTCCCACTCTGTGTCCACAGCGGATGAATCCAAATCGCGGAATTTGATTGGCCTTTTGATCTTGTCTTTCTTCTCCACTTTCTTCTTCGCTGGGAATTGTTTTTGTTTTGTTGCCTGCAGTTCTTCCTCATAGAAACTCCCTTCAACTTTCCTCTCACTTTCTTTGCGTTCTTCAATCAGCTTTTTCAACTCCACACCACTCAGTCTCCTCTTCTTTGGTTTCGACTCATTTTCCTTCTTTGATCTTTCAATCAATTCATTCAACTCCTCCCGATTCAGCTTCAACTTCTCAACACGATATGCCACAGGTTTTGTTTCCAACACCTCAGAAATCACGAAAACTCTTCGTGACCAATTCGGGGTGAAACCTTTGGCATATCCCATTCTCTTGTATTTCATCAGTCTGACTTTTTCGCCAACTTTGAATTTCGCATGAAACTTTTTCAACAATTCATCTGGAAAAAGATTCGCGAAAACTTCTCTTTCCCTGTGTTTCACGCTAGCAGCTCTGGGAGTCATGCCAATGCTGCTGTGTTTGCTTTTGTTATAATCATCCACAATTGGTTGTAACACATCAATCCATCTTTCAGTGTTTCTTGCTGTGAAAAACTTCCAGATTCTTTCCTTCAAAGTTCTGATGAATCTTTCAGCAACACTTGCTTTTTCCTTTGTTTTGGTTTGATAGATTTCAATCCCTTCTTTTTTCAACATTTTCGCAAAATCTCCCATGAATTCTTTTCCTTCATCTGTCCACAATTTTTTTGGTTTTCTTCCGCTTTCTTCCAGAATTTCTTGAAATGCAAGACCAACATCATGCGCTTTTGCACCCACGATCCCTTTTGCCCATGCGAATTTGGAGAAGACATCAAGAACCACCAGAATGTTGTTGAATCCATCGTTTTCTTCCTCAGAGTTTGCCATTGATGCCAAATCTGCGGTCCAAATTTCATCAACACCAAACACCATGACTCGCCGTTTTTCAAAATGTCTTCTGACTGGTTTGTGCAATTCAAGATTTCGAGTCCAGTCTTCCCTCGAAATCTCAGCTAGTTTCCCTCTTCCAATCCCATTCCCAATTTCTGTTTGGTATTTATCACAAATCTTGCAAATGAATGCCCCCATTGTCTGTCTGCACTGGGAATGGCATCCAAGGCAGCCACCATCTTCCGATCTGCTTTGTTCTTGCATTTTCGATCATCTTTGCAGATTGAATAATCCACATCATGCTGCATTGCCACTGCATCTGTTTTTTCCTGTGGGTTGTTGCATGATTTGCAAAATTTTTCCATTTTTGTCAAACTTCACCTGCTCATGCAAGGGATTCCAAGGCCCTGTGAAATTGTGTCCGGGGAAAGTGAATCCACCTTTGGGTCTGGGAAGTTTTCCAATCAAAGCATGCACATCAATTGCACCTCATCCAAGTCTTTTCGATTTGTTTTTTAATAATTCTTCTTTGGTCTCACAGCCACACTCAACTGATTGAGCATATCGGAAGCTGTTTTCTCCAGAAATGGTTTTGACTTGTCCAATGCAAAACC